>JBAMMX010000027.1:14907526-15373264 GCA_037126225.1 Dillenia turbinata | reverse complement strand
AATTCTTAAAAATTAATAGAACAATTGATTTATTGGGAAAAATGCTACATCGCTTAACTAAAACTCGAATCAAATTTTAGAAAAAAAAAAAAACCATATTCTTAGGCATTCTTTTTCTTAAAAATAGTACTGGACAAGAGTTTGTTTTAATTAATCAAATATTACTAAACACCAATAAATCTAAATAAAAATATATATATTTAAGAGACAAAGTATAAGCAAAAAGAAGCTTAGATGGAGACAACAACACGTGGAAAGATTTCACCATATTGGTACCTAAAGTTATGTAATGGGAAGGAAAAAAGAAAAAAAAAGAAAATACAATTTATTTTTCCTTATTTGTACATTTGGCGGATTGCCCTCCAAACGTTCAAAATTGGCAAAGTATCATGTGGCATGTAACTTTTCTTTTTTTTTCCTTTTCCCCTAAATTTGTGTTGTTTCATTTGGTTAAAGAACGAGAACAAACAACTTCCTTGGTCATAACGTTGATTGAGTTGAGTATTAAAACTCTTTCTATCAATCTCCTAATTCAATTGAATATCAAAATCACGACCTAAGTACATTACTCATCGAGGGATTACATCCTTTGTTTACATTCCCTTGGTTGTTTGGGAGGCAGCTAGCATTTGGTTTTGGACCTGAATCCTGACCACACACAGCTTGTCCAGTATTTAGAGAGTTAGATTGGGTGAGTAGTAGACCCCAGTTGCCTCCGGCTAATCTCTGAGTCCATCAACATCTCCAACTCCTCTCCTATAGGGCACTGCACCAATTGAAACCATTGCATTCCCATTTTTTCTAGAAAACAGCTAACGATGCCGTGACAGCAGCAGAGACATCAAGAGCATACACTAGAAATATCATAACTATAAGAAGCAAGAGAGACCCCAATACACCTCATCTTGATTTGTTTTTTCGTTTCTCTGTAGCAAAAATTGCACAGGAAAAAAAAAAGTTGGAATTGGTAATGGGAGCTCGAGAGCTTAAACTGTAGTGGGGAACAAAGACCCTATGGGATAAGGTCAAACAAATCCTATTTAGTTAGATTTATTTTTTGTCTCTTTAATTGGGGGCCCTTTTTCTTAGATTAGTAAATTGATTTTGACTGCATTAATTGTGAAGGTCATCTTGATGTTTATGTCTCCCTAATCTAATTGTATATAATGTCGGAACATCTTCCTCCACCATTTCTAACCTAGTGTCACATGTAGTTGGGGACTCCTGTGTGACTTGAATGCGGTGGATTGGCACATTTACTTGTAGGATTCTCAATAACAGAGATTAATCTTCATGATTGAATTAATTTTTTTCATGGTCTTGAAATCATATATTTAAGATGTAAAAATAGATTTTTTTATAAAAATATAATAGAAATATTACGTATATATACGTTCATCCTTTCTGTACACCCATATTAAATGAAAAAATACTTGATGCACCAAATAAATCTTTAATAATAATAATAATAATAGACATGGTAGGTAGTATCATAATCACAATGACATGAAAATTTCATCACCTAATAATTTCTCAACCCTGAATATTTATTTGTGGTGTCCTCACTAGACCTATCGTCTAATATTTGAGATTTGGTCTCAATTAATTTAGGCCGATTCATGATTAGGCCCTTTCGAGAGATCTCCTGATATAATTTTTTCACTCTCATATCAAGTCAAATCCAACATAATTAAGGGTTTTAGGGCTCTTTCTCACCGAGCCCACCAAATATTGGTCAACCCTGATTATTTTAATCATGAAAAAAAAACGTGTACAGTGCATAAATATCATTTTTTTTTAACTATTTAGTAATTTCCATTTGTCCCAGGCATAAGAGGGTGGAAAGACGTGCTAAATCCAGCAAAGGTATAAAAAATGTATTAGCTACCCATATCAACTAATTTCAATGGTTAAAATTTTTTAAATAAATTTAATATATTTCAAAATTAAATTTCATTGAGATTAGGGTTTAAGATTTATAAGCACAAAAAAGCAATCATATGGTTTAGAGAGTGTTTGCTTTAACTACTTATTTTTAATTTCTAATTTAAAAGTCAATTTGAAAATAAATTTTGATCAAACAACTACAAAATTACTTTTAGCTAGTTTTAAATATTTGATTGAAGATGTTAAAAAGTAATTTATTTATTAAAAGAATAAAAAATGTAAGTGGTTGCTTTTTGTTAAAAGTAGAGATATATAGTTAATTAAACTTAATCAAATATATTAACAAATGGGTGATTCATCATCATCATCATCATCATCATCATCATCATCATCATCATCCATACCATTATAAAAAAGTAATGCCTTATGGTACTCATAGAGAGTACCACGTAAAAAAATAGTTTTTTTTTTTAAATTTTAAAAAAGGTTATTATTTAATTGCTCCCTAATTTAATATTATTAATCTCACTATGACATTCACCTATTAAAACAACCTTTATATATTCACCCCATATCAGTGAATGGGTGGGGCACTTATTTATTAGAAAATAGATTTTTTTTTTTTATTTTTAAAAAAGTTATGATTTAATTGCTACCTAATTTAATATTATAAACCACACTATGACACTCACCTATTAAATCAACCGTTCTATCTCCACCCCATATTGGTGGATGGGTAGGGCATTTATTTATTTAAATCTAAAAAATTCAATATTAGAGAGGAAAAGAGAGTAAAAAAATAAATAAAAAAAGCTAAAGAGAGAAATATTATGGAATACCAAATTTTCATCGATTCGTATTGTTGAGAATACCATTCAATCATTATTAGAGTTATAAGAGTTTATTTCACTTCCATCAAAGAACGATTAAGAGATATTTCATTTAAACTTTCATATTTCATTCTCTGTTACCCTTATATCGATCTAAATTTTTATTAGATATTGGATATTTTGTTAATTTTATTCAATAGATTCGTATAAGTTTTTCATGTTTATATCTTGATTTCTCAATATAGCATTAGAAAAAAAAAAAGTTCGTATTACTCTTTAATGTTTGTTTCTAAGTTTTCATTAGAATTGTATTATTTTATTTAATTGTTGTATATGAGTAAAAAAATTTCATATTTTGTTCTTATATGTGTGTTTTTTATTTTGTTCTTATATATGTTTCTTTATATGTGTATGGTCTTGTTATAAACAAATTTTCATTTGTCCTCCTCTCAAGTAGAAATCACGTTATTGAAGATTGCAAATTTTAGGGTTTTTATTTGATTTTGGTGTTTTGTTAATTTGATCCAATAGGTTCATATGACATTTTCATGTTTATTTTTTGATTTCTTAATACAGCATTAGAAAAAGAGTTTGTATTATACTTTAATGTTTGCTTCTAAATTTTTATTAGAATTATATTATTTTATTGAATTGTTACATATAAGCAGGAAATTTTCGTGTTCTATTTTTATATTTTTATATATGTATTTTTGTTCTGTTCTAATATATGTGTATGGTTTTGTTGTGAACAAATTTTCATTTGTCTCTCTCAAGTAAAATCATGTTATCAAAAATTATAAATTTTATTATTTTTAATACAAATTGATTATATTTTTATTGATTATTTTTTTGATATAAATTTATTAAGTTACGAACATAAACAGCTTATAATGATACGATGATATAAGCGAAAAAAGCTTAGACGGAGACAACATGTAGGAGAAAAAAAGGAAAAACAAAATTTAATTTTCCTTATTTGTACATTTGGCAGATTGCCCGCCAAAACGTTCAAAATTGCCAAAATGTCATGTGGCATGTAACTTTTCTTTTTCTTATTTTGTTTTTTGTTTTTTCCTTTTCCCTAAATTTGTGTTGATTTATTCTGGGTTAAAGAACGAGAACAAACAACTTCCTTGGTCATAACGTTGATTGAGTTGAGCATTAAAACTCTTCTTCATCAATCTCCTAATTCAATTGAATATCAAAATCACGCCTTAAGCAATTACTTATCAAATTGATTCCTCTCTGTTAACAAAAATTAACAATAGCATCGCAATCAAACAATTGCAAACCAAAACCAGCAAAAACCCAGAAAAGGGTTTCTTTACAGAGCATAAAGAATGATAAAATGACTCAAATTGCCCTTTCTGAGAATGATGATGCTGAAGAAGTTTTCTTGAGAGAGTTCTCCAATTTGAGAAATTGGAGACAGATTCGATGAGGTTAGATTCAAGAGCTGTTGAATGGGATGAAACCCGGATGAGTTAGGAGTGCAATTTGGAGGGAGAGAGAGAGAGAGAGAGAGAGAAGGAGGGAGGGAGAGTCTGCTCCAATTTGATAAACAGTTGAATTAGTCCCACTAATTCTTTATAATAGAAAACTTCCAAACATGAAAGAATGTGAATTCACTCCTAATTTCAAACATAACAACATCAAGTTTCGCAGGAGAGTTTAAGGGAAACCACTTTAAATTTATTATACACTATGTCAATCAATCAAGGTGGAACATTAGCACCTGCAAAAAGTGATATTTCTGTTAAGTTTGTCTGTATCTTTTTGGTATATAACATTCGAGACATGAATATTTGGATCACACCACCAAATCATGCAACTTGTAACACAACACGTACAACATAGAAAATCTACTTGTTTCTTAGGTTCCAGTTTTGTGTGGAGATTAGCTTCTTTGGGACGATTACATTCTATGTCCACTTAGTGACCAACAAATGTGCAGACCACTTTTCCTTCATGGATGAATAGTGAATACAATTTGAATTTAATTATGGATTAGGTTGGATGTCGCTCTTATGCTTTTTCTCTCCTATGTCTCACTTTATCTTACCTTTATCCTATTTTATTTACCCTAAAGCAAGATTAATGAATTTTCCCTTACAAAATGTTGAAAAAGAAATCAACAAAAATTCAAAAAAAAAAAAAAGAAACAAATTAAACGAGGGACTAGCCGATCAAGTGCATGGCTGTGACCCAAAAAAATGTCATCAACCATAAGTCTACTATCGTGGGGGCCAATCAGATGTCCCATGGCATAACCGACAACATTTTCATACTCTCTCCTACCTTATTACAATACAGGACGTAATTTTACTACCTTACGTAATTTTCTTATTTTTGACGTAAATATTTAATATGAGAGAGAGAGAGAGCATATTTAAACAATTGTTTGCTAGAGAAAATAAACATGAGCGCATGTCCTCGTTATGTATTTTGTCTTTCTTTTAGTAAATTTTTGGTGTACATATTTAGTACTTGGTATAAGTTTTAGTATCAATATTTATTTCACCATTTGAACTGCTCTTTAATTGTAAACATATGCTCTCAAATGTTGTCAAATTGTGCCATTGTATACATTATATACTCTTTCGAGTTCTTCAATGGATTAGTATTTACACAGCATTAATACATTTAAGTTAAAATTTTGTTGTTCTATCACATTTTGCTAAACATAAAAATATTACATTCTTTTGTCTTAAAAAGAATTGGTGATAAAATCATCAATTTATGTCGGTGAAATGTAGCATTTGTATTCTATTTTTACTAAAGTAATATTGATTATACTTAATCAAGAGATTTAAGATAACCCCAGGCAAGCATGTTGACTGCCCTCGAGATAAAAACTAGTTTTGGGATCAATCTTGATCAACACAATCGCATCCACTCAATTGTCACCATCCATATTAAAGAAAAGTTCTGACAAACATCAAATGAAAAGAAACCTGAAATAAAAGCAGCCACACACATAATAACAAACAATTAACATTAGCCCTATCGACACCTGTCATTGGGCTGGTATTCTTATTTCAAATTGCCATTTTTATCAGGAATGAGGGACGATAAGCTGGTGGTCGATCACATTCTACAGCGCTAAGACTAAGAGCGCGAGAGTGTATTGCATCTGATTGCTGGCATTCGGTGATGCTAATATTCTCATACTTATATCGGAGTCCAATAAGAATTCCAAATCCACATCCAAAATGAGGCACTCGTATCCACTGCACCCGCTTGTCATGCTGCTTAGTTTCTTTGCCTTGCACCCTCTTGTGCTCATCATTATTGTGACCAATAAAATAACAAGGGACAAGAAACTCTTCTTACCCATCTCTCTCTCTCTCTCTCTCTCTCTCCCTCCTCTCCCTACTCTGAAGTGCAAAGATGATGGCTAAGGTCATATATATAGTGTGATTGCGCCAGAGCAGGGAAAATGATGAGCTAAACACACACACAATGAGAGCTAATTCTGCTGGTGTTCTTCACTTTACTAGTGCTTAGTGGAGTCCAACGCAAGATTTTTGGAATCTTTCAATAATTTAATCTTGATTTGAGGATTCAGCCAATGACATCGATGCTATGTCTGTGGTGTGTCTTTAAGACTTTAGTATAAATTTTATCTAAATTGTACAAAAATACACGTCTAGATTCTTAATGCATGTTTGGCGCTATATTATCAGAATTTTGTATCTTTGGGTCCATTTTAGTCTCTCTATCTTATGAGTGACTCAATATTTCTACTAATAGAAGATGACCTTTTCGCCATTTTGATTGGGTCCATGTTAGTCTCTCTATCTTATAAGTTGGGCCAAGATGTTTAAGACCGTGTGAGAGATTGAACTTGAAATAATTTAAATGTATTTTTTATACATATAAGAAAATATAATAGAATAGAATCAAATCGAGAAAGAGATGATGGAAGCAAGAAAGTTCTAACAAGCTAGACGTGTCCAACATAATTCAAATGCTTAAAAAGACTCAAAAGTGTTCCATAAATTTATTAGTCAATTGGTAGTCATATTTTTGGGATCATTGCTATATCCTATGAGTTTGTTAACGTAGTGTATATATATTATTACAATCAAAGGCCCAAATGAAATGTGATTTCCATAATAAATAGACAATATTAATAAAGCGTGTTATATAAATTAAATGTACTTCATTGCCACAACGTTGGGGCACATAATATTTTCTCATATTAAAGAAATTGAATTTTAAAACTTGGCTATTTAGATGAATAATATCCACCCACAAGTATTTTCTTATGTCCTGTCCCACCTCATTCACGTCTAGCCATAATTTTTTTTTTTTTTTGGTGTAATTGATCATAAAAATACTATGTTACTTTGTTGACACATGATTCAACACACAAAACATATACTTTGAGTGATGCATTAAGGTTGTTGAGACTTGAGAGATTGCCAGGTTTACTTTTGCTTTTTCTTTTTCTCTATTTTGCTTTGTATTATTCTGGCTTTTAATCTCTTTATGCAAAGCTAGCTGGAAACGACTTAGCTTTTCATAAAGGTTGGGCTATGAAGCTGTGACGGCCCCAGCCTTTTCTCAAATATCAAGATTTTACCGATTGGTGTTTGTCCTGTTTTAAAATGAAGCACTTCTGAACAAATTATGGATGTACGTTACTGAATTCTCACATTCATTTAGCGATGAATTTAGTGACGAAAAATGAAATCATTTAATTAGCAATGGAAAATGAAATTAGTCGCTAAATTTAGCGACGTAAAACAAATTTGCTAAATTTCAACGAAAAAAATTAGGGTGCCTAAATTTAGCCACGATTTTATTTTCCATCTCCAAATTCATCGTTAAATGAAATCAATTAATTAGTAACGAAAAAAATCTATCGCTAAATTTAGCGATGAAAAAAAAATTTCATTGCTAAATTTAGCAAGGAAAATGAAATCTCACTAAATTTAGCGACAATCCATTGTTAATTTTTGTCACGGATTTTGTTTTCATCAAGAAATATAATTTTATATTTTTATTAAATATAATTTTATGTTTTATTAAATATATATTTATAATTTATATTTAATTAAATATAATTTTATATTATATTTTGTTAGATTATGGAATTATATGTTTAATGGTGAGAGTTAGAAAAGAAAAGTATAGAATTAAAAAAAAAAAAAAGTATATCGCCTAAGTTAATATGGCATAATGGTTAAGAAGCGCTTAGATAACTCTTAATCTAGGTTAATCTCCAGATAAAAGCACATTTTCGTAAAAAAATAATAATAATAAAGAGAAAAGTGGTCATATGTAGGTGAGGCATGGGTGGCAGCGCCAGGTCGGAGCAGCGGGTGGTCGCTAGTCGGGCGGATTTGTTCTACAATAAATAAATTAAACTAGAATTTAGCGACGGATATCATTTTTGTCTTTAGGTTTTAGCGATCGAAACTCTTTCCGTCAAAAATTAATGAAAAACGAATTGCCACTAAATTTAGCGACGGATCTGCTAGATTGGGTTTTTCATCGCTAATTTTTTTGTAACAAAAGAGTTTTCGTCGTAAGAATTAGCCACGGAAAATGATATCCGTCGCTAAATTGGGGCTTAATTTTTTTATTTGTAGAACTTGTCCGCCCACTTGTCGACCGCCGCCCACCGCCACCACCGCTGCCCCTATTGCTTGCCCACCTATGTCCACACCCCGCCACCCTGCCCACTGTGTATGACTACTCTTTACTACTTTATTTTTTTATAGAAAATGTGCTTACCTAGATTCGAACCGGGTTTAAAGAGTTATCCTCAAATGCTTTTAACCAATATGTTACATTAACTTATCTCGATATACTTTTTTTTTTTTTTTTTACTTCTTATCCCTTTTTCTAACTCTCACCATTAAAAATATAATTCTATAATCTAATAAAAATACAAAATACAAAATTATATTTAATTAAAATATAAATTATAAATATATATTTAATAAAAATATAAAATTATATTTAGCAATGGAAAACAAAATCCGTGGTAAAATTTAGCGACGGATTTCATTTTTTCGTGCTAAATTTAACAATAAAATTTTTTTTCATCGCTAAATTTAGTGACGATTTTTCTGTCGCTAATTTTAGCGACGGATTCAATTACAATCGCTAATTTTAGCGATGAAAAATGATATCTATCGTTAAAGTTAGCGACGGAATCTCAAATTTATTGATAAATTTTTATGACACAGTATTAGTGACGTAAATTTTTCCGTCGTTAAAAGTTTTAGCGACGAATTTTTTTAAAATTTTCATTGTTAAACCCTTATTTTTTTGTAATGAATAAACTTTTCTATTATTTATTTTTTCTATTACCACTTGAAAAATTTATTAAGGAAATTTAATATCTTGCAATCACAGAAAGAAGGTGTCGGTGGAAGAAACCATTCTCGACAGAGGGCCAAGTTTGCTTTTGCTTTATATTATTCTACCTTGGGGCACTTTAATCCTTCGGCTAAGCTGGCATGCTACCTGGTCCAAACCTTCTAAAAGTTGCCCAGAAATTATTAACTTTTTTTTTTATGAATTGATGAATTTCATTAAAAAGAAAATCAGCTGTTTAGCTAATGGTTGTTGCCAAAAACGAATGCAATAATTTAAAGAGCAGCGAAAAGAAATGGAAAAAAAATTCAGAAAGCAAAACGAGCACAAAAAAGATTCAGTCCTATAAGAAGAAATCGCTCTTGTAAAAGATTTGTCAGTCAGTCTCACTCATTCCAATGTGTCTATTTATTACTGAAAACTACTTCATTGCCTTCACCTATAATGACCACAGTATAGTATAAAGTATAAACAGCCAAAACTGAAGTAGAAGCATTCCATGATTCAAGCGAAGCCATTGAACCAATAAGTCATCCACACAAAACGGGCACTATCCAATTTATTTGCCACCAAGATCGAAGCCAACACCATACCATACAAGACAACTTGCATTTAATGTCGTAACAAAGATTATATGAGATTGTATTTCTGACAAGATTGTTCATGTGACAACTTTTTTTGTTAGGCCCTTTTCCTTTTTGTGTGGGTATAGACCCTTCTGTGTTTGAGTGCTTCTGTGGGTATATGGACCCGGACAGTTGACAGCAATAGTTAAATTGTATACTTTTAATGGGCAATATTTTTCTTCGAGCTAGTGTGGTGGTGTCACTGTGAGTGACTATAGAGAAAGAAATCAAAGAAAAATGATCAGTCCGTTCGACATTTAATACACAACAGTCCGTCGCTAATTCAAAATGAACAAAAAAACAAACTTTTAAGAAAAGAAAAAGAAAAATGACTTTTAGCTTGCTATCTTTAATCACACCACTTTTTCTTTTCCAACATCTTTGCATGTTTCCGCTTCATGTTTGGTAAATCGTAGTCCTTCACGGGCCACCCTCATGATCAATCATCAGACGACGTCGTACTTCCAGAATCTATACTAATACAAGTTAGCCCATTAGTACTATTGGTCACAAACACCGTCGTAAAACCACTACCAAGATTATCCGCCAAGTGTCCTCTATCAGCAGGAGCGATCACAGTAGACACCACCACACTTGGAGGCCCACTGGGCATAACTATACTCTGCAGAGCAGCATCTGCCTCCACCTGCAACTGCAACACAAACTCGAGCTTCCCCACCACTTCTTTCATTGTGGGCCGTTCGATCCCATTCTCTCGCAAACAGCTGATTGCCAAGTCTGCGAAGTTTCTCAGACACTTCTGTGCTATCTGGTCAACCAAATATGGATCAATGAGCTGGTGTAAGGCCCCTCTCTTTTTGCAGTCCTGGGCCCATCGGACCAAGCTGACTCTATCATCATCTAACTCATGATCTACGGGTCTCCGGCCACTAATAGCCTCCAGTAAAACAACTCCGAATGAATACACGTCGCACTTGGTGGTCAACCGACCCAACTTGATGTACTCCGGGTCCAAATACCCCCGTGTGCCCTTAACGATTGTACTAATCGGATTGTCCGGGTCCATTGCTGGACCGAATTTGGACAACCCGAAATCTGCAACTCTTGCGGCCCATTTGGAGTCAAGGAGAATGTTCGTGGACTTCACGTCGCGGTGTATGATCATGTGTGTCGCACCTCCATGAAGATACTCCAGACCGCGAGCTGCGCCAATGCAGATTTCAAGCCTTTGCTTCCATGTAAGCTTGGAATATCTCTTCTTGCCGTAGAGATGATCACAGAGAGTTCCATTAAGCATGTACTCGTAGACCAGCATTAATTCACGGGTGTCGACGCAATAGCCCATCAACGGCACGATGTTGTGGTGACGAAGTTGTGACAGTGTCTCTATTTCAGTGACGAACTCCTTTGGTCCTTGGCTTGATTTTGGGTCTAGCCGTTTGATCGCCACGATAGTTTCTCCACCGTCAATGAAGCCTTTGTACACCATACCAAATCCTCCACCTCCAATGATTAAGTTGTCATCAAAATTGTGCGTTGCTTCTCTTATTTCAGCAAGTGTGAAGCATCGACACCATCCTTCTGGTAGTGTGGACCTCCTTGATTTAGTACCCTCCTCGATTGAGCCCCAGCAACATGAGGCCACACAGTAATAACCGTGCATCTTCCCACTGTTCCCTCCTCGATTGATCCCCAACAACATGAGCCCGCACGGTAATACACCATGCATCTTCCCACTCTTTCTTCGCATGTAGCAAACCATGCACACAACAACCACCACAATCACTGCCATTCCCCCACCCAAGCCAGCTCCAATAGCCGGAGCAAAAAACTGGTTGCTTTTTCCCCAGTGGTATAAATGAATCCGGAGGAGAAAACGTTGGATTAGGATTAGATCCAGCAAGACTGTTGTCGTAATAGCTGATTTTGAAGAGCTCAAGCCCATTGAGAATAGCATCTGCATATCTAGTCGTACCGTATTGACCTGGATGTAGAGCAATGAGAAGATTTGTTTTGGTCTTGGGATTTTCATAATTAATAGTGACAGCGTAGTCTCTGGAAACAGGAATCCCATTGCCACCACTCCACACGATCACATCAGCCTGGTCTTCAGCCGTCTGATTAGCAATGTATATCTTGAACTCTCGATCATTGACCTTTTGAATCTCGGGTTGAAATTCGCAGAAATGAAGTCGAACCAAGTAAGTGAAACCCGTGTCCACCTCAAGTGCCCATGTGAGATTATACATCATGTTTTCAGTTGCATTTGTTCCCATAGTTCGAGCGGTTACGTACACTTCATCCGGAGCCATATAGTTGCGAGTCTTCGAGTATTGGAGTTGGATTGTTAAGTTAACCAGTAGAACACCCTGTTTGCCAGCAAGGAAGCTATCATCGGAGTCCCAACTCCGAAACATGCCCGTGTCATCCTTTGCTGGTATACCTCTTCCGCCAACGTTTAGCCTGTACATGGTCTCCAAAGCTCTAATAGTAAGAAGCTGATATGTGTTGTCCACTCCGATATAGTTGATGTTATTACCTGTATAGTAGAGATTGGTGGGCATGGAAACGACCTCAATTCCGTTAACAAAAGCATACGAGTTTGGAAATGGAATAAAAGTCATATTTAATTTCTGGCTTTCTTGGTCTATGTTTAGACAAAATTCTTTAGCAAATACATCTCGATTAAGATAATCAGCTGTAACCGAAGCACTGAAGTTGCTAAGAAGAGTAAAGTCACCAGCAGTGACATTGAAGAAGGAGCTTGAGCGATTGAAGTTGGAATAATCAGCCGGATAGAAGTACAATCGGATAAACATTTGACCGGATGTGATCGGGAACGAGTAACTGAATGGAGAAGTAGAGACTCTGGCTGTATAGTAGGGTACTCTGGCATTGGCTTGATGGGACGCCGTAGCCGAGATTGATTTCTGTCCGTTGATTGGCTGCTCAGTTGGGGCGTACTTTGAGTTGTCGCCTGTCCAAGAACGACCATCTGGACCAGTTTGTGGACCGGTTGCACCGCAGTCAACAGCAAAGTTATAGCTAGGGGTATAAGCGTAAGCAGTGGATTGTTTTTTAGAAGATAAGAGGTGAAGGAGGAAGCAGAAGAGGAGAAAAAGAACTTGTTCACTGTTCTTCATGATTGCTGACAAGAGCACTCACTAAGAGGGAAAGGGTTTTGGATATTTATTCCATGACCTTCATTTACTTTTCTGTTTATTATATAGTACGTGTTTGATTTTAATAGCATAGGCTTGTGGACTTATTCCTCAAAAGAATTTTCAAACTTTAGGACCAGAGGCAGAAAGGGAAATGAAGCTAACGAAATTCCAATTTAGTCGATTGTAGTTATACCCCATGTAACAACGGATAAGATAGAGAATAAAAGATAAATTAAAAATATATCTACTCAAATTTTCTAGAGTATTATGTTAATTTTTTTCCCCTCATAGTTATTCTTAAAAAATAAATACATAAACAGTTGAATCTATAAATAAAATATTTTATTTTCTTGACAATTTGACTTTTTGGACTGACTTTTCAAATACATATTTTATTTCCTTGACAATTCGACTTTTTGGACTGACTTTTCAAATACACAGTAGAATGCAAATAGCCTTTTTTTATGTGAGCAATCAAAGTTCCACATCGAGCGTGTGATCAAAGAGTGTATATTATTCTTTTTCAGGGGGGTCCAACCACATAATTAAGACAAATAAATGTTTGGTGGATTTTGGAAGGTAGTAGGCATTTCAAACAAAGCGAGGATGAGCTTTCAATGTTGCGGGTCTAATGGATGGTATTCTTTTGTCTATCTCTGAAGCCATCAAGAACTCCATGGAAATAGCCTTTTTTTATGTGAGCAATCAAAGTTCCACATCGAGCGTGTGATCAAAGAGTGTATATTATTCTTTTTCAGGGGGGTCCAACCACATAATTAAGACAAATAAATGTTTGGTGGATTTTGGAAGGTAGTAGGCATTTCAAACAAAGCGAGGATGAGCTTTCAATGTTGCGGGTCTAATGGATGGTACTCATTTGTCTATCTCCGAAGCCATCAAGAACTCCATGGACATCCCTTCATCGACAATGAAGGGATCATTGATAGTGAGATTGTAAAGGGACTCAAAATGCGTGCTTGTTTCTAGGGTTGCTCTAGATATGCCAAGGCTTGAGAAGAGAGCTGCTGTTAAAATAAATGATAAAAGAGAAGCTCTTTTAAGTACCTGTTTGGTAGGATTTTTTTTTTACTTCTCTTCTCCTTATAAAGAGAAACAAAAATTAATAGTATTTAAAATTAAGTTAAAAGTTGTTTGATAATTTTATTTTAAAAACAAACTTATTTTATAGTTTTTAAATAAAATTAAAAATAAAAGTAAAAAATTAAAAGTAAAAAGTAAAAATTAAAGAAAAAGAGAGGATATGATGGTAAATAAATTTATAATATGGACATATTTGAAATTTTATATTTCTTAAATGAGGGTATAAACGGAATAAAAAAAATAAAAAGTTAGATTTTAAAAATAAGGAGAAGTAAAAGCTCCTCCTAGGAACTTTTACTTAAAAACCACTTTTTGAATTTTTGTTCATTAGAAAAAAAAACACTCTTCTTTTTTTAAGAGTTTCTAAAAAAATCCGTTTGATGAGTTTTCTTCTTAAAATGAGAAGAAAAACCAAAAAAAAAGTTTTACCAAATGGACTCAAAGTATATCTCTCTAAATGAGCTTAAAGAACCGAAATGGAATGTCTAGAGAGAGAGATCTATCACGCTCTGACTCTCGGGTCGACTACGTGACAACCGTCACGTTATCTTAGAATACGGGCAAATCTAACCTGTACACCAAAGTATCGTAAGACATTTATCGATATCTATCTATTTTTCAAATTAATTCAGTAAGTTCAAGAAAATCAACATGCATACAATACATAAACAAGGACTATCCCGGTTCATCCCTATTCAAATACATGCATAAAACCAACCCGACCATTCATAATCCAATCACATGCACAAGATTGTCCCGACCATTCAAATCGAATTTTCAATCATCACAAATCATTTCATAAACCAACCAAATAGTCTCTACTCAAGAGATTCATACCAAAATCAATAAAAATAATTTTCCAAATTAAACTTCCAAAAAAAAAAAAGATAGAGGTTTTCAATTCAACTTATATAAATTCTAACCAAAAATCAAAATGTATAAATTAGAAGAGTTTCCAAACAATTTTATATAAAAATTTGTCTCAAAAAGGTCTAATTATCGATACCTCAAAAATCAGAGCAAAATCTATGTCAAAAGAAGTCTCTAAAGGCAATCAAAATCCGATGCTAAACGATCACAGGAATCAACTAAATTTCCTTTGTAAAAATGAAATTAGAAGGGGTGAATATATATATAATACCTAGTAAGTGTATAACATGTTATGATAATAAGTGAAGGATGACTGTGGATGTGTCAAACAATTGTCTCAAAATTTTATGATCATATCCATTGAAAAAAATTCATCATCAAATATCGAGTTTCGAACAAGATTCAATAACTCAAATAAATAAGTTATATGCATCCACACATGCTCACATGTTTTTCGAAATCTTAGGGTTGCCAAAAATCATAGTTCTCGACAATGGTCTATCATGACCAAGGGCGAAACTATCAAGAATTTTCATATTATTTAGTTCACAAATATCCCAAACCTTGGCGTTGACTTCGGCCTCATGAGCGCGACTACCTCCTAGGTCGTATAAACGCCTAACCACATCACCCCATTAACTTCTGCACCGTAAAGAGAATGACTATAGCCATTAATCATATATACAATACTATTTCACAAATATCACATCAAGTAATCAATCTGCCAAAATTATCCAAACAATTTCTTGATTCATAAGTTCATTTCCAATCATCTTGAATATAATTCAATAAACATGGCACATTCTTTTCAATTTAATACACGGGTGCATATTTATTTAAATTCCCTTTTGGGACACTATGCAATCATAAAATAACTTAAAAAACATTTTTAAAAACATTTTTAAAATCAATACAAAATATTTTCTCATTTAAAACCATAAGTATACATCCACTCACCTCTTAAGAGGGTAATCACTTCCAATCCATAATCCAATCCAAGATAAATCTCTTCTAACTCTCCAATTGTCTTAACCTAGGATAACAAATACAATTCCGTCACTCAAATATAGGCCAATACTAGGATTAACCAAAATTTCCCTTATTTGTGTTATAACTCAAATTTTCCTGAACAACTATGTTTTAGAAAAATCATCATATCTTTAATTACGAAGCTTGCATTGAGGTAAATCCAATTGGTATTTAAAGTTAAGACATATGGCTATAACTTTTGTATTGACAATTAGATTCAATTCCAATCACACAAATAAACCCCAAGTCTATGAATGTGTTAGTCATAAAATCATGGCTCACACTGCGCAGTTACCAAAAAATTGTTATAAGTTTCACTACACATATTGGACTTAAGTGATTTTTATCTCAAATTAAAACTAAGACAAAGATCTACACTTTTAATGCTTAACATTTGCCTAATTCTTCCCAGAAAATATCTAAATTCCAAGCTAAATCCACAGCCAGAAACAAGGTAAGGAACAGAATAGTTCTGCAGAATAGGCTTATTTGAAAAATCACCAAAAATTTAATTCTTATCCAATCCATTCAAATCATATGTCATTTTAAAGCTCTAGATATCTAATTTCAAAAGAAATAAACTCTACTCCATTTACTATTGTGCAAAGAAAGTTATGATTGAAAAACTATAATAAGGCCAATCAGTCCGCTATAAAAATCCTAGTTTTCATGCTGGTTCTAATATTACCAACACTCAATAGGCTAATATTTGCATAATAATATAAATCTAAGTTGAAAAATATGATTTACCTCAAATTGGATGCAACACCGAAAATTAGGTATTAGAAAATTTTTATTTAATTTATTATAAAATACGGGGAGAAATTAGATTATAATCGAATCCGGAAATTGGATATAATACTGGAAATTTAATGTTTTATTTTTTCCTTCTCACTTAAGTGCCAAGTGTTGGAAATTGTCAAATTTTGATCTTTTATATAATTCCAAAATAATTTGCAAATGGATAAATAAATTATAGTTCATATAATTAACAAAGAATGAATTGGCCTAGTGGTACTAATCTTTCTAGACAACTTGGAGAGTATGAGATCAACCCCAAGCAAATGCAAATTGGTGAAGCCTCAAGTCAATTCTTGCCTTGGCAAATTGAATGGAATTGTGAGTAGTGAATTGATTCATAAATTAGATGAATCAATTCCTGTAAGAGGAATGGAAGAAAGGAGAAAATCGACTTGAATGAGGAAGAAAGGAGAGAAGTTGATTCATGTGAGAGAAAAAAAAAAAGGAGAAATCGACTCACAATTGAAGTGAGTCAATTTGATAGTGTTCAAAAAGAATGTTCTGTGAACTAAGCATGACAAATCGACTCATAAAGGGGGAGTTGTTTTGTGTGAGGAATTAGAGAAAGAAAATCGACTCATGTTAGTGATGAATCATTTTGTGTAAAGAAGAAAAAGGAGGGAAGTTGAATCGTCAAGGTGATGAGTCGATTCGGTTGCTCTACAAGCTTGACTTTTGAGACTTTGGCAAGATGAATCGATTTGTACTCAAGGACAAATCGATTTGCCAAATGTTATAAACACACTTTTGAGGCATGAGTGAGGCAAATCAATTCATGCAAGGGGTGAGTCAATTCGTTTAGGCAATTATGAATCGATTTGCTTGAATTGCAAATCGACTTGACTCTTAAACAACCACACACACGAATCAACTTGTAGGCTATGTAAAACGGATTGTGCACTTGATGGAATTAGGAAATGACCAAAATGACCTCCAGATGCAATGAAATCTAAAAATTTAGAATGGGCAAAATGGTAATTTCAGCCACTCAATTAATTGAAGATGAACAAACTCATTTCATTTAATTCATTTTCATTTTCTCTCTCGAATGCCTAGCTCTCTCCTCTCTCTGCATTTACTTCCCCTTCTTCACACCTTGGCTAATTTCTCTCCTACCAAATCAACTAGTCTCTATTTTAATTCACTCAATGGACTTCCAAAATCCTCAATCAATCTTAGAGACGGAGGATAAAACAAAAGAGTCTAGGGTTGCTCAACGAAGGAGAAGTTAGGGTTTTTGAAACCCAACCTCCAAAATCCAATCCAACCCTAAAATTAAGGTAATTTCTTCTCCCTAATCTTGAGTTTAGCTTCTTTATTAATAGATTGAATTGTATTATTGAAATTTGATGAAATTTCAATTGGAGGTTAAAATCCTAAAAATTGTGAATAGTGAAATTTGGAAAAAATGGAATGAAAAATTGTATAAGGGTCCAAAATAATGGGCAAATAGTGGAAATAAAACCTATATTCATGAATTTAAGAAATTAGGGTTTGTGCAATATTAGGAAAAAATTATAAACCCTAGAATTGCATATAATTTAACATTAAATTTGTAATTATTGGTTTAGGATAACTAATTGGAATTTGAAAAAGGAATTGCATTGGATTAAATTGTAAAATTGGGAGTGAATACCCTTCCAAGAGGTGAGTGGATGGTTATGTTGCATATGAATGAGAAATTTTATTTCAATTTTGATTTATAAATTGAATTTTCAGATGAATTTGAAATGATTTTACATTACTTTGTGATTGTGGTGTTCCTGAAATGAAATTGTGATAAATCCAAAACTTTTGAGCTTGAATATTGAATTATTTGCACCATGTTACATTTGAATATTTATTGTGTAATGTGAATAATGCTCCATTTTGTAAATAAGTAAGATTGGTATGACAAATTGAATTTTGGTAACATGGTGTTGGGAGAAGGACTATAGTCTGAGTCTTGCCACGAATCAGGCCATTGGGGTGGCGTGGTTATGGCTGATTTGATTAAAATTAGAGAATTGGAGGAGGTGGGATGGAAAATTCCGAGATGGAAAGTTGGCCAAATGACATGATGGCACCCCACGAAAACAATTCCGAGCTAACGCCAAAGATAGGGAGTTTTTGAAAAATTACGAAAAATCCCTTGGTGGATCCTACCAACGGCCATTGGTAGGAAAGAGGTTTCGGCAAACCCAAAAAAAATATGGAAATGGTAGTTTAAATTGTTTATGGATTGAACAAATGAGTCATGGTGAACTTGAATTGAATTTTCATTTTTATCCTTTTGAAATACATATTTGAGATACATGTTTTGATACCACCATCCTCACCCCTCATTCATATTCATCACGCCATTGCACTCCACTCATTGTGTATTTATAATAATCACTCATCTCTTTAAATTTTTAAGAGGAAGCATAGACTCGTACCAGTGCCGTTTGGACAAAATTTTTTGGTGACATTCGATAGGTAAAGGAGATGTAAGTTTTATTCTTTTTGGCATCTAGATTATATGAACCATGAAAATGGGAATTTTGTACATCTCTCTCTCTCTTTCTCTCTCTCTCTCTTTCTCTCTCTATATTTGGATTTGATAAATACTTGCTCTATCTCTCTCTCTAAGCAAATATTGGATAAATCCTTATTTTTCTGATGATAAACTTTATTTATTGGTTCTAACAATTTTCTTAGCTAACTTATTTCTTCCCATTAGGACATTTGAATTTTATTGTGAATTTTTGAGATATATTTTGAGTTTGTAAATTTATGAGAATGTTTAGAAAGTATTTGGAAGGCCGGGTTAACTAAATTGCATGCATGCTTGAGCAGGGACGGATCAAGTCGATCCTTGATTGTATAATGAATGCATGCTAAACTATTTTTTATAGTTATATTATTTTGGAAAATTATTGAATATTGATAAATGTCTTGTGCTATCTTGGTGAACGGGTAGGGATTACACGTATACCAGGTAACGCGGCGGTTGTCCGTGCTTGACGAGGAAGTCGAGGCGTGACAATTCTATTGGTATCAGAGTTTAGGCTCCCGACTTTAAATGTATAAAGGTTTGAAATGTTCCCAAATGTCCCCAAAGGTTCTTCAAAAGTTTTAAAAGCCTTTTTCTTTTGAAAATTCAGATTTTAAAAGATTTTTCAAAGAATGTACAAAAAAACAAAGGACTGGGATCAATTTTGTTTTAGGGGATTAATACCTAGTCCAATACCTAATCTAGTAAGCTAAGCATAGTACTTTTTCTTATAAAAATCAAAATCATGGCACCAAGACAAAGGATGAGGAATGTTAGTGAAATTCCTCCTTCCGAGCACGAGGATGAATCATCCTCACATGCTCCAACTTCTCCTCCGACTACAACTAGTACTCACCCGGCACCCACAACTGGGATTCGTCCACTGCCACTCGATGCACTCCAATAATGGACCAAGTAATGGAATACTTATGGCGCTCGTCTTCAAGTTCCTCCTCAAGCACCAATTCCTCCTTCACCGAACCCAACCATTCCACCTACTCCTCCGGCAACAACAATTGCTCCTCCCACTTCAATGGCTACTCCCATCACCCGTCCAACCTTGAATTGTCCAAGTTGATCAAAGAAGCTTGACAACTTGGGTGTGTCACCTTTACGGGGACAAATGATGCCATGGTGGCTAAGAACTAGATAAATTGGGTATGAGAAACGGTATCAGACATGAGATTGGACAATGAGTTAAAGCTCATGGTGGCCGTGAAATTGCTAGATGAAGATGCTCGATCATGATGGGATAGTCTTAAGGAGAGGTCGACAACACCTATCTCTTGGAATGAATTCCTTAGGGAATTCGACGAAAAGTGCTATACTTAGTTCTACCGAGACTTAAAGAGAAAGGAATTCCTTCACCTCCACCAAGGTAACAAGTCAGTGGCAGAATATGAGACAGAGTTGAGGAGATTGTCCCCATTTGTTCCGGAGTTGGTGACTTTGGAGGAATATATGCGCTTCAAGTTTGGAGAAGGTTTGAACTTGTCCATCTATGAGAAAATGTCTGTGACCTCGGCCCACACCTATAAGGATGTGTTGGAATTGGCCTTAAAGGCCGAGAAAATGGTTGAGGAAAGGGGAAGGACAAGAGAGGGATAAAAAAAGAAAAGGAGATCCGAGCATACGTTGGGCCAAGGCTCAAACTAGAGTAGGAGCATCAGCTCCTACGGTGGAGCTTCTGTCACCGGATCCTTTGGCATTCCATAAGGCCAACACACATCCCAACTTGGGACTCCCACTTCTACTGCCGTTTCTGGGAGCAAATCGGTGGGAAATAAGAAAGAGCAGTACAAGGACTACGGGAAATTTCATTCTGGGTTTTGTCATACACTCAAGAGGTACTATCGGTGTAGAAAGCAAGGCCATTTTCGCAACACTTGTCCAGAATTGGGACAGGGAGGTCAATCAATTCAAGATCGCCCTAGTGGATTGGGGGGCAGTCAAGCTAACGCCCCTACCTCACCTCCTAATGTTACACCACGGATGGGAATTGTGAGCAACACAATAGCTGCTCTAACCTAGCATCCGCAAACAAAGGCATAGACCAGAATTTATGCAATGACCAATGAGGATACAAAAAACAACCCCGACATAGTTACAGGTAAATTTTCTAGAACTTGAACTTGATGATTTAGAGATTTGAATATAAATATTATGAGATCATGATTGCATGATTTTGAATTTGAGGCATACTAGAAATATTGCTTGATACTGAAGTACTTGAGAATGATTTTGATGTCTAAAGATAGCTTTGGTGGCATTAAGGATTATAAATTTTGATAGAGTTTAGTTAAACTGAAATTTAATTCTTATTCTTTGTGTATAGGTATAATGAAAAAATTTAGAGTTGATACCCATGTTTTAATTGATACGAGGTCAAATAACTCTTTTGTGAGCACGAAGTTTGTTAAACACTCAAATAGGCCTTTGACCCCACTTGAAGAAAAGTTGTTAGTTATTACTTCTTTGGGAGAATGGTCGAATAGAGACACCATGTTCAAAGCATATGAAGTAGTTGTAAAGGATGAAATTCTCAAAGCGGACTTGATTTCGTTCGAAATAAGGGACTTTGACGTCATACTAGGTGTGGATTTGTTGCACCCTCATAGAGTTTCAGTGAATTGTTTCATCAAGGAGATGGAGTTCTGTAGACTAGGATGTCCTCTACTTCTATTTGCTGGTGAACTGCGAGTCTTACCAAACTATGTAATCTCGGCATTAGATGCACGAAAACTAGTGCACAAGGGCTGTGAGGCTTACCTAGCACACATTATCGACACCACTATGCAAAGTCCAGAATTGATGAATGTTCTGGTGGTGAATGAGTTTCTGGATGTCTTCCTGGATAAGTTGCCCGATTTACCTATAATTCGAGAGTTTAACTTCGCTATCGACTTGACTCTCGGTACTGCACCTATTTTAATCCCTCCATATAGGATAGCACCTAAGGAGTTGAAAGAATTAAAGGTCCAACTTCAGGAACTATTGGATAAGGGGTTTGTCCGACCGAGTACCTCACTTGGGGTGCTCCGATTCTATTTGTGAAGAAGAAAGATGGTACCCTCTGATTGTGTATCTACTACTTGCAGCTAAATAAGATGACCATTAAGAACAAATACCCTTTGCTGAGAATTGATGATTTGTTCGATCAACTCCAAGGGGCGAGTGTCTTTTCGAAGATCGATTTGAGGTCGAGCTACCACCAATTGAGGATAAAGCATGATGATGTCCACAAGACTGCGTTTAGGACGCCGTATGGGCATTATGAATTTTTTGGGATGCCTTTCGCTTTGATGAATGCTCCCACAGCTTTCATGGACCTCATGAACTGAGTTTTCCATTCCTACCTCGACAAATTCATCACAGTTTTTATTGATGATATCTTGGTGTAACACCGGACAAATTCGAATTATGATATTTAGTTTAAATGGACTATTAAAAATTTTTTTTATATTTATGAAAATGTGAAAGAATGATTATTGGGAACAAGAATTTGAATTCTTCTCAATTAGAATGATCAGAAATTCTTTAAATACTTAGTCGATGGATTTTAAGATTTTTTTTTTAGTTTCCGATCATTAGAGTCCTGATCACAGGGCCATCAGTTACTTGGGTCTCGGCAATCGGTACTTGATGGATTTTAACCATTCGGTACTTAGAGAAATTTTAGTGTTCGGTAAAGATTTAAGTTCAATAAACAGTCCCTCAAATTTTTTGTTTCCCAGTCAGTAGTCGATGGTAATCATCCGCCGATTGATAATTATGAGACACCCATTGGTATTGTGAAGATGAAGTTTATATCTGTCGGTACTAGGTTCCCAGACTCCTGTTGGTCATTTACTCACCAGTTGTATTGGAATTTCCGTCGGTATATTGGGACTCCGTCGGTATTAAAATTGTGAAAGTTCTTGGTGAACGGTGGAAGATAAAATTTGTGATCCCTCATTTCATACACTTGTCGGTACATTTTCGTGTCCAAATATTTTCCCATTAGTACCTTACTCTATCATTTATTTTACCTGTGCGATATTGAAATAATTTCACCATCGGTACATTGTCAAATAGATGAGTTGATTATCGGTGATATCTAATTTTGAATTTCTATTTTATTTTGAGATACCCATGAAATTCCTATTTATTATTTTACCACCGACCGATAACATGAAACCATGATCGGCAATATGTACCATCGATAATTTGATATATTAGAAATACAATGTATTTTTTTATTTACCGTTTGGTATCATTCACTGATTTCATTTTTCTTGTTCGGTCATTGTCTGTTGTTCGGTCATCAGTTCTCACTTTGCTTTTCCTATTCGGTCACCATTTGATATTAAATTTTTATTTGCATCTGTTAATGCCTTGTTTTCTTCCTATTCCCGAACAGCACATCCATTCAGTAACTTGTTCTGCTAATTACATGTTCGGTCATGCACATTTCATTTCACAAATTTCATTTCCAACGTTCGGTCAAGCTTCCAGATTACTGTTCAATCATGCTTGATGCCATTCGGTCATGTAGCCTTCGGTCGGTCAATACTCTATCTTGCCCTCACATGTTCGGTTATTCCTTCAAATTTTGTTATGTCCAATCACCACTTTCATTCAATTATAACATTCAGCAAGAGGTCATTGCTCATTTAATTTCCTTGTCTCTTCGGTCAAGCATAGCCCATCGGCTACATGGGGGCAATACTCTATCTTGCCCTCACATGTTCGGTTATTCCTTCAAATTTTGTTGTGTCCAGTCATTACTTTCATTCAATTATAACATTCAGCAAGAGGTCATTGCTCATTTAATTTCCTTGTCTCTTCGGTCAAGCATAGCCCATCGGCTACATGGGGGCACTATCGGTCAAGCTTATCGGTCAATGCCTTTACCATCTTACATTTTCACTCCATCGGTCACCACCAAATCTTCACTCCATCAGTCAATATATTTACATTCACTTAAATTCTCCAAATTTCCATCTTGCATTTTTCCTTCAGTCAATGCTTTCTCCCTTCGGTCAACCGAACACACCTCATTATCCAACAATTGCATTTTCCTCCAAGCGACTTGCTTTGATTGGGAATTGAACCCAAGAATCTCAAGTCTTCAAAAAAAAAACTTATCACCAAGCCACTTGAACCTTCATTTATGTATTGTTAAATTTATATTATATCCTCAATTTTAAGATTTTCTCAATTTCTTATCATAAATTACAATTTTCAATTCCCAACTTTCCTTGCCCATCGGGAGACACATTGTCCCTAATAGAGCATGACTTTTGGTGTTCAACTCATAGTACTAGCCTTCCCAAAAACTTAACAACAATATATTGGGCATTTTGTACAAATAGAAAATGGATGAAGGTCACTAAGAAAATATTAAAAATGTATTGGAAATAAAAAGGGGAAGTGGACTTCCAGAACCTACGAAAACCCAGATCTCACTTTTTCTCTCTAAACCATTTTTCTCTCTTTCTAAACCTCAATCGATTTACACCAAATCTTTAGAGAAAAGGCTCTAAACTACTCGTCCAACTCTCTAAAAATTAGATTTTAGTCTTGATCTTGGAGAGAAGCTTAAGGATCTGGTGCTGTAAATCAAGGGTTTTAGTGCACTCAAATCGGACGGACTTTTGGAGACACCAATAAGGTAATATAATTTTCTAACCCAAGTTTTTGCTTTATTTAATCATTTATTTGTTGGGGTTTAGGAGATCTTTAAGTCAAAATAAGTAAGAGAAAATCTTAGATTTGGATATTAGGGTTCTTGGGTTGATGAGAGATGATCGGTAGTGATGATTTTGAGTATGTGATAATGTCTCATAGGGTCTGGACAAGCTGATTAGGATAGGACCTTTGCCATGTACAAATCTAGGAGTGACTACCCTCCCTAAGAACAGTGAGTGGGACTTTGACACTGTGTTTTTCAATTGAACAAAATCCCTATTTTATAGTTTTACGAAATGACATATTTTGTAAAATGTGTGTAAGCATTGGTTTGACCTATGATTTTTAAATGCTCTCTTTGTGATTATTGGAGTGTCCCAAATGATTTAGTTAAATATTATGCATCCATGATTTGTATTGAAAATATATCGTGCCACTCTTTGAAATTGTGATATGATTTATATGCTATCATTGCATTGACATTTTAAATTGAAAGGATTTGATGAAATTCATTGGCATGCTATTTTGAAATGATTTGATGATTTATATGTGGGCTGGATGCCTACTTGTGATGGAATTGACGGATATGATGATGTGATGATATTATTGATGGATTCCGTAGCTATGAAGAACATTTGTAGAGGCGCCCCTTGTGCGTCCGGATACATTTTTGTAGAACGTATCCGCAAATGTCGTGGTTGTGATGTGTATAGTTGCTCTCGGATGAACCAAAATTTGGGAAGAACGTGTGTTACACCACAGTCTAACTCCGGGTGAGGTACTATAATTAATGGGTATACGTGTAGACACGGGCCAGCCGGTTGAACCAAATATGGAGAGGACATGTGTTATGCCACTGTCTAGCACTTGGTGAGGTATATGGCCAACGTTGGGGTAGAGAGCTAATTTTATACACTTGCATATTTAATTTAATAGTTTCGTATGACTTTTTCATGTTTGTATCTTGATTTCTCAATATAGCATTAGATAAAAAGTTTGTATTACTTTTTAATGTTTGCTTCTAAGTTTTCATTAAAATTGCATTATTTTATTGACTTGTTGTATATGAGTAAAAAATTTTTATGTTTTGTTCTTATATATGCGTTTTTATTCTGTTCTTATATATATCTCTTTATGTGTGTATGGTTTTGTTGTAAACAAAGTTTCATTTGTCCTCCTCTCAAGTAGAAATCATATTATTGAAGATCGTAAATTTTAGGGTTTTTATTAGATTTTGGTATTTTGTTATTTTGATCCAATAAGTTCATATGACTTTTTCATATTTATTTTTTGATTTCTCAATATAGCATTAGAAAAAGAGTTTGTATTACACTTTAATGTTTGCTTCTAAATTTTTATTAGAATTATATTCTTTTATTGAATTGTTGCATTTGAGCAGGAAATTTTCGTATTCTGTTTTTATATTTGTGTTTTTGTTCTATTCTTATATATGTCTATTTATCAGTGTATGGTTTTATTATGGATAAATTTCCATTTGTCTTTCTCTGAAATAGAAATCATGTTATCGAAAATTATAAGTTTTATTATTTTTGATACAAGCTGATTATATTTTTGTTGGTTAGTTTCTTAATATAAATTTATTAAGTTATGGACATAAATAGTTTATAACAATATGATGATATTAGTATACCATGTGTAATAAGAACAAGATAAGTAATATCTTATGAAGGTTGTAGGGAGTTTTACTTCAGTAATAGAAATAAGAAATTATTGATAGATAAAAATCAATTATATATCACAATTATGTAAGTTACTATTCTATTTAATTCTATGTGATTATTTTATTTAACTTATATTTTATAATAAAAAGTTCCACCTATAGTGTAATTACGGACATATAACCAAGTTATTATTATTATATCGTACTAAAAAATTCTTAAAAACTAATAGTATTTAAAAGATATAATATGAGCGAAAAAAGCTTAGATGGAGACAACACGTAGGGGGAAAAAAAAAAGGGAAAACGAAATTTATTTTTCCTCATTTGTACATTTGAAAATTTGCAAAGTATCATGTAGCATGTAACTTTTCTTTTTCTTATTTTGTTTTTCCTTTTTCCTTTTTCCTTAAATTTGTGTTGTTTCATTCTGGGTTAAAGAACGAGAACAAACAACTTTCCTTGGTCATAACGTTGATTGAGTTGAGCATTAAAACTCTTCTTCATCAATCTCCTAATTCAATTGAATATCCAAATCACTGCCTAAGCAATTACTCATCAAATTGATTCCTCTCTGTTAACAGAAAATTAACAATAGCATACCCAACCAAACAATTTCAAACCAAAACCTACAAAACCCAGAAAATGGGTTTCTTTACTGAGCATAAAGAATGATAAAATGACTCAAATTGCCCTTTCTGAGAATGATGATGTTGAAGAAGTTTTCGGAGTTTTTTTCCAATTTGATGAAATTGGAGACAGATTCGACGAGGTTAGATTCAAGAGCTGTTGAATGGGATGGAACCAGGATGAGTCAAGAGTGCAATTTGGGAAGAGAGAGAGAGAGAGATTCTGTTCCAATTTGATAAAGAGTTGTAGTAGGCCCACTAATTCTTTCTTATAATAGTAAACTTCCAAACATGAAAGAATGTGAATTCACTCCAAATTTCAAACAAAACAACATCAAGTTTCGCAGGAGAGTTTAAGGAAACCACTTTAAATTTATCACACACTATATCAATCAATCAAGGTGGAACATTAGCACCTGCAAAAGTGATATTTCTATTAAGTTTGTCTGTATCTTTTGTGGTATATATACAAGTATATAACATTCGAGACATGAATATTTGGATCATACCACCAAATCATGCAACTTGCAACACAACACGTACAGCGTAGAAAATCTACTTGTTTCTTAGGTTCCATTTGTGTAGAGATTAACTTCTTTGGACGATTACATTCTATGTCCACTTAGTGACCAACGAATGTGCAGACCACTTTTCCTTCATGGATGAAGAGTGAATACATTTGAATTTAATTATGGATTAAGTTGGATGTCTCTCTTAAGATTTTTCTATCTCCTATACCTCACTTTAGCTTAATTTATCCTATTTTATTTACCCAAAAGCGAGATTAATGAATTTTCCCTTACAAAATGTTGAAAAAGAAATCAACAAAAATTCAAAAAATAAAAAAAAAAAGAAACAAATCAAACGAGGGACTAGCCGATCAAGTGCATGGCTATGACCCAAAAAAAAAAGTCATCAACCATAAGTCTACTATCGTGGGGGGCCAATCAGATGGCCCATGGCATAACCGACAACATTTTCATCTCTCTCCTACCTTATTACAATACAGGACGTAATTTTACTACCTTACGTAATTTTTATTATTTTTGACGTAAATATTTAATATGAGAGAGAGAGAGAGAGCATATTTAAACAATTGTTTGCTAGAGAAAATAAACTTGAGCGCATGTCCTCGTTATGTATTTTGTCTTTCTTTTAGTAAATTTTTGGTGTACATATTTAGTACTTGGTATAAGTTTTAGCATCAATATTTATTTCACCATTTGAAATGCTCTTTAATTGTAAACATATGCTCTCAAATGTTGTCAAATTGTGCCATTGTATACATTATATACTCTTTCGAGTTCTTCAATGGATTAGTATTTACACAGCATTAATACATTTCAGTTAAAATTTTGTTGTTCTATCACATTTTGCTAAACATAAAAATATTACATTCTTTGTCTTAAAAAAGAATCGGTGATAAAATCATCAATTTATGTCGGTGAAATGTAGCATTTTCTATTCTATTTTTACTAAAGTAATATTGATTATACTTAATCAAGGAGATTTAAGATAACCCCAGGCAAGCATGTGGACTGCCTAGTTTGACGCTCCATTTGATTAGATGGTTAGACGTGTCTCTTCTTTGGAGAATTCGTTTTAGTGGTTGATCAGTGAACACCACGATAGTGTAAACTTGGAAGTACAACTGGAGTCGTCGGGCTGAAATAACTAGCGCATAGGCTATTTTTTCACCCGATCGGTAATTGACTCTGCTTCTTTAAGTATCCAACTGATGTTGTTAACTGGCTTCTGAGAAGTCGAATCTTACCTTACTAGGATAGAGCAAAGCGCTTGGTCAGAAATAGAAAGGTAGAGATGAAATTTCTCACTGGGGATCGGTCGGGAAAGCAACAGAGGAGCCATGAGATAATCCTTGAGTCGTTTGAAGGCCGTTTGACACTTGGATGTCCATGCGAATCTTTGAGACCTCTTTAGAGCATCGAAGATAGATTTGTACTTTTCTCTGACCTTTGACATGAAACGGCTTAGTACCGCTATCCGACCCGTGAGGCGTTGCACCTCTTTTAACGTTCGGGGAGGTGACAAGTCTAGAATGTCTTGTATCTTTTTGGGATTTGTTTCGATCCCACGGTTGGTGATCATGAAACCCAAAAACTTTCCTGACGAGACGCCGAATGTGCACTTTGTGGGGTTCAGCCACATGTTGTAGCGTTTAAGTGTTTGAAATGTTTCTTCTAGATCAACAACGTGATCTTCGGATTTAGTGTTTTTGACAAGTATATCGTTCACGTATGCCTCTATGTTTTGGCCGAGCTGGTTTTTGAAGACTTTATTGACCAATCGTTGAAAGGTTGCCCCCGCATTCTTTAAACCGAAAGGCATAACCCGATAGCAATATGTGCCGAATTCAATAATAAAACTTGTTTTTTCTTCGTCTTCAGGCGCTATTCGTATTTGATTGTATCCCGAGTAGGTGTCCATGAAGCTTCGGAGTTGGTGATCCGAGGAGTTGTCCACCAGTTTATCAATGTTGGGGAAAGAATAACTGTCTTTCGAGCATACTTTGTTGAGATCTATGAAATTGACACACATCATCCATTTACCGTTTTGCCTTCTCACCAAGACTACGTTGGTCTGCCATTCAGGGTATTTGGCTTCACGAATAAAACCAACGGCTAGCAACTTTTGGACTTCTTCTTGAATGGCTCGTTGACGTTCGAATGCGAACACCCTTTTCTTCTGCTTGACTGGCTTATAGGCTAGATCTACCATTAGTTTGTGGAAAAGGACGGAAGGGTCGATACCAGGCATGTCCTTGGGGGACCAAGTGAAAACCTTGGAGTGCCGTAGGCATTTAATGATGGCATCCCGGAGGGGCATGGGCAAAGCAGCCCCGATCCGGATAGTTTGGCTGAGATCATTTGTCAAAGGAAGCTTAAACACCTCTTCTCCCGACTCTAGTTTGCTCATTGATTTGATATCACCCCTAAACTCTAGGGCGTCAATAGGAAAATTCTCTTGCCTATCATAATCGGCAAAAAGAATATAGGGATTGGGTCACTGAGAATAGTTGCAACCCCATCGGGTGTTTTGAACTTCACCTACATGTGTCGCGTGCTGAGTAATGCTTCCAGCTTATCTAAACTCGGTCGACCGAGAATGGCGTTGTATGGAGAGTACAGTTTTACCTCATGAAAGATGACTTTTGCAGTTGCACAATTAGGGGGCCCCCACAGTTATGGTGAGGGGGAGATTTCCCTCTGAATAGATATACTCATCGGTTAGTCCCTTGAGGGATCTGATCGGAGGTTGTAAGTGCGAAGAGTTGAGACCCATTCGATAAAGGGCATTCCAAGTAAGGAGCTCACAATCCTCGCCTTTATCAATCAGGACTCTTTCTACCACATGAGATTCTGTTCTAATGGTGATTACTATGGGATCGATGTGACTGGGATCAACCTCGGCCAGATCGTTGTCGTTGAACTCAATGACTGGACATTTCCTCTTTGCTGTAACCATGTTTTACTTGATGACAGAAAGTTGAGAAAGGTTAGAGATTAGCATAACTATTTCTTATAGACGGCGTCAATCTGTTGGAAGTGGATTTCGTCTCCATAGATCCGACTCTTCCTGGACTCGGTCGGACAAGTGGTTGTGAGATTTGAGACCTGTAAAAGACCACTGGAGGGCACTCCGGCAGGGGGATTCTGACGCTCAAGTCAGAAAGAGCGGTTTTCGAAAGGGAAAGATAAACAGACCAAGAGAGGGGGAGAGACGGATCTCCATCTATACTTTATGTGCCTCATGTAGGGTTAGAAGACTTACCTGAACTGATACCCTTATTGATGTTATATAATGCCGTCTTAGATCCGTGTCATTGATAGCTCTGTGAAACTCTAGTTTCCTTAAGAAATCGTCCGACTATTCCGAATCTATGATCATGAAAGTTTCGATATTGCAATTTCTTAGACAACTGAATTATACGGGAAAATTTTTTCTCTTATCAATTAAATCTATTAGGTTTCCTTCTGTATATAGAAGATATGTTTCGTGTCGAAATGAGGAACTCAGTTAGTAAACAATACCGACTGGGTACTAGTGACGGAGTGAGACGGATGCGTTCGGCCTCTTTGGTAGCTATCGGTTAAGGATGTTTGATTCCCTTTGTAAATCGAGTCGAACAATATATCATTTCGGTTAAACAGGGCGACTGAGACCCTTTGGGAAGGCAAGTTCTATCGAGTAATCGGGGTGACTGAGATCCATCCACAAAAATAAATCTTTTGAGTGAATCGGGACGACACATACCCATTATTGCTTGAGTGTATTGATATCAAAAGAAAGAAAGACCAACTTTACCTAGTAAGGTCTTCTAAAAAGGGTCCATCAATTGGCAACATAATAGTTATTGGCATCAGAAATTTAAACTAAAAAATTAGTACAAATAATATAATAGTTGGTACATTTAGTCGTCTTTTTAAGAAAGTAAATTTGAATTTTAATATTAATTATGATATTTTAAGTGATTGTATACAAAAATAAGTTCTCCATAGTATAATCTAAACTTACGAGTTTCCTATTTATTAAATTTTTGGAGAGTGATAGTTATACAAAATATAAAATTGTACCACAACTCGAGGTGATGCGTACAAATCATCTTAAAACCTTTTTTTTTTTTTTTTTTCCAATCTGTTTAGAAATCTCCTATAATTGAATTTACCATCCAATATGTGAGAATCATGTTCAAACATAAAACAATTAATAACACGTCTCACTGTTAATTTAACATATCGAAAAGTATGATAATTATATGAAACATACTATGATATCAAAACTGGAGATTTTGAATTCAATTATAGATGTATTACTAAATATATATCAAAAAGTATTAAAATATAAAATAATTAATAATATTTTTGTCTAGTAATTTAAACTTCCGAAAAAACAATAACTATACAAAATAGGAGACTATTGAATTTTAAAAAAAAAATTACAACACACGTTTTTAAAGATATGCTTGTAAATATCATAAATGAGCTTGAGGATGGTTTGAGGTAAGATTGTATTTATTCATAAATAATTCGGTTTATTTGTAATCATAAATGGAACAATGAGATTGCTGTCGATGGATATGAATAGGTGTGAATGCCTTTTCTCTTACGCTATAGCTAAAAATAAGAATGACCAGCTACTGACTGAGCTCAGTCCCAAAGTTTAACTACTCTCTTCTTACATGAGCCTATGCCTAGAGTATTTAGCTAGACCCTCTTCTCCTATCCGAGCCTGAGTTTATCATGGGTCGGGTTATTATGCACAAATATGTGAGTGGAGTGAGTTTTTGAATTAAAAAAATGAGAAAATTTTCTAAATTTATCTATTAAAGCATTTAGTATTAACTATCACAAACTCAATTAAGCCCACAAATCTTGAAAGCCGGTCAAGCCTACAAAATGTTGTGGGTCATCATATCATACCCAATTCATAATTAGGTATACTCGTACAGGTGTAGCAGAAAATACCTTTCTCAGTCTTTTGATCAAGATCAAGTAGTAGAAAAAGAATTAAGCCAGTCAAGCCTACATAATATTTTTTCTTTCTTTCTTTTTACATGATTCGACTTCATTATCGTTTGAAACTTTTAAAATTTTATTTTAATTAATTCAAATTGATTCAATTAAAATTTTTTTTAAAAAATAAAGATCTCTTAATATAGTCAATTTTATATTCAAATTATAAATCAAGATTTTAATCAAAAAAAAATATAACAATCTATATATTACATCAACCGTCAATTGGGAGCCTACATGTTATAGGATAACAAGAAAAACACATGAAGCCGCCGGAGTGTCAATTATCTTCTGCATAATTCGATTAGATCAAAAGTTATGATTGCATTGACTAAGACAACCAAAACAAAAGTGCTTTTCAAAAGATCTAAAGCAGCTAGGTGCCGTGCTACCATTAGCATTCCCCCACACCAACATTTTAGATTATTCTTTTCTTAGCAATTCCACCTAATATGTCAAACTTGTTTGTATTTCTTTATTTTTTTTAAATCTCTTTGGATCTTTTCTCTCTGCAACATATAATTGGGGAATCTTAGGACCATGGAAGGCGTTACTTTGGGATGACCATTTAGCATTTGGAGTCGCATGACAATAACATCACACGACAAAAATGAAATGACCAAATCATCACATTGATAATCTAAATATTCCAAGTTGGCGTTTTTTGGGAACCCCAAATTTGGTACATGGGTGCTTTAATAAATTACGGCACCATTTGTACCCAAAGTGCCGCCATGGATGGACAGTGACCCACCAATCAATAAGCACTTAAATATGCATTTTTAACTTATTATACAACGACAAGACAAGAACTCAGCACACACGGAGTTTAAACGCAATTCGTTTTATACATGAATATTTTGTCCATGGTTACTTGGTGATGCCTTCTTCCCTAATTGATTCGGTTCAATTATCTTTTTATTTTATTAATTTCAGTGATAATAAGTTTATTATTGAGTCACGTTTTCCTTCCTTTTTTTTTTATTAAAAATGAATATACTAATTTAATATTATGATAGGAAGAAGTGAATGTATAAGTATACAGTTTTCTCATTATATTTTATAAAGAAATTATTTTCACGCCACAAACTCATAATCTCAAAATCATCAAAAAAATAATTTTATTGTTATGTCAAGACTCATCTTCTTTCCTTCCTATTTTATTAAGTTAAAAAATACAAATCAAATTATTTTTTCACATATATTTCGTTTTTCTATAAGTTAAATAAAGGAAATTATATTAGAATAGCTAATTTTTCTAATGTCATTATAAAGACTCTGTTTATTATAAAATATTCAATATAAATCATAATTATTGTTTATTACATAAATTAACCTATAATAGTATTAATTGTCTGATGTTTATTTATTTGTTTAATAAGAGACTCGTAAATCTAAAATTGCATAGTAAGATCCACATAATTATTAAATAAATTAGAGCGGTTATTAGAAATTGAAACTATTTCCTTCAAGATCACAATATCCAATACACTAACCTCCCTAGAATCCGAACACATGTTTGTGCATTTATTTGTGAGTTACATTTTAAACTATATACTTGATATCATATCATATTTTTGTCTTAAAAATAAATGACGTATGGGATTAATTCAACGAAATTGGTGATTCATCTTCTCCAAAGAATTTTTTTTTATCAAATTTATTAATATATACCAAAAATTTTCATTTAAAACTTGATACCATATAAATTTTATCTTTTGTTTAATGGGTAAAAATTTTTAAAAATTATATATTAATGGATATAATTTGATGATTAATACATTCAAATTTTTATTAAAAGAATAAATTTATATCATCCGATTAAATTAAAAAAAATAATATAAATTATATTAAAATATTATATCTTGCAATCAATTCATACAGAGCAACTAATTGATCACTATAATATTTGTTTTGGTTTAGAACGGAACAAATCCAATCCCACCCGTCATCCCTGCTGAGTTCTACACCAATAAAATAAATTTCTTTCTTTATTCTCCGCCTTTTCTTTCTGCCTATAAATTCAGGTGTGCAAGTCACCAGACAGAAACATTACCCGAGCAAACCACCACACCCTGAAGTTTGGGGGTGGGGTGACTCTTTGCTTCGTCACCCACTAGTAGTCCACCCAGTGCAATACCAAGCATTTCTTCCTTTCAAAACCCTTTGTCAGAATCTCATTTTTATTTTTTTCCCTATCTTCCATTTAGCTCTAAGGATAAATTTGAATTTGAAATTGTGGGTTTCCTTTGATTCTTGAAGAATTTGTGAATTTCAATCGTCATTTTTCTTTTCATGGGGAAGAAACAGCACTTGGATTGGACCTCAGGGTCCATTATGTCTGCTGGAAGTGAAAGAGTGTCTCTCTTGAACGAAGGGGTTAGTTTTCAATTTAATTTCCGGGTTTTTTTTTTCTTTTTTTTTTCCCAAGTACAATAAATATTGAATTCTTGATTGTTGTTATTTATGTATCAATATAGGCCGTTACTTATATACATATATATATATATAGATTGGTTTCCAGAGAAATTTAAACGGAAAGGGTTTTCCATATTTTGTGCGTGTAGTATGGTCTAGGTTAAGAATTTATTTCTTCTGTTATTCTGTTCTGTAAATTTTCTTCGTAAAGTTTGTTTTGTTGTGGGTTTGGTTCTATCTTTAACTTTTTAAGATCGTTAGCTTATGATTTCTCATTTTTGTTTCTACCTCTGGTTCATGGCTGGGATGTAAGATCTGGAACGTCGTGAATGTTTGATGTTGTTGGTTTTTCCAATTCTTATGAAAATTTTGGAACTTCAAAATATGCCATATTGGAGAATGTTGTGCCAAAGTGGTTTCTTGAAGCTTTTGGTTAGATTGAAAAAGAAGGTTTACCAATAGAGAAAGGAAAAGGAAATTGATACTCTTATTTGAGAGGAAGATAGATTTTAGAGAATTAAAGGCAATCTCACTTGACATTTGTCAAAGAAACTCTCCTATGAAACACCCATAGCATGGCAAGAAAAAAGAATTACCCTGCCCCTTTATTATGGAGTCTGTGGATCATCTGCTTCTTCGTTTCACTTGGACTCCTTATTATGAGAGAGGGTCTTTTCTTTTTGCATTTTCATAGGGTGACTTTGGTCTCAGAACAAAGTGAATTATGTGTTTTGAGTTGGAATTTTACAATGGGGAAGAGTGTTTTTAGAATGCTTCCTTTCTTATTTTGGTTGGTTTAGAGGGAACATGATAGTAGGATTTTTAAGAAAGCAGAAAAGCCCCTGATGAATTTTGTGGATAATGATGAGCTTGTTTCTTTCGGTGTTCTTCTAGATCTATCCTTTTTTTTTTTCCTCTCCCGCATTGAGGTTGTTGATTTTGTGGATTCCTCATTGTCATATTTTCGGGGGAAAGCATTCTCTTAGCCCTCTTTTCCTCATTTTTTCCTCTAATATAAGTATATATATATATATATATATATATGTATATATATTTCCAATAGAGAAAAGAACTTTATTATTCCTTGATAAAATTTTGCTCTTCCCTTGCTAACATTAGCAACTATCTTCCTCACCATCTTAAGCAGGATTTTTGCACAAAGTTGCCTACTGAATGTCACATAATTACTAAGATAGTTCCTAAAGGCACCATTAAAGTATTTAATCTAGCATCAGTCCTCAACCTTGATGTTGGCACTAAGTCGTGTACTAATCATTTTTCCTATAATTGAGTTTATGTTTAGCACACTCTCAAGTATCACACACAGAGGTTGTTATGATAATAATAATGTAGCTGAAGCATGATTTTCTCCTATACCACAAATAATGCACCATTAGCATGATATGCTGCAAGTGGATATTTATGGTTTTATTTTTTTCGCACATATATCAAAATTCATGGACCCTCCGTAAGCATGCAAGTATGTTAATTTTTAGCTCCATTTCTTTGTCTCATTGTGAATTACATAAATACCCTTTTATTTCAATTGCAGAAGGCCTCAATACATGATTGGAATTTTGTTTGCTTCAATTCTGGATCTACTAACCCTGGATATGGGTTTAAACTTCTGTGTCATGTAATTAAAATTTTAGGAAGGTGCTGTCATTGCTGCAAGTTCATTTAGAGACTTGCAATAAACCTAAATCTCTTTGTGGTTCAAATAGTTTGTAAAGGGCAGATTACCTGCTTCTTCTATAGTTTTTTGTAGTTGATATTACTTCTCAGGGCTTAAGCCTATATGTTAGTGTACACAAACCCATGAAAGTGTACATTAGTTCAAAATTTTATTATATCTATATTCAAAGTTGAGCTAGTATTGTGATGCTCATATCATTACTGAAGGCATTTATGTTATCATGTTTCTCCAGTCAAAGAGAAATCGAAATAATGACCAGACTGCCAGGTCCTGCGACGGACCTTGAGCATGGAGATGCAATAGAGGTGATTGTTGTTTGTGCTGTTGGCTTTCTATATTTGTGTACAACACTTTTATGATGTCCCTGTCAGGAAGCACTTATTTTGTGTTATTTGATGCAGCCAGCAAATGTTGGATTTGGTAGAGTTCTTCTTCTGGTAAGTGCTGCATTTCGAAGTTTGTATCATAAAACTGGGTCATTTGGCTGATGTTAGTTGAACTCATAATACTTAACTACTTTATAGGCAAAACCCGATGCAGGGAAGCTAGTTCTTGCTACTATTGCTCCATTGATAGCATCCACTTCAAGTGCATTAATTGTAAGTAACTGCTTTTGCCCTCTTTCATGCTTTTCTTTTGAAAATATCCCCCTCCACTCCTCCATCCTCCTAAACAAAGAAAAACTGGATGCACCATACATCAGGTCTCTATTCCAGGACTTTCAGATCTTTTCATGCAATTTTCTTGGAATTTGGAAGGAAAGCTTGATGATTGATTGTTATCTACCCTTCAATCGTGCAATTGGATCCCTACCAATTTCTTATAGCTAGAACATATTACATGCCTATTGCAAAGATAAGTGTCTTTCTTGATGCCTTTTTTATTTGGTTTAAGATATGCCCATGCATTTTCAAAGATACCTTGCCGTTCTGTGAAGAGCGTTCATGATGCAGCACGTTGGCAACAACCTCTTAAAGTTTATAGGAGACGTGCAAGATCAAAAGCACAATCTTTGGTTTGGCATATGGACGATAATGAAGGATCCAGTTGGGATTTATTTTAAATATTTTAGATCATATCTCTTATGGTAGATAAGATTTATTTTGATTAGAATTGTATCTTTAGATGGAGTCATTGTTTATCTTGATTAGATTATTATCTTTAGATAGAGTCCTATTTTTTATATGAATTGATTTTTCTCAAATGAGTTCTTGTTTATCAAAGGAGTCCTCACAGAAGAAAAGTTATATTTGAGTAGGGTTTCTTAAGTTTTATTTTTTTTATAAATAGGCACTTATGTAGCCTTTCAAAGGGCAATTTTTCTGATTAATAAACATTTTTTTCAGATTGTGAGATGCAGTCTTCTCTTAAGTGTGAAGCTTGAGAATCCTAGGTTTCGATCTAGACCTACTTTCCTAATTTTCCTTTCACTTTCATCACTATTGCTACACCCACTACCCTATCCTGCGTCAGTTGGTATCAGAGCTGAAGTCTTCATTAATTTTAAGATTGTTTTCTCATGCACAACCATGGTGACTAATGCTGAATTGAGTTCAAGAGTTGAACGCCTAGAAAGCAATATGCAAGAAGTGAGAGAGCAATTAAAGACTTTAACTACAGCAATTGAAACACTGCTGAAAGGAATAGCAAAACAAGCAGCTGAGGACGATAAAGCAGACAACTCTTTTGACTATGGAGAATATCAGGATAATGATCTTGTAGGTGATGATGACGTGGACACATCATTAATGACAGTGGTACGACGAATCCTAGCAGCTCCAAAGGCAGAGGAAGAAGACTGGAAGCGTACAACAATTTTCCAAACACTAGTGCGTTGTGGAAAACATGCTAAGAAGCTTATCATTGACGGAGGTAGCTCCATGAATGTGGTGTCTTGTTCTACTGTTGAACGCCTCAAGTTACCAACCAACCCACACCCTCAACCATACAAAATTGCATGGATTGATAACACAACTATCCCAGTGACCAAACAGTGCCTCATCGCCTTCAAGTGTGGAACTTATAGTGATTCCATCCTATGCGATGTCATCCCTATGCAAGTGACACATATTCTTTTGGGTCGTCCATGGCTTTATGATCGGAACGTCAATCAATCATAATGGCTGAGAGAATACTTACACATTCTCATATGAGAATAAGCTCATTGTGCTACAACCTATGAGCACTTTAGAGATGAAGAAATATGAGGGGAAACCACCATCAAAATTTGAGAGCAATGTTGGAGGCAACAAAAGACATCTTTATGTCCTAACAAAGAAGGAGTTTGATATGGAAAGTCAAGAATCAAAGGTGGTATTTGCTGTTATCGCAAGAGAAGTCGAAACCCCAAGATACACTTAGCGGCAACATTCCTGGACCGGAGCAACAAAACTACTAACCGAATTTTCGATGTTGCACCCGAAGAATTACCTAACGAACTCCCCCCTATGCGCCAACATCCAACATGCTATTGATTTGATGCACCCGGAGCCCCAACCCCAATCAAATACCAGCCTACCCCCCGGGGGATGAATCCAAGTAGTCATGAAGAGCTAAAGAGGCAGGTAGAAGAGCTATTATCAAAAGGTTTTATTCGAGAAAGCTTAAGTCCATATGCAGTCCCAGCATTACTCACGCCAAAGAAAGATGGAAGCTGACATGTGTGTTGATAGTCGAGCTATTAACAAGATTACCATCAAGTATAGGTTTCCTATACCTAGATTGGATGACATGCTGGATGTGATGAGTGGTTCCACTATTTTCTCAAAGTTAGATTTGAAGAGTGGATATCACCAGATCAGAATCAGACCAGGAGATGAATGGAAGACTGCTTTTAAAACCAGGGATGGTCTTTATGAGTGGTTAGTCATGCCTTTTGGACTTTCTAATGCTCCCAGCACATTTATGAGGTTCATGACCCAAATATTTCAACCGTTCATCGGACGATTTCTTATTGTCTATTTTGATGACATTTTAATATACAGCAAAGACAAAGAACAACATATTTTTCACTTGCAGCAGATATTTAGGGTTCTCCGCCAAGAGAAGCTCTATATTAATTTGAAAAAGTGCTCATTTTTTAAGACCAACATGGTTTTCTTGGGTCATATTATTTCCTCTAAGGGAGTTGAGGTGGATCCTAACAATATTGAGGCAATTAAAACATGGCCAGCCCCTACAACCCTGCATGAAGTCAGGAGCTTTCATGGTCTGGCCACATTTTATAGGCGTTTTATTCAAAATTTCAGCACTATTATGGCGCCTATCACAGATTGTATGAAGAAAGGAGGATTTTCATTGACCAAAACTGCATCCAAGGCCTTTGAAGAAGTCAAGAAAAAGATGACTGAAGCACCTATTTTAAGATTATCAGATTTTGACAAAGTGTTTGGAATTGTCTGCGATGGTTCACACGTTGGTATTGGAGTACTAAGTCAAGAAGGACATCCAATTGCCTATTTTAGTGAGAAACTAAATGAGGCAAAACAAAGGTATTCTAATTATGATCGGGAGTTCTATGCAGTAGTCCAAACCCTACGATATTGGCGCTATTACTTGCTTCCAAAAGAGTTTGTCTTATACTCTGACCATGAAGCCCGCAAGTACCCAAACTCTCAAAAGAAGCTAAACCATCGTCATATCAAATGGGTTGCTTTCTTGCAAGAATATACATTTGTCCTTAAGCATATGGCTGGAGTGGAGAATAAAATTGCAGATGCACTTAGTAGAAAACAGCAGATCCTTACTTCCATGGCTGTTCAAGTAATTGGTTTTGAATCACTTAAGAGAGATTATTAATCTTGCAAGGATCTTAGCATCATATATGCTGAATTACTTGTTGAACAACGAGCTAATTATCCTAATTTTTCTATATCAAATGGATATCTATTCAAAGGAACATGATTATGTCTACCTAACACATCTTTGCGAGAAGAAGTTATTCGAGAACTTCATTTCGGAGGAGTAGCAGGGCATATTGGGCGAGATAAGACTGTGGCTCTTGTAGAAGATCGATTCTATTGGCCAAGTTTGAAGCGAGATGTTGCTAGAATTGTGGCCAAATGTCGGATATGCCAAATTTCAAAGGGAAGAAGGAAAAATACAGGTCTTTATACCCCTTTACCCATTCCACATGAACCATGGCAAGACTTAAGCATGGATTTTGTGCTTGGATTGCCTAAAACTATTAGGGGTTTTGATTCTATCTTTGTGGTAGTTGACTGCTATTCTAAGATGGCTCACTTCATTCCATGTTCAAAGCCTTCGGATGCCCTTCATATAGCAAAACTTTTCTTTAGAGAAGTTGTGAGGCTTCATGGGATACCACTTGCAATTGTTTCTGACCGTGATGTGAAGTTTATGAGCTATTTTTGGCATTCGTTGTGGAAATTGCTGGGCACCAAACTGAAGTTTTCATCAGCATTTCATCCACAAACAGATGGACAAACTGAAGCTGTTAATAGGAGTTTGGGAGATCTTTTACGCTGCTGTGTGCAAGACCATACTTCTATTTGGGATTTGACACTTCCTATGATTGAGTTTGCCTACAATAGCTCAGTTAATAGGAGTACAGGTCGAAGTGGTTACAGGAATGACACCTAAGAAGCCAATTGATTTGGTTCCTTTACCAATTGAAGCTCGTCCTAGTGTAGAAGCTGAAGCCTTTGTCAAGCACATACAAGAGTTACATGATGAAGTTAGAAAGAAAATTGCTACAAACAATGAAAACTACAAGTCACATGCTGATTTGAAGAGAAAGTTTGCTGAGTTCAAGGAAGGAGACATGGTCATGATTCACCTAAGACCTGAGAGGTTTCCTAAGGGGCGATATAAGAAACTTCACTCAAGGAGTGCAGGCCCTTATAAAATCCTTAAGAGGATCAGTTCAAATGCTTATGTCCTTGACTTGCCAGATGATATAGGCATAAGCAATGTCTTCAACATTGAAGATTTGACCTTATACCATGGCGATGATTCACTTACAAATGACACCGCTGTTTCTAAGCTTCCATTGGGGCCACAATTGAAGGAGGAAGTTGAAGAAATTGTAGACTTCCAAGAAGATTATACTGCAGATAGCATTCAACAGAAATTTCTGGTTAGGTGGAAGGGACGTCCGCTTTCTGATTGCACTTGGGTTACAGAAAAGGAGTTGCAACAGATTAATCCGACTCTTTATGATAGCTTTCATGCTTTTAACTCGCCAAAGTCGAGTTCTTTCAAGCCAGGGAGAGATATGCAGCACGTTGGCAACAACCTCTTAAAGTTTACAGGATACGTGCAAGATCAAAAGCACAATCTTTGGTTTGGGATATGGACGATAATGAAGGATCTAGTTGGGATTTATTTTAAATATTTTAGATCATATCTCTTATGGTAGATAAGATTTATTTTGATTAGAATTGTATCTTTATATGAATTGGTTTTTCTCAAAGGAGTCGTTGTTTATCAAAGGAGTCCTCACAGAAGAAGAGTCATATTTGAGTAGGGTTTCTTAAGTTTTATTTTTTCTATAAATAGGCACTTATGTAGCCTTTCAAAGGGCAATTTTTCTGATTAATAAACATTTTTTCCAGATTGTGAGATGCAGTCTTCTCTTAGGTGTGAAGCCTGAGAATCCTAGGTTTCGATCTAGGCCTACTTTCCTAATTTTCCTTTCACTTTCATCATTATTGCTACACCCACTACCCTGTCCTGCGTCAGTTCAGCTTTCGTGTAATTTGCAGATCTCAATTTTTAGGTTGCTTAGAATATTACCTCAAAAGCCAAAGCTATGCTGAGGCTTCCGGCATAATTACAAAATCTTTGCAGTTTGAATAATCCACACTTTTTGGATCCCGTGGCCATTTTGAAGCAATGGTCTATAGAGCCGCTTAAAGTTGAGTGGAAAAGAATTCACTAATTAGGGATTCAATCATTTATTTCGATAAACTAAAGCATCAAAATGTTGCAAGCATAAAAGTAAATGATGTTCATAGATTTAACATTCCAATCCCCTGAAGGTTATTTAAAATGTGTCTGCACAAGAAAATCTGTTTATTTGTCCAATTGGTGACCAGTGTAGATAAATGAAAGTTCAGTCTTATAGATTGTGGCATAACTGGATGTCAAAAAGTTCTCCAACTTCTATATTATATAGTTTTCAATTGGTGAATGCAAATTTTGCTAGATTACTGGTACTTGTGTTATCAGATTTTCAGGATCCAAATTTCAACAACCTATAGGCACCAAGTATTCAGGTGGGGTACTGAATATTGTTTCTTGCTAGACATTGACCCTGAAACTAAGAAATGTCTCAGAAGTGTGACATATTGTTACCCTTTAAGCATGGATATAAAAATCAGTCTTTAATGGCATTATTGGCTACTACTGCCTGAATTATTTGTGAAGAGGAGGGAGGGCTGGCCCTAGGGCCATACTGTTGGTGTAACAAGGTTGAGAAACCTCCACAAAGTGGCCAAGCCTGTCAATCGTGATGGCACACGAGCTTAATTATGTCCTTAGGTTCATTTCCGAGGGTGTCAAATTTAACTGTCAGGAAAATGATAAGAGAGCTATTTACTGCACGAGTTTATGCATGTGGGATATAGAACATGATTATAGTGTCATAATGGTAATAGTCATTTCTTGTTGTCTGGTCATATTGTGAAAGTTGCCTGAGGATTTTCTTGGCTGTTCTGATGCAGCCAAAATATAGTGGAATGATAATTGATATTGTATCCAGAAATATAAGAAACTCCGGAAGAGCAAGCTGATGCTTTGGATGCTGTCAGAGATAGTATACTGGAAATTATGGCAATAGTTGTAGTTGGGTATGAATCATAATCTTTAGTTCTACATTCTCCTTTATGTTGCTGATTTTTAGTTGTTGTGGAAGAAGCTAAATTCAAATTAATTGAATCAATCATGTGTTAACTGTATCTATTAGAAACAATTGATCCTTTCCCATGGAATTATTTGATTTCCTTCAGACTTAATTAATTAATCAACAACAACAACAACCTAGACCTTCTGTCCCAAAATTTGGGGTCAGCCGTATGAGAGACAAATAATGAAATCGTTAAAAAAAAATGATTTAGTTTGTGCGGATTCTCCTATGCCACTTATTCCTATCTAAGACCATCTCCTCAACTAAATCCATCACTATCATATCTTTACGAATGCATTGCATCCAAGTTTTCAATGGTCTATCTCTACGTTTTATTAATTCTCCCATATTTAAGTTCTCTACCTTCCTAACAGGTGCATTCATAGGCCTTCGCTGTACATGTCCAAACCGTCTCAGAAGGTATTCTCGCATCTTGTTTACAATTGAATTGACTCCCAAATTATTACGTATCTCGTCGTTTCTAATTCTATCATTTCTAGTTTTGCCACACGTCCACCTAAACATTCTCATTTCAGCTACAGTCATTTTTTACTCTTGTTGTTATTTAATGGCCAAACAATCAGTACCATATAATAGAGCAGGTCTAACTGTGGTCCTATAGAATTTTCCCTTTAAATGTAATGGTATCGTACGATCACAGAGCACTCCGGATGCCTTTCTCCATTTCATCCAACCCGTTTGAATTCTATTATTGACATCTCCATTTATATTATCTTCATTTTGGATGATGAAACCAAGATATCTAAACCTTTCGCTTTTAGGGACTTCTCTTCCTTCCAATCTAATCGTTTCTTCGTTATCCTGATAGTTGTCACTAAACTTACACTTCATATACTCAGTTTTAGATCTATTCAATCTAAATCTTTTAGATTCTAACATATCCCTCTATAACTCTAATTTAGTACTAATACCCTCTCTAGTTTCATCGACCAAAACTATATCATCTGCGAAGAGCATACACCATAGTATTTCATCCTGAATATTATGTGTGATTTCATCTATTGCTATTGCAAATAGTAAGGGACTCAATGTCGAATCTTGATGTAACCCAATGTTAATAGGAAAACTATTACTCAACCTCCCGTAAGTCTTTACATTGGTCACAACTCCTTCATATATATCCCTAATAAGATTGATGTATTTCAAAGAGATCCCTTTCCTCATGAGCACCCACCACAACACGTCTTTGGGAATCCTATCATATGCTTTCTCAAGATCAATGAATACCATATGTATCTCTTTTTTGTGCTCTAAATGTATCTATCAACTGTCTGAGCAAGTGAATTGCTTCAGTGGTGGATCGTTTTGGCATAAATCCGAATTAATTTTGAGACACACTTATCTCCCGTCTCAATTTATACTCTATCACTCTCTCCCATAGTTTCATCGTATGACTCATGAACTTAATTCCTTTATAATTGGAGCAATCTTGAATGTCTCATTTATTCTTATAGAGCGGGACAATTGTGCTCTCTCCATGAGTGGATCATTTTCTTTGTTTGCCAAATTTTGTTAAAAAGAGCCGTTAACATTGTTATTCCGAATTCTCCCAAACATTTTCACGCCTCGGTAGGAATGCCATCAGGTCCTATGACTTTGTTATTTCCCATTCTCTTTATAGCCTCCTTTATTTCGTGAGGGTGAATCTTACGTTTAAAATTTCTATTAATCTCTTCTATAGATATCTCTACATTTTCTCTATTTGTAGGACTCTCAACATTAAATAAGTTACTAAAATATTTCCTCAACATCTTTCTTATATCCTCGTTTCTTACAAGTACACTACTTATTTCACTCTTAATATATCTAATCTCATTTAGATCTTGTCCATTCCTCTCTCTTAGTTTGGCAATTTTATAAATCTCTCTCCCCGTCTCGAGTCTCTAATCTCTTATATAATTCGTTATACATTTTACTCTTTGATTCATGGATAATATTTTTTACGTCTTTTTTTACCTTTTTGTATTTTTCATAGGTCTCGTTACTACTATCAGTTTTAAGATTCTTATAACACTCTTTTAATTCGGGTCATAATTTTTATTTATTCGTTCCACCACCATGACTCTTTGCCTCTTAGAGCCCCACCTTTGTACACTCCAAGAACCTCTCTTCCTATACTTTTAGTATTATTAGACATGTCATTCCACATTATATCTGAATTATCATTAACCGACCAATTTGTTACTCCAATTACTTTATCCTTAAAAATCGTCACATTTTTTCCTTTTAGTTTCCACCACTTAATTCTTTGTTCCATATATGGTTTACATTGCTTTTGCCGTTTAGGCACTCGTACGTCTTAGTTTGGCAATTTTATAAATCTCTCTCCCCGTCTCGTGTCTCTCTTGTATAATTCGTTATACATTTTACTCTTTGATTCATAGATAATATTTTTTATGTCTTTTTTTACCTTTTGTATTTTTCATAGCTCTCGTTACTACTATCATTTTTAAGATTCTTATAACACTCTTTTAATTCGGATCGCAATTCGTTCCACCACCATGACTCTTTGCCTCTTGGAACCCCACATTTGGACACTCCAAGAACCTTTCTTCCTATACTTTTAATATTATTAGACATGTCATTCCACATTATGTCTGAGTTATCATTAACCGATCAATTTGTTACTCCAATTATTTTATCCCTAAAAATCGTCACATTTTTCCCTTTTAGTTTCCACCACTTAATTCTTGGTTCCATATATGGTTTACATTGCTTTTGTCGTTTAGGCACTCGTACGTCTAAAACTAAGAGTCTGTGCCGAGTCATTACACTCTCCCCCGGTATGACCTTACAATCCTTACAAATCATTCTATCACCTCTTTTAGTGAGAAAGAAATCTATTTGACTAGCATTTGACCCATTTTTATAGGTAACTATGTGTGACTCTTTTTTCTTAAAAAACGTGTTTATTAGTGCCAAGTCAAACGTTACTGCAAACTCTAGAATTGTATTTCTCGCCTCATGCCTACCGCCAAATCCAAAGTTTTCGTGTACGGTTTCGAATCCCTCATTTTTCTTTCCTACATGTTCATTTAGATCTCCTCCGATAAATAACGCCTCGCTACTTAGTATGTTTTGAATAAATTCATCAAGATCATCCCAAAATTGTTTTTTACTAGTTACATCTATACCTATTTGGGGCACATATGCGCTAACTATATTACTTATTTTTTCTCTGTTTACTAACTTGACAAGTATCATTCTATTTTCTTTTCTTATCTTTACTACCTCTCCTAATAGGTCTCTATGTATAATTATACCTACTCTATTTTTAGTTCGATCTCTACCAGTGTATCAAAATTTATGACCGTCAGGCTCTATTACTCTAGCCTTCTCTCCCACCCATTTGGTTTCTTGAAGACACTTGATCTTAATTTTTCTTCTATTCATTATTTCACCTACTCCTCCTAACTTTCCGGTTAGAGATCCTATGTTCTAAGTAGTTAAGCGAATCCTATCCTCATGAACTATTTTATTTGTCCGCACCCTAACATTCCTTGGTGACTTATCATTACACCCAGGATCCGATGTAGTGCATCGCTGAGGAGGAAACGCCCCATACGTATTCCTATATTTGTCTCCCATTTGTAATTTGATAAAAAAATTTTACGCTAGCTGTTAGCCTACCGCAATCCTTGTAACACCAAAAATTCGGTGTTAGAGATGTTCTGTAAAAAATTTTGGTAATTATAAAAGAAAATTTTAAAATTTTATTAATTTTCGATTTTGAAATATTAAATTAGAATTTTTTTGTATAATTGAAACGCCTGTTTTGCAAATTTGTAGTAGTAAATTTAGAGATTTGATATAATGAGAGTATAAATATATAGTTATATATTTATATTTAGTTATATATAAAAAATAATAATAATAAATAAATAAAAATAATAAAAATAATAAAAATGGAAGGAAACACAACGTTTTAGCCAAAACGCTACACTCCCTCCCTCCCAAATTCGATTAGGGCAAGAAGCCCTAATCGATCTTCATTTCCTCTCTTCGTCTCCCTCTCTCATCTCTGTCGAATCTCTCTCTATCACTCTCCCTCCGCCGTAACTCGTCCTCTGCCGCCATCGTCGTCACTGTCTCCATCTCTCTCTCACGATCTCTCTATCTCTCTCTCTATCTCACCATCTCTCTGTCTTTCTCTATATCACTCTCTATTTCTCTCTCTATTTTCACATTATTTCTCTCTCTCTTGTTTCAAAATTCTCTGTCTCTCTTGATTCTCTCTCGATTTACTCTGTCGGTCTCTCCGCCTCCAACCACCGCAAGCGGTTACCCATCCTCTCACTGTTTCTCCCCCTCTCTATCATTTCTCTCTCTTGCGCATGAATGGAGTTTCTTTTCCTCTCTCACGCGCGATAGCAGAGCTCTTGCTCTCCCCCTCCTCTGCTCGCTCGCACAGTGCTCGCTATGAGCACCCCCTTTTGCCAATGATCAAACCAATGGCCATTGGATCCTTTGACAGCCCTAGGTTGAGCCTGCACACACCTCTCCGCGTAGGTAAGGACTGGTTCCTAACCCTAGCCCTAAGGTTTCGAATTTCCTTAGTAAATAAGTTTAAATTACTGAACCTTACTTCGAATTGGTAGCATTACAGGTCTTGGAATGAACTGAGAAGGCATTCGGACTAGAGTTACGAACTGCGAAAAACCTTAGGTGAGGGAATTTCAATCCCTTCAACATTCGAACTATTTTTGTCGAAGTTAGATTGAGATTACGTGTATATATATTCTGAAAATGTGTTAGATTCGAAGGAAATGTATTTTCCTTAAATTTTGTATGAAATTATTAAGATTAGGTCTAGAATTTTATATGAATTAGGCTGTCTAGTATGATAGAATGTGTTAGATGATAATAAAGGTTTGTTTGGTTGATTTGTATAGTTTTCATTGGAGTTTGAATTGAAATGGACATGAATTAAATTAGGGTTACGTAAATTTGTGAAAAAATTGAAAAAATTGAAGAATATAGGGAATTAAGTCATTGATAGGGCAAATAATCCTAAATTGAGGAAATGAGAGTCTAAAAATGTGATTGTGTAAATTAAAGTTATATTAAATAGGGAGAAAATTTGAAAACCCTTCAATGGAACCTTATTTGATGATAAATTGTGATGATTGGTCTAGGTTGACCTTTTGGAGACTTGAAAGGAGTCATTTTGGATTAATTGTGAAAATAGAGAGTGAATACCCTCCCTAGAGGTGAGTGGATGGTTCGTTGTGTTATAAATTACCAAAACTATTTTAAATTCTTTTATAAATGATTTTGAATGATTTTTATATGATTTATATGAAATTATTTGTAATTGTGGGATGTCTAAAATGGAAATTTGAATTATGAATGTATGCTATGTAATTATAAATGAATCTGTGCCATTTGCATTAGATATTGGATTTGTAAATGCTTGTAGTATGATTTTGGAATTTGTTTGATGAAACATGACACATTGATTATAATTTGAATGATTGTGAAATGATGGTGCACGAGTGTAATGACTATAGTCATTCCCTCCACGGAGTGACCCGACGGGGTGATGTGGTTGGGTTTTATTGCGAGGGAGGTAGACGCGGCCTCTTCTCTGCCACGTCGTACTATCTGGATTGCACCCCGGTGAGGTACGAACCAACACCAACGAAGGGGGTAGTGTTTTGAAATATTGAAATGGAAAACCCCTTGGCGGGCTTCTGTCTTTGTTCGGCCAAACTCAAAATGGAAGTGATTTCGATGGGACTTTTGTGATTTTCTGAAAGAATAAATGATGTGGATATATATTTTGTGAATTATCTTGATTTACTGAAAATGCTTTTATATATGAAGTGTTGTTTGAGATATACTTTGACTCTTCCACATTCATCCCTCATTTATCACACAATCATACCATTACACTCCACTTACTGAGTATTTATAGTACTCACCCCTCTTTAACATTTTTCAGAGGAAGTTTAGGCATGTGACAGAAATTGAAGCTTGGGAAGGTTTATTCCGCTGACTTGTGTAGGTATATAGTGATATAAGTTTATTTTGGTTGATTTTGAAATCCATGGAAGGGAAGACTTGTATAATTCTTTTGGTAGGGATTAAATCGATACTTGTTTCATATATAGGAGCAAGTATTGATGGAATCCTTACATAGTTTGTGTTGGAGTTTGTTTGGAACTTGTTTATTTCCTTTTAACTTCCATTTTTGGTAAAATTTATTGTTTGAATTAGACATTTGGTTTGTAATGTTGAGATTCATTATTTTCTTTCGATTTTATGAAATTATGTACATCTCATATTGATTGGGTTTTACTGATGCTGGCTTGTTTTTTTCAGACAAGTGTTAGTAAAATCCTACGACCATGATTTAGGACTTCTTGTATGTTAAATGCTTTATTTATACTGAGAATTCTGGAATGGTTAGGATGGCCATATTGCATGCTTGCATGTACAGGAACTCCCTCCCCAATTGTGTGCTGATGTGTGCTTGTGTGTACAGGGACTGACTAGATAGATCCTTTGCATGTGTATTGTTGTATGATTTTTCCTATTTTTGATGAGTTGTGTATTGGAGGTATTGCTATGTTGATTGTAATCTTGCGAAGTTTCGGTATATGAGGAGGTTTTGTCCGTTTTACCAAGTAAACGCGGCGGTTGTCGCGTGGTCGATCTGAGGATCGGGGCGTAACAACTTTATTGGTATCAAAGTTTAGGTTCACGATTTTAAAAATTTGATGGTTTTGAATTGTTTTCAAATGTTTCCAAATGTCCCAAAAGTTTTCTAAAGATTTTGAAATATTTAGTTTTTGAAAAAGATTTAGATCTTTTAAAGATCTCCGGAGAATGTACAGAGTCTTCCATAGATTTTTTAGGAAATTAGAAATATTCTTTTTAGGGGATTAAACACTTGGGTTAGATTTTATTTTAAATTGTTAAGTTTAGACCTTCTCTATAGAGTTTTGCTCCCCATACGAAGAGTAAAAAATTCGAATAGGATATTTTTCACTCTATCTTCGCAACTCGAGTAATATATGAATAGTTTTCAATCATGATTGGAAACCTACCTTGGCTTGTTTGGCCAAATGATGAGTACCCTTGTAAAAATTCCTTTAAACTAATATCTTGACGCTTAATTAGGTTGTAGTGTAAAAGTCACTTCAAGGGACAATGGTGTAGTGTAATATAATGGTTGTTATGCTAGGGTTTTATGATCCATCAACACAAGTTCCGTATGAGAATTTTTATTTGTAGAGTCCATGTTGGAATTTAGTACATGTAAATGATAAGGCGTTAGGTTCTTTTCATTTTAAGAGATTTTTAAATAAAATCGATCTCTAGAGTACATGACTGTACATATATTGACTCATGATGATATGATATGTTTGTAGCAGACCAATGCAAACATCCGCCCACTTGGTTCAAAGTATTTCCCGTCTAATATGGGCATTTGACTTCTTTAGGTCAACATTCTAATATAAGTTTTTTTATTCATCTCTTGCGAATGAGAAAGTTGATAGAATTAATGAAAAGTATTTACATGAAGATATAATCATGAATATTTAACTTGTAGCAGATATTAGAGCATATGTATATCTCTTAATGTGTCATCTGAGCATGCTTCTTGGTGATCTGATACTTGGTAGTGTGAAACGCTACAAGTCATTTGTCTTATGGCGTAAGTCAAAATCAGGTGTAGAACACGTGATCATTGACTCCTTGTGACAAAAGATAAATATCCCAAGATACCGACTCATAAAAAGATTTTGTTCTATTATTTCTATGTATAGTGTCTAGAAATAAGAGTTGATAAAAACTTTATACGGGTCCCTGGTAGGTGAGACTAAAAGGATCTTAAGTGCATCATAAATTCAAAGAACCTCTGAAAGTTGGATAAGAAAACTTGTGAAAATATTAGGGTAAAGAAGAGTACCATCCTTCAAGGACTTTGTAGACGGTTTAATATATGTTCTTGAAGTCTATGTAGTATGATTTAGTTTCAGGTATTTCTTTTCGGTAGAGGACCTACTTTCCTTTGACATAATTGGAGCAAAGTCATTGCTTTTAGTTTCAACTTCTCTGACTTGTACAATAATCATAGCATTTTTAGAATTAGAAATCCCCTTATGCTGATAGAACTTGTTACGGTATCAATTGGGAGCATTCGTGTGTTTCAATTCTGAATACATTTTAGGGATAGTTAAACACTATATATGTGGACCTATGGTTTTTGAGTTGTGATGGATGGTATTGTATGACTAAAACAAATTCTTATCCTGCAAAAAGATTTCTCTATAGGATTATGGAACATTGCATTTTGAGATTTCCATAAATTGGATCTATTCTAGGACTTGTTATTCTATAATTAAAGAGACCCTTGACTTATATGGCTTGTAGTTTGATTACTTGTAGGAAAAATTGATTGATTGTGAGATCACTATAAGAGCCATTGTGGCATATAAAGATCTAAAATTAAGTTCTTGATTGGCAATCATATTGGAATATGAATAGGAGATATTGAATAATAGATTCAAAAATAGATGGAGAGTTATGCAGATGCCCTACTATGGTTGCATATAGCTAAGTTAAGATGATTAATGTGGATATACTTTAATAGGTTGGAAATATTAGGGGTGATTAAATATTAGTTTAATTCTAAAACATTGATGGCAATGAAATCGTGGGAAGATTACCCTTATAAAGAAATTAATGACTCGTAGCCTTTGACACACTTGGTTCTTTTATTTCTTTGTGGAGCAGATGTCTTCATCGTGCTTTTGCCTTTGAGTAAGAAATTTCCTCATATGTCACCCTTGTTATTACCTCCTTTGTTCCAACCATTGATACTTTTATATAGATAAATAAATTTTCTCTATGGTAAAGTGTTGGTTTTGAAGGAGCGTTTGCCTAGGAACTTCATTGAGAGGTCTTGAGAACTTCACTAAAAAATCTTTCTAGTTTTGTTAACACCCTATTATAGGATAAGACATTTTGATTATTGGACTTAAGATTATATTGATTTTGATTGTTTCTATGTATATTGTTTCCATAGATGATTGGTGGAGGTTGATCTCGATCTGACATTGGAAAGGGATAGGAGAAAACAAAAATTGGAAATTTTCATAGGGATGTAATAGTTTTGAAGTATTGAAACACAAGCTGGTAAGAATTTGGACTAAATGAGCAGTTGGTAGCACTATTCGGCTTGTCTCATGCCCTAGCACACTCGCGTGAATGATGAATTAAGTTCTAGGAGCATTTTAGAGAAGAGATATGTGGTTTATAGATAAGCATACCACTTATAGATATAGAACTAGTACAAGACTTTGTGTAGAATGAGACATGGAAATTGTTATCATTTAGTATTTTCTTAAAATTTAATTTAAATAGGAAAGTTGTATTGAAAGCACTTATGTAGATGGGAAGATTGTAATGTCTAAAGTGCAATAGTGATAAATATAAGAGGCACTAGAAGTGGTTATTACTTTGATAATTTGGGTATTAATGCAGACATCCGGTGATATGCGGATATATGTGTTTGATTTGATTTGGATAGAATATTTGTGATATTGCATGATACTAAAGCTGATTGAGAATGATCATGATAGAAATACCTTGATTAAAAAGTTATCCAATTAAGGATTTGAGATTTAAAACTTGGAAGCGTTCAAATATTGTCAGTGGATTAAGTTTCCTCGCTTAGTCTAGGCTATATTGAGGTTGATCTACATTTCATCATACATAAGTTTGATGTTTTACGTTATTGTTCCTGCCAAATTGCTGATCACTTAGTTGTTAAGTTGTTATCTATATTTAAGAGTCTTTGTGGAGTTCCTGTGTAAATTAAAGGTCAAGGTAGGATAAGACATCTTCTATTATGGCTGAGCAGGCCAAACATGACTCACTTAAAATGACCTGAAATCAAGAAAATAATAGGTATGGAAACATCTTATGGAACTCTATGGAGTATTACCCGAAACTTATTGGTACTAGAGCCCTCAATTATATTTTTGGTATACTTTTACTCATAGTTTGAGATCTAGTTATATTATTATTTTTATTGATGACCATCCAAGAAAGACAAGTTTTATCTGACAAAAGAATGTTTTAAATTGTTTACTAGTTTGCAAACTTGGTGGCGAAATTGGAACTTAATTATTCGACTTGGGATTTGTCCATAGCTTAAGAGGGTGGAGAGGATATCCTCAATATGCTAAATATACTTGAGAGTTATAAGGGATTTTGACCATGGTAGATAAGATCAGTAGTAGATTAAATGAATGTAAAGCAAATTCTTATGATGTATCCTATGAGGTTTTATACTTGTTTGTCCATTCTAGTGATACTTAATGTTTTGTTGAAGGCTAAGAGATATAAGCAAGCTTTCCAATTTTGCTCTTGAAACAATTACAATGAACATAACCGTAGTTTGTAAGATGACCCATAGAAGCCATTAGTTCTAATAGAAATTTTTGAGTTATTATAGAATGAACAGAAACTAGAATTATAGAATTGATGTGGGAGACTTGGTATTTTTGAAAATATTTCTTTGGAAGAAGTAAATTGGTCTCAAAAGCAGGGAAACTTGTATACTTGCTAAGTAGATCAATTCGGGGTTTTTAAGAGAATAGGAATAGTGGCCTATCATTTAGTGTTATTCATAATCTAGAGAAATAGGCAGATTCCTATGGTCAAAGTGTCGTGGATAAATAATTAAATGGAAGAACAGACTTGGGGTATTAAATTAGAATTCTTTGGTATATTTGAAATACTCGTGTTGCAAATTCGTAGTGTATTTTATTGTTGGTAAATTTAGAGATTTGATATAATGAGAGTATAAATATATAGTTATATATTTATATTTAGTTATACATAAAAAATAATAAATAAATAAATAAAAATAATAATAATAAAAAAAATGGAAGGAAGCATAGCGTTTTAGCCAAAACGCTGCACTCCCTCCCCCCAAATTCGATTAGGGCAAGAAACCCTAATCGATCTTCATTTCCTCTCTTCGTCTCCCTCTCTCATCTCCGTCGAATCTCGCTATCACTCTCCCTCCGTCGCTGCCTTCCGTCGCGACTCGTCCTCTGCTGCCATTGTCGTTACTGTCTCCATCTCTCTCTCACAATCTCTCTGTCTCTCTCTCTAACTCACCATCTCTATGTCTCTCTCTATATCGCTCTCTATTTCTCTCTCTCTCTGTTTTCACAGTATCTCTCTCTCTCTTGTTTCAAAACTCTCTCTCTCTCGATTCTCTCGATTTGCTCCGCCGCTCTCTCCGCCTCCAACCACCGCAAGCGGTTACCCGTCCTCTCATTGTTTCTCCACCTCTCTATCATTTCTCTCTCCCGCGCGCGATTGGAATTTCACTTCCTCTCTCTCGTGCGCGACAGTAGAGCTCTTGCTCTCCCCTTCCTTTGCTCGCTCGCACAGTGCTCGCTGTAAGCACCCCCTTTTGCCAACAATCAAACCAATGGCCATTGGATCCTTTGACAGCCCTAGGTCGAGCTTGCACACACCTCTCTATATAGGTAAGGACTGGTTCCTAACTCTAGCCCTAGGGTTTCGAATTTCCTTAGTAAATAAGTTTAAATTACTGAACCTTACTTCGAATTGGTAGCATTGCAGGTCTTGGAATAAACTGAGAAGACATTCGGACGAGAGTTGCGAACTGCGAAAAACCTTAGGTGAGGAAATTTCAATCCCTTCAACATTCGAACTATTTTTGTCGAAATTAGGTTGGGATTACGTGTATATATATTCTGAAAATGTGTTAGATTCGAAGGAAATGTATTTTTCTTAAATTTTGTATGAAATTATTAAGGTTAGGTCTAGAATTTTATATGAATTAGGCTGCCAAGTATGATAGGATGTGTTAGATGATAATAGAGGTTTGTTTGGTTGATTTGTATAGCTTTCCTTGGAGTTTGAATTGAAATGGACATGAATTAAATTAGGGTTATGTAAATTCGGGAAAAAAATTGAAAAAATTGAGGAATATGGGGAATTAAGTCATTGATAGGGCAAATAATCCTAAATTGAGAAAACGAGAGTTTAGAAATATGATTATGTAAATTAAAGTTATATTAAATAGGGAGAAAATTTGAAAACCCTTTAATGAAATCTTATTTGATGATAAATTGGGATGATTGGTCTAGGTTGACCTTTTGGAGACTTGAAAGGAGTCATTTTGGATTAATTGTGGAAATATGGAGTGAATACCCTCCCTAGAGGTGAGTGGATGGTCCGTTATGTTATAAATGAGTAAAACTATTTTAAATTCTTTTATAAATGATTTTGAATGATTTTTACATGATTTATATGAAATTATTTATGATTGTGGGATGTCTGAAATGAAAATTTGAATTATGAATGCATCCTATATAATTATAAATAAATTTGTGTCATTTGCATTAGATATTGGATTTGTAAATGCTTGTAGCATGATTTTGGAATTTGTTTGATGAAACATGATACATTGATTGTAATTTGAATGATTATGAAATGATAGTGCACGAGTCTAATGGCTATAGTCATTCCCTCCATGGAGCGACCCAACGGGATGACGTGGTTGGGGTTTTATTGCGACAGAGGTAGACGCGGCCTCTTCTCTGCCACGTCGTACTATCCGGATTGCACCCCGGTGAGATACGAGCTAACGCCAAGGAAGGGGGTAGTGTTTTGAAATACTAAAATAGAAAATCCCTTGGCGGGCTTCTGTCTTGGTTCGGCCAAACTCAAGACAGAAGCGATTTCGTTGGGACTCTTGTGATTTTCTGAAATAATAAATGATGTGGATGTATATTTTGTGAATTATCTTGATTTATTGAAAATGCTTTTATATATAAAGTGTTGTTTGAGATATACTTTGACTCTTCCACATTCACCCCTCATTTATCACACAATCATGCCATTGCACTCCACTCACTGAGTATTTATAGTACTCACCCCTCTCTTTAACATTTTTCAGAGGAAGTTTAGGCATGCGACAGAAATTGGAGCTTGAGAAGGTTTATTCCGCTGACTTGTGTAGGTATATAGTGATGCAAGTTTATTTTGGTTGATTTTGAAATCCATGGAAGGGAAGACTTGTATAATTCTTTTGGTAGGGATTAAATCGATACTTGTTTCATATATAGGAGCAAGTATTGATGGAATCCTTACATAGTTTGTGTTGGAGTTTGTTTGGAACTTGTTTATTTCCTTTTAAATTCCATTTTTGGTAAAACTTATTGTTTGAATTAGACATTTGGTTTGTAATGTTGAGATTCGTTATTTTCTTTCGATTTTACGAAGTTTTGTACATTTCATATCGATTGGATTTTACTGATGCTGGCTTGTTTTCTTCAGACAAATGTTAGTAAAATCCTACGACTATGATTTGAGACTTCTTGTATGTTAAATGTTTTATTTATACTGAAAATTCTAGAATGGTTAGAATGATCATATTGCCTGCTTGCATGTACAGGAACTCCCTCCCCAATTGTGTGTTGATGTGTGCTCGTGTGTATAGGGACGGACCGGATGGGTCCTTTGCATGTGTATTATTGTATGATTTTTCCTATTTTTGATGAGTTGTATATTGGAGGTATTGTTATGCTGAATGTAGCCTTGCGGAGTCCCGGTATATAGGAAGGTTCTATCCGTGTATCGAGACAACACGACAGTTGTCGCGTGGTCGATCTGAGGATCGGGGAGTGACAACCCTATTCCTTTATCCGGGGTTGAAACCGACCGTGACGGAGTACTTCAAATAAGAATAAAAAAAAACTATATTTATACCTACGATAATAATAAAGTACTAAACTTTACATTACAATTATACCCCCTTATATTTGCTTTTTAAATAATATTATTATTGTTAATATTATTGTGACACGATTATTATAATAATATTATCAGTATTATTATTATTATTAACACTATTGTTAGTATTGATGTTGTTAGTATTATTATTATCAAGACTCTGTATCCTGTTGCCTCTCTTTGGCCTGCACAACCCCATTGTGCCATTTTCTAGTTATCTAAGTTGGCTTCTTTGACCTTTGAGCTGTAAACATTCTAAAATGTTATTTGACCTCATATCTTCTAGCTTCCATGAAATGGAAATGGAATGCAAATTGATATTTTGGTCTCCAAAAAGTTAACAGGATTTTCTGTAGATCTGGAAGGTCAATCACATGGTTTTGAACAGCAATTGGTCATTATGGATTTGGTTATACTTCGGTTCATAAATCTAATAATTTTTTGATGGTTTAACATGATATTTTGCATGTATAGACGGTGATTTTTATCATAAGGGCTTTTTCAGGTTCTTGATTTGGCGGAGAAAACGTTGGATTAGGATTTGGTCCAGCAAGATTGTTGTCGGAGTTGCTGATTTTGAAGAGCTCGAGCCCATTGAGAATAGCATCTGCATATCTAGTCATACCGTGTGGACCCGGATGTAGAGCAATGAGAAGATTTGTTTTGGTTTTGGGATTTTCATAATTAATATTCACAGCGTAGTCTCTGTAAACAGGAATGCCATTGCCACCACTCCACAAGATCACATCAGCTTGTTCCTCAGCCGTCTGATTAGCAATGTATATCTTGAACTCTCGATCATTGTCGACTTGAATCTCCGGTTCAAATTCGCAGAAATGAAGTCGAACCAAGTAAGTGAAACCCGTGTCCACCTCAAGTGACCATGTGAGATTATACATCATGTTTTTAGTTCCATTCGTTCCCATAGATCGAGCGGTCTTGTACAATTCACCAGGAGCCGTATAATTGGGAATCTTCGAGTAATGGGGTTGGATACTTGAGTTCACTGGTACAACACCCGTTTGGCTGGCAAGGAAGCTATCATCGGAGTCCCAACTCCGAAACATGCCGGTGTCATCGTTTGCTGATATGGCTGCACCGCCAATGTTTAGCCTGTACATGGTCTCCAGCGCTGAATTAGTAGGAGGCAGATCTATGTTGATCACTCTGGTATTGTCGATGTTATTACCTGAGTAGAGAATGATGGGCATGGAAACGACTTCAATTCCGTTAACAAAAGCATGCGAGTTTGAAACTGGAATGAAAGTTATATTTAATTTCTGGCTTTCTTGGTCTATGTTTAGACAAAATTCTTTAACAAATACGTCTCGATTAAGATAATCAGCTGTGAGCGAAGCACTGAAGTTGCTAAGAAGAGTAAAGTCACCAGCGGTGACATGGAAGAAGGAGCTTGAGCGATTGAATTCGGAATAATCAGTTGGATAGAAGTGCAGTCGGATAAACGTTTGACCGGATGTGACCGGGAACGAGTAACTGAATGGAGAAGTAGAGACTCTGGCCACATAGTAGGGTACTCTGGCAACAGCCTGATTGGACGCCGTAGCGGAGATTGATTTCTGTCCGTTGATTGGCTGCTCAGCCGGGGCGTACTTTAAGTGATCGCCCGTCCAGGAACGACCATCTGGACCAGTTTGTGGACTGGTTGCACCGCAGTCAACAGCCAAGTTATATATGGGTGCGCAAGCGGAAGCAGTGGATTGCTTTCGAGAAGATAAGAGGTGGAGGAGGAAGCAGGAGAGGAGATAAAGAACTGGTTCAGTGTTCATGATTGGGAGACGAGCACTCAAAAAGAGGTAAAGGGTTTTGGGATATTTATTTCGTTAGCTTCATTTACTTGTCTGTTTATTATATAATACATGTGTTTGATTTAAAGAGCTTCGGCATGTGGACTTATTACGTGAATTTGGGGGGTGGGAGGGGGGCCGAAGCTTCCTCAAAAGAATTTTCAAAATAAACAGTTGAATCTTAAATAAAATATTACCTTAACAATTCGACTTTTGGGACTGACTTTTCGAATCCTTCGTAGAACGCAAATAGTCATTTTTTTTTTAAGTCATTCGTCAAAGTTCCACATCGAGCATGGATGTTATGGTGAAGCCAAGGAGTGTGTATTATTCCTTTTCACTTGGGTCCAACCAGATAATAATGACAAATAAATATTGGGTGGAATTTGGAAGTTGGCATTGCAAACAAAGGGAGGATGAGCTTTCAAAGTTGTGCGTCTAATTGGGTTGCTAATACTTGGACTTGTTCGAACTAATAGATAAATTTGGAATCTCTATGGGGTCCTCTCCTCTCTGTGCCCAATCTCTTACTGGAAATGGTGCTGTTGTTGCCCTTCAGACGGCATGGTTGGCCACCAGCAGCTTCTTCTCACATGAGTGAGGTACTTTTATAATCATTTGGCATATGATATTTGTACACATAAATTCTATTTACCAATAACTTTTAATCATTTGGCATACAGTAAAGGTAATTAAAAATTTTTTAATGTCTTGTAAAATAATTATTTCCATTCAATAGATTTGTAAAATTTTGTAAATAACAATAAACTAAAATGTTCTAACCACTATTATAAAAATAAGAGTGAGATATTAACATTGATGATATACTTAACTCTAATTTTTGCTATTACTAGATATTTTATCATACATTCTGCTGGCTATCAAGAAAGGTTATTATGATTTTCACAAAACTTAAGATGTCCAACTTTAAATGATTTTCATTGTATAAGGACAATTTTTATACAAAATTTTTTCTATGAATAAATTGTTTTTCATCATTTTGAAAAGACATTTATTTTAGGATTTCCTAAACTTTTTGCACAAAGAGTTCAGTATCTTATATTTTAGACAATGATGTGAGACATTATTCTGTCAAGAATACTATTTACCGTTCAACTCGTATTACACATGTTAAAGGATGCCATTTTTACTCTCTACCACTCACGTCATTTCAAATTATTCTATTAAAATATGTGTGTTGTATTTTAATTTTGATATTGAAATTACCCTTATATATAAACTAGCTGGTAGGAAACACACCACGTGTTACATGATGTGTGCTGACACTACATGTTACGTGATGTGTACTGTAAAAAAAAATAATTAAAAATAATTATAATTTATTAAATTTCTAATATTAATACAATTAAAAAAAATATTGAGGTTTCGATTGTTAAAATTTAAATTCTAAATTTAAATTTTAAAATAATATGATAGATAGACATTATCCCAAAAATTGAAAAAAATCCAAAATATATAAAAAATGAAAAAAAAATTTAAGAATATATCGTTGGACTATGACGCACGCAATCAAGGGAAAGTGAGGAAAAGAAAAAGGAAATGTTACTTTTGTAATACCGGACAAGTTCGGATTTGTAAAAAATGTATTCTAAATGTAATTATTTGAAAATTTCTACATTTTGTAAAATTTTGGAAGAGTAGTTAATTTTAAATATAAATACGAATTGTTGTTCCTTGGCTTGTTTAGGAATTTCTCTAGATATTTGATCGACAGATTTCAAATTTTTAAGTTGCCGATCATTGGAATTGTAATACCGATACCTCGGTGTATTCTTTATTATACTTCTCTTCATGTTATGTATGACATTACTCTTGTTTCTATATAGAAAATTCACTAAGAAATTTTTCTGTTAGAATCGCTCCAAAAAATTTTGGCACAATCGCCAATAATTTAAAAATTTTCAAAATAACCACCGATGGTCCAATTATAATAAGAATGACTCTAGAGTACATAAAAAATCTCAAATTTGGATAGATCTTATTTCGTAGAGCTAAATCGTAAATTCTCGAAAAAAGTCACCCAAAAACCCTAATTTGGGTCGAAAGCCGGTTGGAAAGGCTAAATGACCACATTTTGATGTGGGATAAATTAAATTAGGTCTAATACGAGATTTTGGGTCTAACTTGAAATTTATAAAACTTTGCCCTTAAAATTGCTTGAACCGAAAATTTTATCGGTAAGTCAAAAATCTTTTCGAAAAGTGCCGACAATCCCTAAAATCACTAAAAATGGCTAACGAAAGCCAAAACACTTAAGTATAAGTATAAAGAAGTGAATTTGAAAATTTGAAAAAAAAAATTCAGATTAAAAATCATAAAGGGTCAAATTTATAATTTTGAAAAGTTTAGGGACTAAAAGGGAAAATATGAGAAATTGATGGACTAAGTTACAAAACCAACTATTGAATGACAATTGGAGATCAACCATTGGCCAAGAGCACACATAGTGGCTACCTAAACTCATTCCACCAAAGAGAAACCTCATTGGTTGAAAAATTTTTGCATAAATTCTCATTGGTTGGTCAAAAACTCTTTCTTTGTACTTGGAATTCATCATGGACGAATTTGACAAGAAGGTGGGTGCATGGAGGTAACTTGTAAGCAATTTGTATGGGAGAAAAACTTAGGAAAAGTGTAGAGTGGAGGTCTTGCATGTAAAAATGAATCAATGGTCAAGATAGCTTGATTTAGTTTATAAAAAGACTAAAACCAACCATTTTCTCTTTTATTCACTCACTTGTATGAAATTTTTACAAAGAAAACAGGGATTGCTCATGTTCAAGTAGAATTCTTGGAGCATTAGAGAAGGAACACAAGTAAAAAAGGTAATAATATTCTTGACTCCATATCTCTAGTTGTTTGAGATAGTATAAGAATTGTGTAGAGATTGATGTTTGATGAATTATGTTACTATGGTGCTAAGGTGATCAAGGTTTCAAAAAAATCAGGTATTAGTTAGCAAAAGATCATATAAAGGAAGGTAAAATACTAAAACTTGAAGTCATTACAAATAGTGAAATTAAATACATGTACTAGCATACTAGATATGAATATTTCAATTTGAGCAAGCTGTAGTAATTCCATGATATCTTATTCTGTGATGATCAAAATTTAGATTGATTTGGTTCTGGTAAAATGAGACTCCCTAAGTTTTAAAATGAGTTATGGTGCAAAATATTTCATTAAGAAATGAAATTATGATGATTCTTAGAAGAAAAGATAAAAATCGATATTATATTCAATGTCCTGTGCACGACCAGTAAATTGATTTAGATATTAAGATAGTTTCTGAATAGAATTAGGGAAAACTCAAAACATGAAACTTTTAGATCTCTGTCTTATCTTTAAAGTGAGATACGATTCATTGAATCGGAATAGTATGCTAGAAGTTATGGTGTTTTTAGTGACACTGTGCAGAGTATAATTTAGAACTAGAACTGAGATAGAAATGAAATTTTATAAAATTCTACACTTACAATTAAAGGAAATACTAAACATGAAAGTTGTAGGACTATCTCTTATTTTTCAATAGAACTTAGAATCATGTAAATCAGAGTTGTATATATAGAGATATGAATTTTCTACCAAAACTATGCAAATTTAGTTATATAAGTACGAACTGTGTTGAAGATAGATTTTTATAAATTCGTGCAATGAGAATTTGGAAATACGTTAAACATGAAAAATGTAGATTTATGTCTTATCTTTAATTAACAATTTGAATCACTCAATTCCGAGTTATATAGAGAAGGTTATGTCGTTTGTTCTAAGGCTGCACAAGAGTAGAATTTGAAAAATCTGAATTGGCTTAAACAAACTAGGGTGAATTGGAATTGGACTTAATCAAATTAGGTTTTATTCAAGTTTCATTCAACATCTCTAGGTAAGAAAGTTTAGCATAACATATATAATTTTGGAGCCAAAAGAAGGAGTCTAACATGATGAACTTTTTGTAGCCGAAAGTTAGAAGTGTGGAGGAAAGAAAGATCCTTTGAAGAGAAGTCTTGATTTAGCCTTGAAGCATCAATATTTGAGGTAAATAAACTTTTGCACTTTGTTTAAACTTGAAGACCTTGTGTGAGTGTTTTAATATGTTAACTTTAACTTAGATTAGGGGTGAAAACAAAGAGACCGAATCCTAGATGAGTGCAGAATTTTGAGTGCAAAAGTTATAAATATATGTGTGTATTTGTTGGTTAAGATGAAGATAAAAGATGTGCAGAATGTTAGTGTGAAAATGATGAAAAATATGTGCATGATTGTTGACTTAAATGTTGAGAAAAATGTGCAAAAATTGTATGTGTTTGGCAAGGAAATTAGAAGAGGAAAAAGAGAAAAAATGTGTGCAGAAAATTTGTAGTGAAATGGTGATAAATATATATGTATTTGGGACCTAAAGTGTGAAGGGTATACGTGTATGCGTATATACCTTGGCCGAGAACGTTGAAGAGATTGGGAATGAGTTGCTATGTAAATTTTGAGGTATATATGTGTGTATGGTGAAGTTATAAAGTGTGTGTATAAATGAAGATGAGTTTAAAGTGTGAAGTGAATGTACAATGTGAATGTGTTTTGGGTATACAAAGATGTAGAATGTGGAAGTAATGATTTTGATAGTTTAGAGTGGTATTGTATTGTTAGAAAGGTGTAGGAAACATTGAGACCAAGAATGCATGCATAAGGAAATGCACATTTTGAGGATTTAGAATGCACAATGTGTAAAAGGGGATTTGAAATCTTAAACATGTTGAATTTTAAATCTTGCGGGCTGAATTATGAGTCTTTGGAAAAGAACATTTGAAGTTGCTTGTATGGTGATGAAAAACGAGGCAGCCTATATATATATTTTAAAAACCTACTTATGATATCTTAGGTTTTGATTCTAGATAAAGGATTAGTTAAAATAAAATGTAACATTGAACTTTTCAATGGTAATGACACTTATGTATATATTATGTATTGCTATTGTAGTAATACACTGTTGATCGATCGAGAAGATCACATTTTTGACACATTGTGGTGTTTTTAGGGAGTGACATACCCTCCCGTATACTGTGAGTGTGACTTTGATGTTATGCTTTCGATTGAACAAATTCATATTTTATAATTTTTCAAATGACATGTTTTATAGCATGTGTGAAAGCATATGATTTTGGACTAAGTTTATAAATATTATTTTGTGATTCATTGGAGTGTCCAAAAATTGATTGGATTCGAATGATTATGCATCCATAGTTTGAAATGAAATGATATTGTGCCATACTTTCAAATCTTGATATGATTTATAATGCTACCATTACATAAGTAAACTGAATTGAAATGCTTTGATGAAACATATTGACACATGATTTTGATATGATTTGATGATATGTGTGGGCTGGATGCCTACTTGTGATGAGATTGATATGATAACGTGATGATGTTCCTTGATGGATTCCGTAGCTACAAAGGGCATTTGTAGAGGCACCACATGTTGCCCGGATACGCTTTTGCAGGAGGTATCCGCAAACGTCATATGTATAGTTGTGCTCGGATGAACCAAAATTTGGGGAGGATGTGTGTTACGTCACAATTTAGTTCCGAGTGAGGTACTATACTTGATTTGTTAATTATACGTATATACACGGGTTAGCCGGTTAAACCAAATGTGGGAAGGACATGTGTTACGTCACTGTCTACCACTTGGTGAGGCCTGTGGCCAACATTGGGGTAAAGAGCTAATTTTATATACTTGCATATGAAAACCCCTAATACGCCCGTCATTGGTCGAGGTAGACCACTGCCAGGGTTATTTTCTTGGCAAGCTCTAATTGATTTCGAAAATGTAAATGGATGCATATTTGATACTATTATGTGTGATATATGATCACTTGGTTTCTGGACATGACATACTCGGTTTTGATATCATATTGGTTTTGAAATGTATTTTGACACTCCATGCTCACACTTATATCAATAGCATATTGTCGATCCCCTCACTCACTGAGTATTTCCCCATAATACTCACCCCTCACTTTCCTTGATTTCAGAGATAGATTGGCAGGAAGATGTGTCGAGAGAGTTCGACATACTTGATTTGAATTGGAGACCTTGGACTTTAGGTATGGTATCAACCATTCTTCCGCGGTGATGTATTTAATGATGTTGGATGATATATATGTACATCTGAAATCTATAGAATGACCATTGTATACATTTATTGAGAAGTTTGTAATTATGTTGTGTAATGTAATTGAAACTCTTAGATGTATTGTAAACTTATACATTAAGGCAAATGTCTTGTATTTTACATTCTTTACTTGGGAAATTGATATTTTGATGAAAAATAGGTTTTATACAGGTGTTGATTGTAGCCTTCATTGTCTTGGTATGTGTCTTCTGTGAGGAGCAGCGTACGGGGTAACAGCAACTGTTCACGGCCTGGGATTCGAGGATCGGGGTGTGATAGGAATCATTGGTTACTTGAATGTTTTGCGTTCGGTACTCAATAAGATTTTAGCTATTCGATGATTGATATTTAGTGAAAGTTGACTTGGTGACTATCTATCGGTAGATTTTTAAGTCTAAATAATCAGTTATTAGGGTGGTACTATTTGGTAGAATTTAAATTTGTATTCAGTATTCGATAGAAATTGAGTTTTCGATAGGAAATTGTTTTCCTGGTAAACTTTGTATTTGATGGATTATCTCTTCTAATTTTTAGCTTTCTAATTGATGATCGACAATTTCCACCCGTCGGTTATTTTATAATTTGGGACCCTATCCGTATTTAACTCCATTCATCCTTGTCGATATATTCATTTGACTCATTGTTCCTATTTTACCAATTTTTCTAAATTCATATCGGTACTTACCTATCGATGAATTACCAAATGCCTCTCCTTCTGGGTGTTGGAACATTTCCATAAATCCATCAGCACTTTTACTACACTTATATATTTCTTCCCACTTATATGTATATATATATTTTCTTATCGATATATTGACAGAAACTTGACATTTCCAAATACCACTTTGGTATATAATGTTAATCAATGAATTTGAGTCCAATCAGTATTGAAGAATTTTTGCTCAGCCCACCTTATCTATCGGTGTCCTTGCTGGGCATTTTCTTCCGATATGCTCTTCGGTCACTTTAGTTCATATGCCCTTCAGTCTTTTTCCATTCAACCGAACAACACATTTCTCTTCAGTCTTCTTCAATTTAACTGAACAACAGATTTCTCTCATCCGTTCACCCATTCGGCACTTTCATTCGGTACTTGAATTTGCACTACCAATTCAGCACTTTTCGGTAACAACCCACTGTCTCTCATTGGCACTTTGTCTCCCCCTTTCGGTAAATTGTTGTTGGAGAATTCAACTTACTCCCACCGATTTTAGCTTGCCAACATCTCTACATGTTGTCCTGCGGTTGTGGCTTTGTTGTTTGCCCTTTTGCTATCCCATATGTCCGTCGGTCAAGCACACAACATTCCCAATCCTCATCTGTATATTGTGAAGCTCTCTTCAACACTTTCCATCATTGACCGAATAGCACTTGTCTCTATTTAGCAACTCCCTTTCGGTACACACATTTATTTCAATTTCCTTTAGTATCATCGGCTTACCTTGAGAACACATTTGTGACATTGAACTTGTGACCATTTTCATATTGATTTTTCAATTTCCATAGATTTCCCATAAGACTAGATGACCGAACACCTATTCCTTCCAAGCATTTTCTTGCAACCACTTATGTCTTCGGTCTTCTTCTGCAATTGACCGGACACCATTGCTTCCAACAATTGTATTTTATAATGAGATTTGATCCCATGTCCTTAAAGGCTTCCAAAAAGTATTTATCCACTAAGTCATGCAACATCTCTAATCATATATTACCTAATTTATATTATATCCCATATTTGTGGATATTCTAAATTATTCCTATTTTAATTAATTTTTCATAAATTAACACTCTTTATTTAAGCCTTCTTTGCTCATCACTGAATACATCTTCTCAACCGAACAGGGTTTCAAGTATTTGAATTTATTCTAATAACCCATGTGAGCACATTAGGCACTTATGCAATTTAAAGATGAAGGAGGACAACTAGGTAAATAATGGAAATGAGTTGTAAATAAAAAGAAGAGTTGGAACTCTAGAAGTTACGAATGTCAAATTTGACTTTTCTTTTACTTTTTTCTCTCTCTCTGCTCATACACTATCTCTCCATCTCTTCTTGTTTTCATCAAAGATCTATTAAAATATCACAAACCCATATTCTAAAAACTCCCAAACTCATAATCCAATCTCTAGAGAGTTAGATATTGCGAGAGATTTGATGTTTTCTAGTAAGAGAAAACCTAGATTTTGATCGTGACTTGGCTTGAAGTGAAAGCGGAGACTGAAATTTAGGTAATGTTTTTATTCTCGAGTTTATTTTTCATCTTTCATGGCTTTGAAGTTTAAGTTGAAATTGGATGAAATAGATTTGATGGATTTTAAGTCACCGAAGGTAAGAAAAAGATTGGATATTGAATGTTAAGGGTTTTGGGTTTACTTGAAAAGATTGACATTGATAATAATGAGTATTTGATTATGTCCCTTAGGAGTTGGTGAAAACTGAACGAAACAAGACGTTCGTTGCAGAAAAGTCTGAGAGTGACTATCCCCTAAAGCACTATGAGTGATTACATGCTTGCACTTAAATAAGAAAAATGTTTTATTTGGATTTTCTAAATGATTTTTGAAAGTTGTTTTTTTAAATGTTTTAGTGTGTATGAAATATCCCCAAAAATTGAGTTTGAAATTCCTATGCATCCTATTGTTTTGACTGAATATATGTGTCATATTGATTTATTGATATTAAGCATATTATGATACTGGTTATTGATGAATAATTATTTATTTGATGGTACATGGAATAAAATATTAAATTTTCATGAAATGGTGCATGGTGTGGTTACTAGGGGAAGAGCCTGAACCTCAAAAAATGGCTAGTCATTTCCCGTCACGATGAGACTTGACGGGGTGACGTGGTGGCGTTAATGTTAATAGACATGGTATGTAGCTGGTTGCGACGACACATTCATAGTCAAATAACGCACCGCTTGAAGAACGTGGGAAAGTTGGTTGCACCACCAATGAGACACTATAGCCAACGCTAAGGAATGAGGTGTTTGTAAACTGAAAATTACTAAAACTCTTGGCGGTTACACCCTAAGTCGTGGTAGACCTTTGTTGGGAATAATAATTTTGGCTATCCCATGTTTGAAAATGTAAAATGGTTGGATGCATATGAGATTGAATCATGATGATTGAAAAATCGATTTATTGTTGAATGATTTTGAGACTGATATGATGATTTGAAATACATATTTGATATGTCCACCACACAAATCTTATTTTTATTCAACATGTATATCACCCACTGAATATTTCATACTCACCCCTCCTCTTATCCATTTTCAGAGGAAGTGTAGAGACAAAATCATCTCATAGGTAGCCAGAACCAGCCGAAGGGAAGAGCTGTTCGGGACCGACTGTGGTGTTGGTCCATTCTAGCTGTGGGTATTTTGGAGGCTTGTAGACGGATCCATTTGAGGGTATTTCTAAACTCTTTTGTATAATATTTTATATACATGTGTTTCTTACTTTTAAACTTATATTTTGGAATTCATATTTTGAAATGTTAAATGATAACTTACTCTTTGGATTTTTAAGTTCAAATGTTTTAGAAATCGGATTCCCTTAATGTCATGCGATATTATTATAGCTTTGCGGGATCTTAGAGTCCGTGTTGGTGATCGCACGTACTTTTAGATCACGCGTCGATTGTCACGTGCTTGAATTTACGGGTCGGGACGTGACAGCTTTTCAAAGGGTTATAAACTTGCTTGTGCACTTTTTGAAATATCCAAAGAGTTTTAGTAAAATTATTTATATATTTGAAATATAATTGATACAAATGATAATTTAAAATATCAAATATTTTAATATTAATATTTATATATTTGATATTTAAATAAAAAATAAATTGTAACACAAAATATTAAAATATTAAAAAATAAACTAAAAATATATTCAATAATTTAGTTAACATTAAAATAAACTAAAATTATAAATTTTAATATTTAACTTGAAAATCTATAAGAAAAAACATTTAAATACTTAAATATTTATTTAACATTAAATATATTAAATTAGAACAATAAAAATATTTATATAACATTAATATTCATATAATATTTAAAAATAATTTAAGAAAATTTATAAATATTAATATTTAATTTAAAATTTTATAATAACAAAAACAATTAAATAATTAATTTAAATACTTAAATATTTATTTAACATTAAATATATTAAATTAAAATACTAAAAAATATTTATATAATATTAATATTTAAAAAGGTAAGGAGTATGATCACGGGTTTGTGCGGTCTCGTGATTTGATGACCATACGTAACCGCACAAACCCTTTTAAAAATTTACTTAGATATATAAATATATAGGAAAAAAATACAATCGGAGTCCTAAAATAAAAAATGGGACAAAAACGAACGGAAAAAAAAGTGAAAAAAAAAAGAAAAGACTTGGTAAAAAAAAGAACTTGAATAAAAAAAAAGACTCAGATTGCAAAAAAAAGCGAAATCAATGAAAAAAAAATAGAGAAAGTGGGGTCACATGAGTGCTCATCACTCACGTAACTCCACAAGAACATTCGGACTGAAAAAAAAAAAACCAAAATCAATAAAAAAAAGTAGATGAAAAAAATAGGAGAGAGAGTGGGGTCACGTGAGTTATAGAAAAAAAAGTACAATTGAACTCTTAAAATAAAAAAGAGGACAAAAATGAATGAAGGAAAGTGAAAAAAAAAAAAAGAACTTGGTAAGAAAAAATGATTTGGATGAAAAAAGACATGGATTGTGGAAAAAAAAAAAAACCAAATCAATGAAAAAAAAAAAGTAGATGAAAAGAGAGAGAGAGAGAGAAGCAAAATGAAAAAAAAATATGCAGAAAAAAAAGAGAGAGAGAGAGTGGGGTCACGTGAATGGTCATCACTCATGTGACCCCTCAAGCCCCTTTTAAGGGGTATAGATAGATTATTCCGATATATAGATATATAGAAAAAAAAATGTAATCGGAGTTCTAAAATAAAAAGCATACAAAAATGAACGGGAAAAAAGTTGAAAAAAAAAAGGATTTGGTCAAAAAGAAGATTTGGATGAAAAAAAAGACCCGGATTGAAAAAAAAAAACCGAAATCAATCAAAAAAAATGTAGACGGAAAAAAAATTAAAGAGAGTGGGATCACCTAAGTTATAGAAAAAAAATAGTGCAATTGAACTCGTAAAATAAAAAATGGGATAAAAACGAACGAAAAATAAAGTGAAAAAAAGATTTAGTAAAAAAAAGGATTTTGATGAAAAAAACTTGAATTGCACAAAAAAAAAAGCGAAATCAATAAAAAAAATGGTGGATGAAAAAAAAAGAGAGAGAGAAACAAAATGAAAAAAAAAAAAAAGAGAGAGAGAGAGAGAGAGTGGGGTCACGTGAGTGACCCCTCAATCCCCCATTAAGGGGTATACATAGATGAGGCTAATTGGCATGTCAAAGCCAAGAAGTATTTTAAGAGAACTTGACTCTTGAGATTCTAAAAAATCTTCCTGCCTTCTATCTATCCTAGAGTGCTCTTCTTCTTCTTCTTCTTCTTCTTCTTCTTGTAACTCCTTCATTCTTACTCAACTCAATAAAATCGTTAGTTTTAACACTCCCAGGACGTGCGCGTGACCCACGCACTACATGTCTGTTGTGTGTGTTAGGGCGCAGGCCACATATGCAGGCATGTGGGACTCCAAATGGCACGTGAGGTTGTTTTGGATTAGGTTTTTCTATTTTTTTAGGGTCTCAGATTATTATTTGTGACTTTTTGTGGATTTTTGTACGTTGAATCCAAATCCGGATGGAAAAATGTGATTTGCACATTCCCACTTTACTAGTGTTTATTGGAGTCTAATTTAAGCCTTTTTTTTTTTTTTTTGCTATTTCCAATTTATATAGGAAGATTTATCTATGTGTACCTCCTTGCTATCCTGCATCACACAAGGACACATGGATATCTCGGGGTCTCTCCAAGTGAAAATTAAAAGCTCATGCATCATTTGTACCTAGGTGCTATTCAACTTCTTGAAATGTACAATTTATCTCTATTTTATTTTATTTTACTTATAATATAAACTTTTAATTAAAAAATTACATGCATAAATCAAATTTTCCTTTATACAAAATAAATTTTCATTGTATTAGAAGATTTATCTAATCACAGTTGCATTTAATTTTAATTTTTTTCAAATAAATTCTAACCCATCAAAAAATTTTCAATTGCACATTATGCTGGATTTTTGGCCTCTTCCCGTAGTCAATATATAGAAATATATACTTTGAGTGATCCATGGAAAAAATCATTGTTGAGAGCGGGCCAAGTTTGCTTTTGCTTTATATTATTCTACCCTGGGACACTTTAATCCTTAGGCAAAGATGGAGACTATTCAGCTTTCCATAAAGTTTGGCATATGCGTGCTACCCGGTCCAAGCCTTTAAAAAGTTGCCTGGAAATTATTTTCATTCATCAAAATCGATGAATTTCATTAAGAAGAAAATCAGCCATTTAGCTAATGCTTGTTGCTGAAAACCAATGCAATAATTTAAAGAGCAGCAAAAGGAAATGGAAATAATTCAGAAAGCAAACCATTAGTTCCTCCACCTTTGGAGCACAAAAAAGATTTAGCAATATATAAAGAAAATAGCTCTTGCAAAAGATTTGCAAGTCTCACTCATTCCAATGTGCCTCTTTATCTCTGAAAACTACTTCATTGCCTTGCAACTATAATGAACACGGTATGGGGTAAACCATAAAGAGCCAAAACTGAAGTAGAAGCTTTCCATGATTCAAGGGAAGCCATTGAGCAAATAAGTCATCCACACAACCACGCTGTTATGCCCCGATTCTCATGTCGAGCACGTAACAACTACCATTTTATCTTGGTATATGGGCATGACCTGCCCATATGTCGGGATAGCGCAAAGCATTCAACCTGTTTACAATAATTTTCTAAAAATATGAAATCTGTCAAAATAAATATATTTACAACCCATTTCACAATCAAAGGACACATCCGATCCATCACTGTTCTACACATGCATGCATGTCACACAATTCAAGGACCAACCTAATCCGTCCTTATTCATACACACATACAATTTGGCCAACCTGACTTTCCACACGGTTTTCAAACATTCACATTTATTTTCAACTCAAAATATCTCAAAAATCTCAAAAAAAGTCCAAATGTTCCAAATAAAAACAAGAAGTTTTACAAACATAAGTTTTAAATAAAATTAAACAAGTTCTATAATAACTAACTATGAATTCTACTAATACTTATTCCAAGAGATAAAATAAGTATCAATCAAATTCAAACAAAAAGAATAGTACAACTATTTTCCTTCCACGGATGTATGCTACATTAAATCCCAAAACAAGATTCACCACCAATACCTATCGTAGATAATCAAAAGATCTCCGAATCAGTCAATACCAGCTCAAGTCTATACTCGCTCTGAAAAATTAGAAGAGAGGAGTGAGTATTTCCAATACTCAGTTAGTGGAGTGCAATTATATGTAACACATGAATAAGGGGTGAGGGTAGTAATGCCAAATACATATATCCAATATAATTCAATACATTAAATAAAATCTTTTGCAATAAACATTTCATATCAAATCACCATGACTCAAATATGCAATTCAGTGATTTAAGTTTTCATTTCCACAATTTTGGGATTTGTCGAAAACAATCCCCTACCAATGGCCGTTGGTAGGATCCGTCAAGAGATTTTTTACGATTTTTATAAATTCCCCTTCACCTTGGCGTTAGCCCGAAACTTCGTGGGGTGCTACCACGGTATCCAGCGGTTTGAGGAGGCTCTCCAACCCACCTACCATCAAACCAAATTTCAATCAGCGTAAACCACGCCGTCCCGATCGCCCGGTCCATGGCAAAACTTAGACTATAGTCATTTTTTCCAGCATCATCTTACCAAACTCAATTTATCAATCAATTCATGCTCAAATACGAAATAGAACAATATTTCATAATTCATATGAGTATCCCAAAGTAATATGGTGCAAATTATTCAATAATCAATTTCAAGAGTCATGAATATTTCACAATTTCATTTCAAGTATACCACAATCACAAAGCAATTTCGAATCCACTTTGCAAATTCATTTCAAAATTCAATTTGTAAATTATAGTTGAATACAATTTACTCATTCATATGTACATATCCATCCACTCACCTCTTGAGAAGGTATTTACTCCCAATTTTCAATTCAAGTCCAATGCAATTTTTTCAAGTTCCAATTGTCTTTTCTAAACCAATAATCATAATGACAATGTCAGTTTATCATCATTTTTAGGGTTTATAAATTTTTCTCAAATTCTGTACAAACCCTAAATTTGTCCTAATTCATGAATGTATGCTTTATTTTCGCTAATTGCACCTCATTTAGATGCATATAAAATTTCTATTTTCAATTTCCCCCAAATTTCATTCTACGTCAACCTAGGATTTTGATTCTCCAACAAAATCTCTAACATTTCAATAATAAATCACAAAATAGTATTAAAAAAGTTAACACAAGTTTAGGGAGGAGAGATTACCTTGATTTTAGAGTCGGATTGAGTTTTGGGGTTTGGATTTCAAAAACCCTAATTTTTCCTTTATAGAGAAAACTCTAACTCATCCCGTTTAATCCCCCATTCCTTGAGTTTAATTGAACTTGTGAGTCCATTTAGTGCATTTATGTGGAAAGAAATTAATTTGGTGGAAAGAAAAATCAAATGAGGTAGGTGGGAGAAGAGAGAATGAGGAGAGAACTGAGTCTTTGAAGAAGGAAATAAATGGAGTAAATGAAAAAAATCCACATTCATTTCTATTGATTTAGGAGACAAAATTACCATTTTGCCTTTAGAAATTCTTTGGATTTTATTGCACTTAGAGTGCAATTTGGTCATTTCATAATTCCACTAATACACAAATCAATTTCCTCTTCCTCAAGTCGATTCATGTGTCTGTGAGTATGAGAGACCAAATTGATTCATCACCTAGGAAAATCGACTCACAAATGTATAATGAATCGACTCACACCCATAGGCAAATCGATTCCTCCCAATCATGCCTCAGAAACCGTGACTGCAGCACAAGAAAATCGATCCCTCTCCTTTAATGAATCGACTTCCATTCCTTTCCCTTCCCCTTACAAATTGACTTGCTCACATTGTCCATTCGATTTCCTAGGCACCCTTCACAGAAAATGTGCTCTGCACACTTGGAAATCGATTCACAATTTTGTGAATCGATTTCTCCTCCACTTTTATTTTTATTTTTTAATAAACAAATCAATTTTTGTTTTCAATTTTTTTTTCTTCTCTCTCATAAATCAACTTACCCATTCAACTTCTCCTTCATCAATCGATTAGTGCCCCATCCAAATCAATCTCCCTTTCTCATTCGGCTTCACACACACACAAACACATAAATTCTCAACAATTCAAACTTACCTTCATGTGAATGTCTCCCATGGGATTTGATCTCATGCACAAATTTCTTCTAAAATAATAATGTACCATCTTATTATTTATATACCCTATAATATATTTACCTACTTACCAATTATTTTGGTATTATGTAAATGATCAACATGGGAAAATTTTCAACACTTGAAAATTTAAGTGAGATGGAAAAATCAAAGCATTAAATTTTTTGGTATTATGTCCGAATTCCGGATTCGATTGTAAAATTTCAATTTCTCCCGATATTTACAAAAGAAAAATAATTAATTAAAATACATATTTTTCTAACACCGAATTTTTGGTATTATAACACTTAACCCCCTAAAAACAAATTTCATTCTCCAAATTTCGAAACAAAATTTATACATTAAAAAGGTGCAGATATTGTCTCCGCATTGACTCTTCAGACTCCCAAGTTTGTTTTTCTACTTAGTTGTTTCTCCACAACACTTTAATCATTGGAATTTGCTTGTTTCTTAATTGCTTGAGTTATCGATCAAGAATTTGTACTGGTTATACTTTGAAACTCAAATCTGGATTCAATTCTATAAAAAGAGCTTCAATTACATGTGAAGGATCCAACAAATACTTCTTCAACATCGAGACTGGAATGCATCATGAATTTTCTCCAAATCCGGTTGTAATTCCAATCGGTAAGCCACATTTCCAACCCTCTCAAGGATCTTGAATGGCCCGATGTATTGAGAATTCAATTTTCCTTGTTTTCGGAATCGGATTACACCCTTCTAAAGTGATATTTTCAGGAAAATTCGGCATATCTCTTTTGTTTATCTTGAGGCGTTTTCATTCTTTCTCGGATCACCTTCACTTTCTCTATCCTTGCTTTTATTAGCTCCACATTTTTAATCTTCCGTTTTCTCACTTCATCCCAACATAGTGGAATCCGACATTTCCTTCTATAAAGAGCTTCATAGGGAGGCATCCCAATACTAGTTTGATAGCTATTGTTGTATACAAATTTAATCAATGGTAGGTGCCTATCCCAACTTCCTTGGAAATTCATAACGCACGCTCTCAACATGTCTTCCAATGTGTGAATTGTACGCTCGGATTGTCATCCGTCTGTGGACGTGTTGAATTTCAATTTGGTTCCCAAAACCTCTTGTAACTTAGGCCAGAATCTGGATGTGAATCGGGGATCACAATCTGATACAATCGACACTAGAACCCCATAGAGTCAGACAATTTCATCAAGATACAATTTTGCCAATCTCTCCAAAGAGTAGATATTCTGAATCGGAAGAAAATGTGCCGATTTCGTGAGTCTATCAACTATCACCCAAATAGTATCGTGACGACTCAGAGTACGTGGCAATCCCATCACGAAATCCATTCCATTCAGGTATAAGCAATGGCTGAAGTGTCCTGTCCGGTTTCTGATGTTCAGCCTTGATTTGTTGGCACACTAGACACCTTGCTACAAACTCGACTATCTCCCGCTTCAATCCCAACCACCTATAAATTTCTTTGATGGTTCAGTACATTTTAGTGCTTCCAGAATGCATAGTATAAGCCGAAGAGTGTGCTTCTTTAAGAATGGCCTTCCGAATCTCATTATTTTTGGGAACACAAATCCGTTTCCCATACATTACCGTACCATCCTCCCGAATATGGAAATCATCACTTTCACCCTTGCGAACCTTCTCTACTATCTCTTTTAGCTCTTTATCAGTTGCCTGAAGCTCTTTAATATAATCCACCCGGGTTGGTCGAACCTTAAATTCGGCCAAGAGTGCACTATGGGCATCATAGGCTAATTTGGCTTCAAGAGTAAGAAGTCCAATTAGGCATGAGAGATAAGAATTGGCTTGATATGGAGAAGATGATGAGAACTTGCGACTTAGAGCATCCGCAACAACATTTGCCTTGCCCGGGTGATAGTCAATCACCAAGTCATAGTCCTTAATCAACTCTAACCATCTTCTCTGTTTCAAATTGAGCTCCTTCTGAGTGAGCAAATACTTAAGACTCTTATGGTCGGAGAAAATTCTGCATGTAGCTCCATATAAATAATGTACCCATATCTTCAAAGCGAACACAATGGCAGCAAGTTCTAGATCATGAGTAGGGTAATTCAATTCATGCTTCTTCAACTGTCGAGAAGCATAGGCGATAACTCTATCGCCTTGCATTAAAACACATTCCAACCCTTGTTTACTGGTATCACTATAAACCACATAATCGTCACCGCCCAGTAGGAAGAGCAAGTATTAGAGCTGACGTGAGCCTCTTCTTCAGTTCTTGGAAACTCTACTCATACTTATCACTCCATTCAAATTTAACTCCCTTTCGTGTCAAACTAGACAAAGGAGTTGCAATTTTAGAAAAAACCTCTATAAATCTTTGATAATAAGCTGCCAATCTGAGAAAACTTCTCACCTCGGTAACATTCTTTGGTTGCTCCCATCTCAAAATTGCCTCTACTTTCTTTGGGTTAACAAATATCCCATCTCCGGATTCAATGTACCCCAAGAAGCCAATCTTCCTAAGCCAAAATTCGTATTTGGAAAACTTGGCGTATAATTTCTTTTCTCGGACAGTTTGTAACACAATCCGAAGATGATTTGAATGCTCTTCATCATTTTTGAAGTATACTAGGATGTCGTCGATGAAAACAATGACAAATTTGTCTAGATAAGCATGGAAAACTTAGTTCATGAGGTCCATGAAAGCTGCCGGAGCATTCGTTAAACCAAAAGGCATCACCAAAAATTCATAGTGTCCATAACGTGTTCTAAACGCAGTCTTGTGGACATCATTATCTCTTATCCTCAACTGATGATAGCCCGACCTTAGATCAATCTTTGAAAAGATACTGGCACCTTGGAGTTGATCAAATAAGTCATCAATCCTCGACAAAGGATATTTGTTCTTTATGGTCACCTTATTCAACTGCCGGTAGTCAATACACAACCGGAGGGTGCCATCTTTCTTCTTCACGAATAGAACTGGAGCATCCCAAGGTGAGGTACTCGGTCGAATAAAATTCTTATCCAATAACTCCTAAAGTTGGACTTTTAATTCTTTCAACTTTGCAGGTGTCATCCAATAGGGATGGATTGAAATAGGTGTAGTGCCGGGAGTCAAATCGATAGCGAAATCAAACTCTCGAATGGGAGGCAATCTAGGCAACTCATCTGGAAAAACATCCAGGAACTCATTCACCACTAGAACATTCATCAACTGGACTCTGCATAGTAATGTCGATAATGTGTGCTAGATAAGTCTCACAACCCTTGTGCACTAGTTTTCATGCCTTTAATGATGAAATTACACAACTTGGTAAGACCCGCCGTTTACCAGTGAATACAAGTGGAGGATATCCCAGTCTACAGAATTCAACCTCCTTGGTGAAACAATTCACTGATGCTCTATAAGGGTGTAGCCAATCTATACCCAATATTGCATCAAAATCCCCCATTTCTAGCGGAATCAAATCTGTTTCAAGAATTTGACCCTCTACAACTACTTCATAGCCCTTGAACACAGTGTCTCTATTTAACCGTTTCCCCATAGGAGTGATAACCAATAACTCCTCTTCAAGTGGGACCAAAAACTTGTTTGAGTGTTTGACAAATTCCGTACTCACAAAAGAGTTATTAAACCCTGTATCAATCAATTTTCAAGCGTCAATCCCAAAAATTTTCATCATACCTATATACACACGAAGGATAAAATTTAACTCTCGATCAATCAAACTCAATTGAAATTTAAGGTCTTTCATGCCAACAAAACCATCATTAATCATCAAAATTGGTTTTCAATCACCTCAATATCATGTAGTGGTTCTAATATACTTCAAGTTCAAAATTTATGCAATCATGTATTCAAATCTCTAAATCATTAAGTTTAGGTTCTAGGAAATTTACCTGTGACTATGTCAGGGTTGTTTTGGGCATTCTCATTGGTCATTGCATAGATTCTAGTCTATGTCCTCGTTTGTGGACGTTAGGTCGAGGCAGCTACTTTGTTGCTCTCGGTCCCTGTTTGTGGTGTGGCATTGTGAGAGGATGTAGAGACATTGGCTTGACCGCCTATAGGCTTGCTAGGATGATCCCGACTTGATTGACCTCCTCGTCTTAATTCTGGGCAAACATTGTGGAAATAACCCTCTTTCCCGCAGTGGTCACACCTCTTAGGTGCTTGACAAACCCCAGCATGAAATTTTCCATAGTTTCTACACTTGTCCTTCTTATTTCCCATTGACTTGCTTCCCGAGGTGGTACTAGAAGTGGGAGTCCCAAAGTGAAAAGTAGGTTAGCCTTAAGGAATGCCAACAGATCCAGTGATAGAATCTCCATCATAGAACCTATTTTCCTAGTCTATTTTGAACTTTAGCCCGATGTATGCTCGGACCTTCTCTTCTTTTTTAGCCCTTCTCTTGTCCTTCCTCTTTCTTCAGCCATTTTCTTGGCCTTTTGAGCTAACTCCAAAATATCTTTATACTTATGTGCCGAGGTCACTGACATCTTTTCCCGGATGGACAAATTTAGGCCATTTTCAAATTTGAAGCATAGGTACTCATCCGAAGTCACCAACTCCGGAACAAAAGTGGATAGTCTTCTCAACTCTGTCTCAAATTCCGCCATCGACTTACTACCTTGGCGGAAATAAAGAAATTCCTTCCTCTTAAAGTCTCGGTGTAGTCGAGTATAGTATTTCTCATCGAATTCACTCCATGAAATGGGCATTGGAGATCTCTCTTTAATGCTATCCCACCAAGCTCTGGCATATTCATCCAAGAGTTTTACAACCACTAAGAGTTTCAACTCATCATCAAGCCTTATGTCGGTCACCGTCTCCCGAACCCGATTAATCCAGATCTTTGCTACCATAGCATCACTTGTCCCCATAAAGGTGACACACCCAAGTTGTCGAGCCTTCTTAATAATCTTGGATAATTCTAAAGTTAGACGGGTGATTGGAGTAGTCACTAAAGTAGGAGGAGCAATTGGTTCCATCGGAAGGATAGGTGCTAGTGGAGCACTTAATGTAGCAGCCGGCATAGAAGAAGGAACTGGCGGAGAGCTGTAGTTGGATGCGGAGCTTGAAACTGTGCTCCATACATACTTCACCACTCTATCACTTGCTGGAGGATAGCTATAGGAAGTGCGGGAATCCTGATTGAAGATGTCGGGTGAGTGCCTATTGTAGCTTGAGGGGAAGTTGGAGCATGTGAGGACGACTCATCCTCATGCTCAAAAAGAGGAATCTCACTAACATTCCTCATCCTTTGTTTAAGCGGCATGATTCCTATAAGAAGAGACACTATGCTTAACCCACTAAATTAGGCATGTGGCTAGGTATTTAACCCTCTAAAAATAAATTGAGTCTTAACCCGTTTTGATCCATGGAAGGATTTTGTACATCTTTTGAAAATTCTTTTGAAATCTGAAATTATAAAAGAAAAATGCTTTTAAAACCTTTGGGACATTTGGGAGTAGTTCAAACCTTTAAACATTTAAAATTGTGAACCTAGGCTCTGATACCAATAGAACTGTCACGCCCCAACCCTCACGTCAAGCACGTAACAACCGCCGTGTTATCTCAGCATTCGGGTATGACCTTCCCATATACCAGCATAGCACAAGGCATTCAACCTATTTACAATAATTTTCTAAAAACTATGAAATCTGTCAAAAAAAACATATTTACAACCCATTTCACAATCAAAAGACTCATCCGGTCCATCTCTGTTCCACACATGCATGCATGTCACACAATTCAAGGATCAACCTGGTCCGTCTCTGTTTATGCACACATACAATTTGGCCAACCCAACCTTCCACACGGTTTTCAAACATTCACATTTATTTTCAACACAAAATATCTCAAAAATCTCAATAAAAGTCCAAATAAAAACAACAAATTTTACAAACATAAGTTTTAAATAAAATTAAACAAGTTTCATAATAGCTAAGTATGGATTCTACTAATACTTGCTCCAAGAGATAGAGCAAGTATCAATCAAATCCAAACCAAAAGAATAGTATAACTATTTTCCTTCCACTGATATATACTATATTAAATCCCAAAACAAGATTCACCACCAATACCTATCATAGATAGTCAAAAGATCTTCGAATCAGCCAACACCAGCTCAAGTTTACACTTCTCTGAAAAATTAGAAGAGATGAGTGAGTATTTCAAATACTCAGTGAGTGGAATGCAATGATATGTAACACATAAATAAGGGGTGAGGGTGGTAATATCAAACACATATATCTAATGTAATTCAATGCATTAAATAAAATCTTTTCATATCAAATCACCATGACTCAAATATGTAATTCAGCGATTTAAGTTTTCATTTCCACAATTTTGGGGTTTGCCAAATACAATCTCCTACCAATGGCCGTTGGTAAAATCTGCCAAGAGATTTTTCACGATTTTCATAAATTTCCCTTCACCTTGGTATTAGCCCGGAGTTCCGTCGGGTGCTACCATAGGAGTTCCGTCGGGTGCTACCACAATATCTGACAGTTTGAGGAGGCTTTCCAACCCACCTACCATCAAACCAAATTTTAATCAGCCTAAATCATGCAGCCCCGATGGCCCGGTTTGTGACAAGACTTAGACTATAGCTATTTTTCCCAACACCATGTTATCAAACTCAATTTATCAATCAATTCATACTCAAATATGAGATAGAGCAATATTTCACAATTCATATGAGTATCCCAAAGTAACATGGTATAAATTATTCAATAATCAATTTCAAAAGTCATGAATATTTCACAATTTCATTTCAAGCATACCACAATCACAAAACAATTTCGAATCCGTTTTGCAAATTCATTTCAAAATTCAATTTGTAAATCATAGTTGATTACAATTTACTCATTCATATACACATAACCATCCACTCACCTCTTGGGAGGGTATTCACTTCCAATTTTCAATTCAAGTCCGATGCAATTTTCTCAAATTCCAATTATCTTTCCTAAACCAATAATCACAATGACAATGTCAGTTTATCATCATTTCTAGGGTTTATAAATTTTTTCCAATTTTTGTACAAACCCTAAATTTGTCCTAATTCATGAATGTATGCTTTATTTTCACTAATTGCACCTCATTTATATAAATATAAAATTTCTATTTTCAATTTCCCCCAAATTTCACTCTATATCAACCTAGGATTTCGATTCTTCAACAAGATCTCCAACATTTCAATAATAAATCACAAAATAGTATTAAAGAAACTAAACCCAAGTTTAGGGAGGAGAGATTACCTTGATTTTGGAATCGGATTAAGTTTTGGGATTTGGGTTTCAAAAGCCCTAATTTTTCCTTCATAGAGAAAACTCTAACTCCTCCCGTTTAATTCTCCATTCCTTGAGTTTAATTTAAGTTGGGAGTCCATTTATTACATTTAGGTGGAGAGAAATTAATTTGGAGGAAAGAAAAATCAAATGTGGTGGGTGGAAGAAAAATGAATGCAGAGAGAAGGAGGAGAGAACTGAGTCTTCGAAAGAAATGAATGGAGTAATTGAAAGAAATCCACATTCATTTCTATTGATTTGGGAGGTAAAATTACTATTTTGCCCTTAGAAATTCTTTGGATTTTATTGCACTTAGAGGGCAATTTGGTCATTTCATAATTCCACTAATACACAAATCAATTTCCTCTTCCTCAAGTCGATTCATGTGTCTGTGAGTATGAGAGACCAAATCGATTCATCACCTAGGGAAATCAACTCACAAATGCCTAATGAATCGCAAATCGATTCCTCCCAATCATGCCTCAGAACCCGTTACTGCAGCACAAGAAATTTGACTCCTCTCGCTTAATGAATCGACTTCTGTTCCTTTCCCTTCACCTCACAAATCGACTTGCTCACATTGTCCATTTGATTTCCTAGGCACCCTTTACAAAAAGTGTGTTCTGCACACTTGGAAATCGATTCACAATTTTGTGAATCGATTTCTCCTCGCTTTTTTTTTTTCAATAAACAAATCATTTTTTTTCTTCTCTCTCATAAATCAACTTACCTATTCAACTTCTCCTTCATGAATCGAATAGTGCTCCTTCTAAATCAATTTCTCTCTTTCTCATTTGGCTTCACACACACACACACTCACACACACATAAATTCTCAACAATTCAAACTTACCTTCACGTGAATGTCTCCCATGGGATTTGATCTCAAACCACTTAACCTTTTTGTTATTTATATACCCTATGACATATTTACCTACTTACCAATTATTTTGGTATTATGTAAATGATCAACATGGGAAAATTTTCAACACTTGGAAATTTGAGTGAGATGGAAAAATCAAAGCATTAAATATTCCGGTATTATGTCCGAATTCCGGATTCGATTGTAAAATTTCAATTTCTCCTAATATTTACAAAGGAAAAATAAGTAATTAAAATGCATATTTTTCTAACATCGAATTTTCAGTGTTATACAGGCACTGTCCAATTCATTTGCCTCCAAGATCGAACCTGACACCATACCATGCAAGACAACTTGCCTTTCATGTAGTAACAAAGATTTTATGTGATTGTATTTGGAACAAGGTTGTTCATGTGACAACTCTTTTGTTAGACCCTTTTTGTGTGGGTTATATAGTTTGAGTGCTTCTATGTTGAGGCTATGGACCCGGACAGTTAACAGCAACAGTTAAATTGTTGTTTTAATGGGAATTATTTTCCTTCGAGCTACCGTGGTGGTGTCAGATCCTCCCCCAATGATGCAATCTTTCTTTTCATGTGCATAAAAACTTAAAAAATATATTTTATTTAATATATATGAGAAAATATTATCCATTATAAGCCATATTTATCATAATAATTTGTCAGTTATTTATTCCGACATCAATCGCAAGACATACCGGGGTCAGAGGAAATAGAATTTCCTAAAACTAAGTTTTAGTTGGCAACAACTAATAAAGGGACAAAAGAAATCTCCTACTACAAACAACTTAGAAACGACTAAGTTTTACATCGATCATTAACGGCTTGAATCTCTGGTTGAAATTTGTAGAAATGAAGTCGAACCAAGTAAGTGAAACCCATGTCCACCTCAGGCGCCCAGGTGAATTATACATCATGTTTTCAGTTTCATTTGTTCCCACAGATCGAGCAATCATGTACACTTTATCAGGAGCCGTATAATTGGAAATCTTCGAGTATGAAGTTGGATTGTTAACCAGTACAACACCCAGTTTGCTAGAAAGAAATCTATCATCGAAGTCCTAACTCTGAAACATGTTGGCTTCATCCTTTGCTGATACTCACTACCGTCAACGTTTAGCCTGTACATATGACAGGTAGTCAAATCTCTCAAATTAATACTGATTGTCTCAATATAACAAACTGTACCAATAGTGGTATCAGGTCGAATCCCATGAAAACTAGTTAATTTAATCTCTTAGTTGATATAAAAAAATAAAGATGAGTTTTTCGAATAAATTTCCTAAATGAAAAATTAAATACCTAAAATTAAGAAACAAATTAATAATACGAAATACTGAAAAATAGGGAAGAAATCCAATTTACCAAATTTTAATCCAAGGATTCATACATTTGATTGTTTCATTGATCATTGATTAAAAATATTATTTTTACAATTCAAACATTTAAATTTAAATTTATTATGATAGCTATAATAAATTTTGTGATTTCTTAAATTAATTGATCAAACCTAATATCTGATCAAAACATGTCATTAATCAACTGGCCACGATCGCATTCCATATCAATATAATGACAGCATAAAGTTCTGTGACAACAGTTAAACCAAAATCCAAACAATTGAGATAGACGTAATTAAATGATTTTGTTCCATCGATTTCCTAAATTAAATATGAATATTGGTAAAAGACTCATAAACAAAAATAACCTAGTTTCTACTTGTACCATTCATTCATGACAATTACGGATAACTGAAATTTTGAATAGCAATAGAAAAACTAATATTGAATTAAATTGTCAGATTTACCAATATTAGGTCTCCCTAGAAATAAATCAAGAATCAACAAATATTTGAATAAAAGACAAAAATTTAAATTAAACACATAACCTCACAATGAAGACAATCGAATGAAAATTCCTCTTGAATCAAAATAATAAACTATTCATTCATGATGGTGAGTCTTCAAGAAAAGAAAATAAAAAATAAGAAAAACAAAAAGAAAGAAAAAAATATATTTTAAGAGAAGAAAGAGAGGAGCAGCCAGCCCTTCTTAAGAGTGTGATTTTTTTCTCCTTTGTTGAGAATATATATATATATATTCTTCACGTCCTTTTGCTTTCCTTGAATGAGCAGCCGTCCTTCCTTTTTTTCTCTCCAATAAACAGTAGTCGTCCCTTTTTTTTCCCTTAAATATGCCTCCTATAAATTTTAGAATGAGCAGCCTTCCTTTTGTCTTTCTTTTTGTAAATAGCAGCCGTGACATGCCCTAATGAGGAATTGTGAATGCTTTTGTATCCTTTTTAAAAAAAGAATCTTTTCCCAGCAAAATAAGAACTCCTCCAATAGGTAAATACAAATTAATTCCCTAAATAATTTTACCTAAAGTAAAATTCCTACTAAAATTAACTAAAACTAAAAAAATTCAAATTTCTTCTTTTCTTCATAGGCCCAATATAATGTTTTGTTTCATTTAGCTCCAAATCGACTCTTTAAACCCACTTTGTCCAAATCTTCCGATTCTAATTACCTAAAAATAAAAATCCATAAAATCAAATATTAGGACATTAACCAATGCAAAATCAAACCATAATATCAATAATAGATTCAACAATTTGCACGTTATCAAATTCCCCCATACAAAATCAATGCTTGTCCTCAAACATTCACTATACCAAAACCTCCCAACTATCCTCCTTTTTACTCCTTTCTCTCCTTCATTTCATTATCTAATAATTTCAAACAGCACATATTGAAACATTCAAGTTAAAACAACAACTTAGAAAATAAGTAATCATAGTTTCATAACTTTTAAAAGAAAATATAGACATCCCAACAAATTCAATAATCTCATCAGAATTCAATGTATCAAGATCCAATACCCTCACAAAGAAACCATTCTATGCACTCAAGGTGTTTAGAGAATTTATCAATACTCTCAAAATCAAAACATAGCATACTATTACCATAAGATTGCTTATTAATCAAATCTCCACCACTGATTATATGAATTCAAAACAAAAATTTAGGGGTCTTTGCAAGCGTTGTAACGTGACTTAGGTATAGGTAAGATAGAAGGTAAATGTAATATGTAATGCATATCAAAAAAAGCATACCAAGGACTACCAGATCATTTGCCACTATTAAACCCATCCCACAACATAAAGATACAATCAACTTACAGAAAAAATAACCCAATCAGACCTTCTCATTCCTCGATCAAAACTTTTGAAAATTTTTTTTTCTTCAAATTCCCTAACTTCAATTCATGGGAATTTTTCTTTTCTTATTTTTTTCTGTTTTTTTCTTTTTTCTCATTTTTTTCAATTTTTTTTTGAAGACAATGTTGAGAATAAATGAAGAGTGCATATATAAATTTTCCCAAATTGTATGAATAAATCTCTAAAAACAATCCCCAACATAAAATTACCTCATTCCCCTTACAAACAAACATCCATTCAAGTTCTAAACACATGCTTCTTTGATATGAGGATCAAAAGAAGGTTAAGCACAAAAACGAAGGTTGCGTGTGATTATAAATAAAGAAAAAGGGATTAAAACTCAATTTGATTCACTATGGGGATTACTATGCATAGCAAGGTTTTTCTAACATAGCTAAAATGTGTAAACCTAATTGTTACCATCATATTAATGTATGAACTCATGGATATGGTCTTCAAAAGTATAGTAAAGTAAGTTCTAAAATAAACATACTATGATTGATGCACGCTTATGAAGAAAGATTAGAGTAAGTATGATGACATGCTTTTAAGACACAAAAGTTCATAAAAGTGTGTAATCTTGCATTGAATCTTGCACATTTTTATTTAATTCAATCATCAAAGTCAATGAAGCGCCTAAAATATTTTTTATCCAAAAATAACTAATCACACTTGTCTCATTCATGCATTTAAAAACAAATTAACAGCGTATACTAATTCAAAAATTATTTTTAGACAAAAATCAAGAGAGTACGAAGTTTCAAGGAAAATAGAAGAAATAACATTGACATGAAAATCCTCCCCTACACCTAAATGCTACACTATCTTCAATGTATACAAAAGGTAAGAAAGGAGAAAAGAAACTAGCATGCAACTCAAAAAAAAAAAGTAGCACAATTTTAAACTCACAGGAAAACTCAGAAAATCACCCAATGCAATATATAAAAATAAGAAAATGAAAATAGAGAAAAGAGAGAAAACTCCCCTATGATGATGGTGAGGTTATGGAGATGAGAGTTCTTAAAACCGCATGATTACATGGTAAAGAGAGAGTGCTTCTGCTAAAAAATTTTTTATTCCTTTTTTGAAAATTTTTTAATGTAAAGACTACTTCTGTCCAAATTTTTGATTTACTCTAACCAGGTCCTTGTTTAGGAAAATCATTGGGCACATGCAAAAATTGAAAGGAGAGATAAGTGATACTAGTCAAATACCCAAAATTAAATGATAAAATACTATAAACTAAATCAAATTCAAGAAAAATATTGGGTTACCTCCCAATAAATGCAATTGTTTAACGTCTTTATGTTTGACGTTTTCCATTTGTTTCTTCTTCAAGGAGGCTTCAACTTTAACTTGGGAGCCTCATATAACTTTCTCTTTGTATCTAATTGTGTATTCGACTCAAAATTAATGACACATTCTTTTTCACAAATTTTCTGCACAATTAAATCAACAATATCAACAAAACAAATTGATTAACACTTATTTGGATACTTCATAGGATCAAAAATAATAAATTTAATAATCTCGTTGTCGAACTTGATAGAGAGAATACCCTCATCTACATCTATTTTTGTCTTTGATATCTTCATGAACAATCTTCCTAATAAAAGTAGAGCTGAATTTATGATAATGTCTCCTTTCATTTTCAAGATGTAAAAATTAGTCAGAAAAATTAGTTCATTAATTTGCACCAAAACATCTTCAACAATTCCCTCCGGGTAAACATAAGAATGGTCAACTAACTAAATAACAACCCCAACTTCTTTTAAAAGACCTAATTTTATAGTACTATAAATTGAATAAGGCATGATATTTACGGATACTCCTAAATCTAGCATCACATGCTCAATTTTTTTCTCACCAATAATACAAGGTAGAGTGAACATATTTGGATCCGCACATTTTTTGGGTAAAATTCTTTTGATCATATCAGATATATTCTCACTCATTTCATCACCTCTTAACTTCTTAACTTTCTTTTCTGAATTCTCCAATCTGTTAGAAAAAAGTGGTACAATTACACTAGGAGTGTTAGACAAAAAGGATTCGGATGTTACCTTAATTGAATTTTCATATATGCGTTCATCTTCCTTATCCATATCCTTTCCTTCATCCACCTTCTTACAAAGAGTAGAGCTCAAATAAACTTCCTTCTCACTTCTCAATGTTATTGCACTAACATTTTCTTTGAAATTCACCACCTTTTGTGAGGGAAATGTTCCAGAATTTTGTGTCTTCAACCTATTAAACGAGATCCCTAGTTGGGAAATCTGATTCTTCAAATTCTGTATACTCGCTCTTATTTTCTATTGAAATTATTGAGTGTTACTCGTGAGAGCTTTCACCATATCTTCTAAAGATATACTTGAATTAGAAGATTGTGCAGGTGCTGGTGATGGTCTATTAAAAAATTGACATAGATATCTTGGTTGTCCTCCTTGATTTCCATAGCCCAAATTTGAATGATTCTCTATCCAAAATTGTAATTGTTGGAGTAAGGATCAAGTCTACGTTGAGGTTGACCAAGAAATCCTCCTACGGCATATACTTGTTGTAAAGGTTCTTCTTGCGATAGTAGACACATATTCGTAGGATGTTCGAGAATTGAATAAATGTTATAAACCTTGGCTAACTGCAATTGCCCTACAGCCAACTGATAAACCAAAATAGTTAGTTCAGAAATTTGAGTTTCAAGATTCGAGTGAATTATCACAAGAATTGGATACTCGATGCACAAGGGTTGTTGATTCAAAGTTTTTTCATGAATTGTCATATTTTCCTCCTCTTTAAAAAATCAGTAAATAAGTAAAAAACACAACTAAGAAATTAATATAGCTCTCTGGCAACGGTGCCAAAATTTTGACGGGTTGTCGAATCCCTCAAATTAATACTAATTCCCCAAATGTAACAAACTGTAGCAATAGTGATACTAAGTCGAATTTCATGGGAACTAATTAACTTAATCTCTTAGTTGATGAAAAAAATAAAGATGAGGGTTTTTCGAATAAATTTTATAAATGAAAAATTAAAGACCTAAAATTAAGAAACAAAATAATAATGCGAAATAATGAAAAATAGGGAAGAAATCCAATCTACCAAACTCTGATCTAAGGGTTCACACATTCGATTGTTTCATTGATCATTGGTTAAAAATATTATTCTTATAATTTAAACATTTAACTTTGAATTTATTAGAATAGCCATAATAGATTTTGTATTTTCCTAAATTAATTGATCAAACCCATCATCTAATCAGAACATATCATTAATCGATTGGGTACAATAGCGTTCTATATCAATATAATAACAGCATGAAATTTTGTAAAAACGGTTAAACCAAAATACAAATAATTGGGATAGTTGTAATTAATTGATTTTGTTCAATCAATTTCCTATATTAAATATGAATATTGATAAAAGACCCATAAACAAAAATAACCTAGTTGCTACTTGTACTATTCATTCATGACAATTACGGATCACTGAAATCGTGGATAGCAATAAAAAAACTAATATTGAATTAAATTGTTAGATTAACCAATATTAGGTCTCCCTAGAAATAAATCAAGAATCAACAAATATTTGAATAAAAGATAAGAATTTAAATGAAGTATATAATCTCACAATGAAGACAATCGAATGAAAATTCCTCTTAAATCAAAATAATAAACTAACCACTCATAGTGGTGAGTATTCAACAAAGAAAATAAAAATAAGAAAACAAAAAGAAAGAAAAAAATATGTTCTAGGAGAAGAAGAAGAGGAGCAGTCGGCCCTTCTTAAGAGTGTGATTTTTTTCTTATTTGTTGAGAATTTATATCTATTCTTCACGTCCTTTTGCTTTCCTTGAATGAGAAGCCCTTCTTCCTTTTTTTCTCTCCAATAAAGAGTAGTCATCCCTTCTTTTTTTTCCCTTGAATGTGCCTCATGTGAATTTTAGAATGAGCAGCCTCCCTTCTTGTGTATCTTTTTGTAAACAGCAGCTGTGAGATGCAGTAATGAGGAATTGTGAATGCTTTTGTTTTCTTTTTCAAAAAGGAATCTTTTTCCAACAAAATAAGAACTCCTCCAATAGGAAAATACAAATTAATTCCATAAATAATTTTACCTAAAGTAAAATTCCTACTAAAATTAACTAAAACTAAAAAAATGAAGTTTTTTCTTTTCTTCATAGGCCCAATATAATATCTTGCTTCATTTAACTCCAAGTTGGCTCTTTAAGCCCACTTTGTCCAAATCGTCCGATTCTAATTATCTAAAAATAAAAATCTATAAAACCAAATATAAGGACATTAACCAATACAAAAATCAAACTATAATATCAATAATAAATTCAACAATTTGCATGTCATCAACATGGTATCCAGCTGAATTAGTAAGAAGCTGATATGTATTGACCACTCCCATACTTTTTCAGAAAATAGAGAGAAATAATGTGAAAGAAAAAGTTCTTTATGTTTTATTGTGTATAATATAATGAACAAATGGATATTTATGCTGTTGGATGTAGATTTGACTCTACACATAATGGCTTTGCTAATTCGAATCGGAGAACTTGACCTTCTGACGATCTCGTTCAATAAGACTTACAAAAGACCGCTGGAAAGTCCTCCGGCGAGTGAGACTCTAATGCTCAGTTAGAGAGCACTTTTCAAAAAGAAAAAAACAAATCGAGGGAAAAAGCTCTATGTACTGAATGGTGCTTTGTGTGGGTCCAAATGACTTACCTTGGTGATAGGCATATCGGAGCTTTTATAGTTTTGCTTGGGGGAGTCGTGTGTAAGCGGGTTGTAAAAGCCCTAATTTCATTATGGGAGCATCCCAAGATCACGAGAATCATGATAAAAGATTTCAAAAGATTCTCGTCTTCGATTAGGAAGGCTTAAAGTGTCATTGAGATTTCTTTCCACATCTAGAGATCTTCCATATGTTTATGCGGGATTACGTCTACATTCATAGGGAAAGAGAATATTTTCTTTAGCAGATCGAGTGGAGGTGACCAAGCATCGTAACAGTTAGCTATTGAGCAGGATTTGGTCGATGGGTACCGAGAGAGTATGGACCATGCCTACCTGTCCGAGAGATAAATCTTTTATTGCCGACACATTTTTAGTTGAACATGCCCCTTAGACCACTAACGCGGAGAGTCTTAGACCTCGTGATGGTAAACTTTTTTGGGCTAAACAATCAACTGATTATTTGGGCACCAATCAAGTCGAGAACTAGGCTGTCAAAAGCCGTTTGACATGTTTTGGGATAGGTATAAGCCCAATAAGATTTGGGCCAGTTCAACCATGCCCATCAATTGCCCCTTCTCCTATAGTTGTTTTGTAGAAGGGACTTCAATAGTATTGCTTAGTGGAGACTTTTCAGATTTCACAAATCAATATATTAAATGCGGCACGTGCCCCTTTAGTTTTCACGAATCGTCTCAGACACACTTTAAAATTGCATGTCCAGTAGCTGGTTTTCCACTTCTGCTTTCATCTTTTTGACAGTTAACTTTCTTAAAAATTCAGCCTTCTATGGAAATCTTTTGAGAGAGAAATGGCTAAGGTTTCGCCAAGTATTAACAAAATTAGGAGCATCAAGATCAAAGATGAAGTGTGAGAGGTTCAGAGGGCTAATAGAGCACTAGAAGGCCATATCCTGATGTATAAATAGTACGTCAAGTATGGTTTGAAGGTGCTATATATGAGTGATTTCGCTCGAGTATTGGTTCATTAAAACATCTATCCAACTCTGTTGATCCCTAGTGCTTAGCATTTGGTTGTTGTCGTCATGTCTTTGACGGGTTTATGCTACCTCCGTTTTAATTTTGAGATTCTAGCATCTATGTTCACCTTGAAGAGATGCACCCGCGGTGGCTCTAGGGATGGGTGGTTTTTTTTCAAACTCGGCCCAAATCGAACTAGAGATTCTTTTACAAGAAGACTATCGATAAAAGCTAGATGCATAAATATTTCTTTGTGGAATTTATAAATAGGGAATGGATTCCTAGATTGCCTAGGGTCGAGGAGGAACCAAATCTTGGATTGAAGCCTTTTCAACTGTCTCACAACACAAGATTCATGTGCTTAGTTGGTAGTTACTATGAGAAAGAAAAGATGTATTTGGGTCGAATCACTTCTAGATGACTAGATGCTTTCGTTGGTGGGCTTGTTGCTAGGATCGAAAAGGAAGATCAAGATGCCTCCCCTGATTGAGGAAAAGAGTAAGAAGTTGGTCAACATTCTCGCTCCTCCCAAGGAGGAAGATATGGAGGTGATCACTATGGAGAAATAGATAAGGCCCAAGAAAAGAGAGGTTGTAACACCAAAAAATTCATTATTAAAAAATTTTTATTTAATTTTTGATTTTATCTAGAAAATACCAGGAGAACCCTGATTGTAAATTAACTTTGGGTTTAAATGTAAACCGAAAAATTCAATATTTGAATTTTTCAATTTTGCCTCTCATATATTTACCAAGTGTTAGAAGTATTCAATTTATTTGACCATATAAATTATAAGGTGTTATGTAGCTTGATGGTATTAGTTTTTTTTGGAAACGTTGGAGTCTTGGGATGGTTTGTAAATCCTTGGGTTGACTCATGGATATGGATGTTGTGAGAGAGAGAGTGACTCAAGGGGATTTTGGGTTGACTCAAGGATATGGTGATTGTGAGAGGGAGGGTGACTTATAGGAAGCATGGGTTGGCTTGTGAATGAAATATAAAGAGAATGAGTCACCTTATGGAAGCCATGAGACACCTTAGAGCATGAAGGATAAAGCATGAGTCACCTTATGAAGAGTGAGGATGACCCAAAGAGTTAAAAGACTAAGGATTCTGAGGGTTGAATACCTTGGGTTGCCTTGTTCCAAGTGATAGGATGATCCAAGGAGTGAAAAATTTGGGAAATTCTAAGATGGTGTGCTTGTGGGTCGTCCCATGCTATGCTTGGGTCACCCTGGGAGTGTGGAGAAAGGGCGTAGGACGCCTCATACAATGAATCGGTAGCCTTTTGCGTGAAAAAGGGGAGAACAAGGCACCTCATACGGGTGTTGGGAGGCCTTGTGCCTTTGAGGAGATGACTCAAGAAGAGCACAAGACGTAGACTCTGAGGGACGGAAGCCTTGGGTCACCTTACATTAATGATTGGGATGATCCATGGCTTGGAGAGTGAGGAAAGGATGCCTTGTGCTCATGGTCATGTCGCCCTATGCAAGCCATAAGACGCCCTAAAGGTATGTAGGATGAAATATCAGAGGCATTGTAGGCTTAGGTCACCCTACACATGATATTGAGTCGTCCCAGGTTCTCAGCAAAGTAAGGACTTTTGAGAACTTACCTTCTTGGGTCATCCTGCCCAATCCTTGGGTCGACCCAAGGCTTAGAAAATTGCAACATGGGTCATCCCATCCCATGTTTAAGTCACCCTAAGTCCCTAGAAAACAAAAGACAAGTCGTCCTTGCCATTTTATGGGTCGCCCTATCCATTCGAGCCTCAATAAATTGAGATGCAAAATTATCAAATTCGACAATCAAACCCAACCCAAACCCTTGAATCATCAAGGGTAAGATAGTAATCAATAAATCCATTAATATTAGGCATCAACTGAGCCTTAATTCATTCTCTCTTCCCTCATTCATTCACACGAATAGCTCTCTCTCTCTTTCTCTTTGTTTTCACTCTCTCTTCCTCACTCTTGATTTCTCTCTCTAGAAATCAAATACCTCTTCATTAAATCACTCCATCCAACTTATAAATACTTCAAACAACTCAATGAAGAGAAGATTTAAAGGAAAAGTTAGGGTTTTGCTTTATGAAGGGAAAGCTAGGGTTTTGAAAACCCAATCCCCAAAACTCATTCCAACCCCAAATTTGAGGTAATTTTTTGTTCCTAATCTTGGGTTTGGTTTTCTTATTAGTGGATTGACATTTATTATGAAAATTTGGGGAATTTTATTTGGAGATCAAAACCCTTGAAATTTTGAACGATAAAATTTTGGAGAAAATGGAAAGAAAAATCGCATATAAATGCAAATGATGTGCAAATGATGTAAATAAAAAATACATTCCTAAATTGGAGAAATTAGGATTTGTGATAAATTAGGAAAAATTCATAAACCCTAGTAATTAACATGATTTAACAATAAAATTGTGATTATTGATCTAGGACTATCAATTAGAACTTGAGAAAAGATTTCATTGGAATTGATTGTCGAATTGAGAGTGAATACGCTCCCAAGAGGTGAGTGGATGACTATGTTACACATAAATGAGAAATTGTTTTAAATTTTGATTTGTGAATTGAGATTTGAAATGAATTTTGAAATGGTTTACAATACTTTGTGATTGTGGTGTATCCAAAAATTTAATTGTTGATAAATTCATGACTTTATGATTTGTTCATTGAACTATTTGCACTATGTTATAATGAAACATCAATTGCGTGCTGTGAATTTGCTCTATCTTAGAAATGAGCATTATTTAAACAATGAATTGATTTTTTTTGTAACATAGTGCATGATATATAAAAAGAACTATAGTCTAAGTCTTGCCACGGACCAGACCATCGGGAGAGCATGGTTAAGGCTGTTTTGTGTTAAATTAAAGGTTTGGAAGAGGCAAGATGGAGAGCTACTCGAACTGGCCATGACGACATGGTGGCACCCCAAGAAAACTCTGGGCTAACGCTAAGATAGGGGATTTTATGAAAATTATGAAAAATCCCTTGACGGATCCTACCAACGGCCATTGATAGAAATGTGATTTTGGCAAACCCTAAAAGCACATAAATGAAAGTTTAACTTCTTTGATTTTTATATTTGATCATGGTGGCTTGAAATAAATTGTTTTATGCAAATAATTTCTATTATTGCATTGCATTATATTTAACAAGTACGATTGGCACCACCACCCTCACCTCTCATTCATATTCACCATGCCATTACACTTCATTCATTGAGTATTTTTAATATTCACTTCTCTCTTCTAAACCTTTTCAGAGGAAGCTTAGATTGGAGACGTCGTCTAGCACCGATTGAAGAGTCATTTTTGTTGAACCTTGGTAGGTAATGGTTGTGAGATTATTTTGAGATTTGTATTATATGAATCATTGAATAGAAGTTTTGTACATATCATTTTGTTTGGATTTAATTGATACTTGCTTGATTCTTCTTAAGCAAGTATTGGTGAAATCCTGTTTATTATGATGTGGGACTCTATTTATTTTATTTGAAATCATCTTTTACATAGCTTTTTATTTTCATTGGGATATTTGGACTATATTATAAATTTTGACATACATTTTGAGTTTGTAAAATTCATGTAAATGTTTGAGAACTGAATGGAAAGCTGGGTTGGCCTATAAATGTTTGGAATTTAATTATGAAATGATTTGGATATCGGAATGCCTTGCAGCACCTTGGGATACTTGTGGGGTTCACACATGTCTCGATGTAACGTGGCGATTGTTACGTACTTGAAAAAAAGTCAGGGCGTGACAGAGATAACAGAGGCAGAGGACATGTTTGAGGCCGATAATTTTCATCCTTAAGGCAAAGGAAGAAGAGGTCGGTAAGGCAGGACCTTCTATTGGTATTGAAAGCTATTGATGTAGTGGACCTTAGGTCTAAGGCTCATGGAGATGTGGCAGTTCAGCTAGAGCACATAGGAACCGGTGGGGTAGAGTTTGGAAGTGGCGAAGAAAGGGCTAAATGTTATGTCCTTAAGGTTTCTGTAGGAGTAAGGGAAACTCCCCCAGGGCACCATGAAGACGCTGGCACCAAGTTGATAAAGGGGCCTAGTTCAAGGCCGTCCACTACTTTCCATTATTGCCCTCGGACAAGGGTAAGCAGGTTGTGCTAAAAGATGAGGTGTTCACTTACAATATTCTGTTCAGTCTTTGGACTGACACCGAGGCTTGAAGGAGCATTGTTTGGTGATGATTAGTGCTGGAGACTGCTATTTTGATGTTGTTAAGGGGAAACAGATAGTCAATTGTTTGGACTTCTACCGTTCAGATTTGAAGCTAAATAAGTTCTCACTCGAGCAGGGGGAAAAGGCCTTGTTTTCAGTGTCTATGATGGTATTCTCTTTTTCTCAGTGTTCATTTGCTTTTCCCTCTATTAACTTACCCACTTGTGCTTTCAGACCAAAGTCTTGGTAGAGTTTCAAAGGCGACGGAGGGAGTAGATGCTGAGTTACATGAGGCATCGATCTGACTATAAGACAAGGGATGTCTCTCAATTGGAGAAAACCCATTCATAGAATGAAAGGGAGCTCGAGGAAGCGAGGTCCTCTGCAACTATCATGAGTGCCCAAAACGAGGCGGTGGAGCAGTTAAGGGCTAAACAGGATATGACACTCTGATAGTGCAAAGAGTTGAAGGCGAAGGCAGGGTTTGCAAGGCCTCTCCGCAGGATGCAAAGAGACTGGCTGAGGTGTGTAACCAATCTCCCCAGGCTACTAACTAAAAGACAACCAATCCAGGGGATGCCCTTATAAGGAACTTTAACAATAACGTACGCACTTGGCACAAGTTGTCAGAGAGGCTCCAGTGTGCTATGGAGTTTATTCATTGAGCAAGGTTGGCGAATGCCCTGCCCCCAGATACTGTGGACCCTGCTTCTGAACCTAAGTCTACCACTGCTCCAGTAGAGCCGATGACCTCCCTATGAGAGATCCCTATGAGAGACTCCATTTTGGAGGTCTATTTTAGTGTGATCAACTCGCAAGCAGGTGGTACACCTTGTTAAGAATAAATCAGTAATTAGTAGATCAAGCACTCAGACTAGATGCCACAGGCCACCCGTCTAAGGGTACTACAGGAGCAATTGTAAGAAGAGAAAAGTTTAGAATTTACTTAAGAGGAAGTGTCGGGGGTTTCGGATCACATTGCAAGAGCTCGGTAGTGCCTCAAGGCATTTAGACTCGGTTGTCCCAAGATGATATTGTAGAGAGAGGGGAGTTTCACCACGTTAAATGTGGTCAAAACTGTTGTATGGTCGGGTGGAGTCCCAAGGGTTACAGATAGTGAGATGATATCTTCAAGGTATATTCATTTGCCTAAGAGCCTCTTAATAGGTCCAGTGTGAGGGTGCAAATATCTTGGGGTAAAATCCATTTGTTGGAAGGCACTTCAGCATGGGATGTTGTAACCAGCCTTTTAATCGACAAAGATTCTTCTAACTTCATATTGCCAGATCTTGGCTATGATGATAAGGGAGTTATATCGGTCAGGGTTGACCCCTTTTAAGTCATCATCATTGAAGCCAATCGTGGGCCTATTATTCTTAGGTGGCTTCCTAGTATGGGTGGCAAGGATCTCTTTAGATGTGGAATTGGATAGTTCTGTCTTTTAAAAGATTGGGGCTACTACATGTCCCTCCTCATTTTTCCATGCACATACCCCATCACATTGATGCATTGCCTATAAAATATGGACCAGAAGTTAAGATTGCAAGGAGTTATATCCACCCTCCACTTGGAGAACCACCCCATCTGGTCGGTTGAGCATGTCTCTTGGGACTAGATGGTCGACTCATTCATTCTGTTACTTTAGATTATAAGAGCTCCGGGGGGTATGCCCTCTCTTTCTGCATTGATAAATCTTTGGAGTCTACCAGTTTGGATGAGAAATTCAAGTTTATCTCTTAGTTTTTTACATTCATTAGTGAGATAACAGTACTCTCGGTAAAAGTGGCAATACCAAGTTTTATCCTTTTAAGGATCATCCTCTATGGAACGAGGAGGCCACTTGACATAAGGCTTGTAATAAATCTAGATGAGTACTTGACTAGAGGCCTCACTCAAAAGGGTATAAGTTGTGAGCTTGTGTTGCTGTAGGGGCCCTTTACGAGACCTCTTAGGCAAGGATTGCTAAGGTGATCGGCTGCGCTCTATCTGAACTGGTCTGTTGTGACGCCTGTCAAAGATTTCAGTGCCTTTTTCCATGATATATTTCTCCTTGCAGGCATAGAACTCTTGAATAGAGGAACAATGATTCTTTGTAATGGATGTCTTCATTCCAGATGGTCGTAGTCCTGTGAGCAGTGTTGCTAACGCTATGGAGTAGTCTAGGCAGGAAACTTTCATTGTCTTGTCTTTGAACCTCTTGAGGAAGTCTCTAAGTGATTCATCATCACTCTGTCGTAATGAGAGGACAGATGATGAAGTGCATCTTGAATTGACTATAACCATTTCATCAGGCATCATTTCACAAATCTCATAACATGTAGCAAAATGTGTCACAATAGTTCAAGCATTCTTCAAATCATGAATTTAATGCTAATGTATTCAATATAAATCAAAATCCATGGCACATAGTTTTAATTCAATACTAAGATGTATATTTGATTTCAAACTCCTTTTCAGAATACTTCACAATCACAAATTAATTTACAAACTAATTTAAAAATATTTGTAAAAATCATTGAAAATATTTTCTCATTCAAAATTATCCACTCAGTTTTTTGGAAGATAATCACTTCCAATCCATAATCTAATCTAAGATAAATCTCTACCTACCCTTCAATTATCTCAACCTAAGACAATAAACATAATTTCGCCACTCAAACATAGGCTAATACTAGGGCTAACTAAAATTTCCCTCATTTGTCTCACAACTCAAATTTTTCTATACAACAATGTCTTAAAAAAATCATCATATCTTGACCTACAAAACTTGAATTGAGGTGATTCCAATTAGTATTTAAAGTTAAGACATAAGGCTATAACTTTTATGTTTACAGCTAGATTCAATTATAATCACACAAAAATACCCAAGTCTATGAATGTGTTAGTTCTAAATTTATGACTCATATTTCCGTAGTCACTAAAAAATTGTCATAACTTTCACAACACGTATCTAATTTAAGTAATTCTTATAAGACATAAACTACAACTTTTATATTCAGAATTTGGTCTAATTTTGCCCAAAAGGCTGTTCGAATTCGAAGCAAATTCATGGCCAGAATAGGATAGAGAATAACACAGTTCTGCAAGACAAAATTTTTTAAAAAATCACCAAAAATTCAATTTTCATCTAATCCATTCTAATCATATGTTATTTCAAAGTTTTAGATATTTAGTTTCAGTGAAAACAAACTCTACTCCATTTACTATTGTGTAAAAAAAGTTAGGATTGAAAAATCATAATAAACTCAAACTATCCATTATAGAAATCCAAGTTTTCATGCTTGTTCTAACATTACCAACACTCAATAAGCTAAATACTTGTATGCTAATATAAATCTAAGTTAAAAAAATATGATTTACTTCAAATAAAGTCACCACAAAGTCTAATTTTTCTCTCTCTACAAAAATATTAAAAATTACATAAATCAATAACACAATCACAAATAATTTAAATATATGTTGGAAAAATGTTATTACCTTGATTTGAGACACCAATCTCATCCAAGACTCAAAATTATCAAAACTCTAGATTTTTTCTATCTAAAATTTCATAGATTTGTCACTAGGGTTTTGTTTTAGGATTCATATTTTGGTGTTTGGAAGTTTTAACACTTGATCTTGGGTATTGTTTTGATGATTTTTAGGGAGGGGAGAGAGAGAGAGGGAGAGAGAAGGAGCTGAAGGGTGAGAAAGAGTGAGGGAGAGAGGATTCAGGTAAAAGGGGAGAAAAGTGGGAGAGAGGGAGAATAAGAAAAATAACATGGGGTGGGCTTAATGTTTTGACTTTTCTTTTTCCTTTTTTCTTTTTTTAATTTATGGTGTTACAAATTCATTTGCCACTAGTTCTTTGACTTGTTTTCTTAGGTCATCCGGGTGCGATGGGAAGTCACCGAGGGCTCTCGGGTTTACCTAGGCTTGAGCCTCCATGTGCATATGTAACCTGATCCATGAGAGGAGGATTGAGCTCCTGGTCGGAGAGTACAACTAAGTTTTTCTAACTATTTGCTCATGCTTTGCAACCTAGATTTCAACCTCTCTATTTGGGGTCTAGTAGCCCTTTTTGGAGAGATAGAAGTGACAAGTGGTGCTGGTTGGATCTGGTAACTGACTAGAGACTAGACGTTAGGTGAGCAGGTAACAGCAAGAATTCTAACGGAGTTATCTACCGCAAGTAGTGTGGCATTTGTTGGTTGGTTGTGCACCCCTCCATTAGAGATGTGACTTTGGAAGCAACTCTAGTTACTCTTCGTGGAGGCATGCTTTTGTTGACAAAGTGGTGCAGGATAAGCTTCTCTTTATTCTATTCCCATGAACGGCACCAATCTGCTGGAGATGGATTTAATTGCATAGATAATGGTTTTACTAACTTAAACGGGAGAATCTGGCCATTTGATGATCTCGATCAATAGGACCTACAAAAGATCATTGGAGGGTGTTTCGGTGAGGAAGACTGTAATACTCAAGTTAGAGAGCAGTTTTTGAAAGAAAAAAATAGACTGAAAGAGAAAGATCTGTGTATTCAAGGGTGCTTTATGTGAATCCAGAGGACTTATCTTGGTGTTAGGCACATTGGAGCTCATATACCTTTGCTTGAGGGAGTTGTGTGTAGGCGGGCCATCAAAACCCTACTTTTTTTATGAGAGCGTCCCAAGATTATGGGGAGCATGATGAAAGATTTCAAAAGATTCTTGTATCTATCGATTAGGAAGGTTTAAGATGTCATTGAGATTCCTTTCCACATCTGGAGATCTTCCTTTTGTTTATGTGGGATTATATCCGTGTTCATAAGGAATGAGAATATTTACTTTACCGGATCGAGTGGAGGTGACCGGGCATTATAACAGTTAGGCACCAAGCAAAATCTGGTCGGTGGGTACTGAGAGAGTATGTGTCATACCTACCCGTTCGAGAGATAAATTCCTTGTTGTTGGCACATTTCCAATTGAACATGCCCCTTGGACCATTGGTTCGGAGGGTCTTATATCTTGTGATGGTAAAAGTTTCTGGGCTAGATAATTGACTGATTAGTTGGGCACTAATTAATTCAACAACTAGACTATCAAGAGTCATTAGACATGTTTTGAATTAGGCATGAACCCAACACGATTTGGGATGTTTTGGCAACTCCCCATCAAATTGAGATATGTATATAAAAAGATTCTAAAATCAAGTTGAAAAAATATTCTTATATATTATATTTGGGATAATATAAATTGACATATATCAAAAAATTGTAAAAAAAAATATTTGAAATAATGGTTTCATATGATCTGGTACGTATTTTTCAAAAATATTTATTTTTCATATGTTAATATATGTAAAGTAACAGATAACTTGACATTTTTTTTGTTATCAGCAGTGTAGTAGAGATTGTCGGGCATGGAAATGACCTCAATTCCGTTAACAAAAGCATACGAGTTTGGAAATGGAATAAAAGTTACATTTAATTTCTGGCTTTCCTGTTCTATGTTTAGAAGAAATTCTTTATAAAATGCATCTCGATTAAGATGATCAGCTGTGAGTGAAGCACGGAAGTTGCTAAGAAGAGTAGAGTCACCAGCAGTGACATTGAAGAAGGAGCTTGAGCGATTGAATTTGGAATAATCAGCTGGATAGAAGTACAATCGGATACCCGTTTGACCGGATATGACCGGGAACGAGTAACTGAATGGAGAAGTAGAGACTCTGGCTGTATCGTAGGGTACTCTGGCAACGGCCTGATTGGACGCCGTAGCTGAGATTGATTTCTGTCCGTTGATTGGCTGCTCAGTCGGGGCGTACTTCGAGTCGTCGCCTGTCCAGGTACGACCATCTGGACCAGTCTGTGGACCTGTTGCACCGCAGTCAACAGTAAAGTGATAGACGGGTGTGTAGGCATAAGCAGTGGATTGTTTTAGAGAAGATGAGAGGTGGAGGATGAGGCAGGGAAGTAGATAAAGAACCTGTTCAGTGTTCTTCATCATCGGAGACAAGAGCACTCACTAAGAAGCAAAGGGATTTTGGATATTTACTTCGTTAGCTTCATTTACCTGTCTGTTTATTATATAGTACATGTGTTTGATTTTAAGAGCATAGGCTTGTGGACTTATTACGTGAATTTGGGGGGTGGGAGGGGTGGCCGAAGCTTCCTCGAAAGAATTTTCAAACTTAGGACCAGGGGGCAGAAAGGGAGATTGAAGCCAACGAAATTGCAATTTAGTCGATTGTAGTTATATCCCCACGTAACAACGGATAAGATAGAGAACAAAAGATATATTAAAAATATATCAACGAAGATTTTCTGTAGTATGTGAATTCCCCCCCCCCCCAATATTCTTAAAAACTAAATAAATAAGCAGTTGAATCTTAAATAAAATATTACCTTGACAATTCGACTTTTCGAATCCTTGGTAAACGCAAATAGTCTTCTCTCTCTTTCTCTCTCTCTCTCCCTCTTTTTAATTTGAGCCATCAAAGTTCCACATCGAGCATGAGATGTTTGGTGAAGAGTATATTATTCTTTTTCACTTGCTCCAACCAGATAATTAAGAAAAATAAATATTGGGTGGAATTTATAAGTACTTTGAGAGGTCGTAGGAATTGCAAACAAAGGGAGGATGAGCTTTCAATGTTGTGCATCTAATTGGGTTGCTACTACTTGGACTTGTTCAAATTGATAGATAAATTTGGAATCTAAATGGGGTCCTCTCCTCTCTATAGTCAATCTCTTACCGAAAATGCTGCTGTTGTTGCCCTTCACCGACAGCATGGTTGGCCACCAGCGGCAGCTTCTCACATGAGTGAGGTACTTTTGTAATCATTTTTGCATATGACATTTGTACACATAAATTGTATTTACCAATCATTTTTAATCATTTGGCATATAGTAAAGGTAATTAAAAATATTTTTACAAAAACGGATATCAATGGTAAAAATATCCATCGCTGATACATAAATTTTCGTCGTTAAAAATATTAGCGATGAAAAATTTCATCACTGAAAATCATCTCGCTAATTTAGCGACGAAAATTTTCCGTCATTAAAAGAATCCGTCGCTAATCAGCGATGGATTAGCAACGGAAATATTTCCGTCACTAATAATCCGTCGATAATTTAATTTTTTATTTTTTTAATTATTCATAATTAGTGACAGAAATATTTTCATCGCTCAAGTAAGTAAAATTAAATCCAAATGCCCAAACCTAGAAGCCCGCCTCTCCCGACCCGTCTGCCCCCTGTTCGAACCTGGATGTGAGAAATGAATTTAAGAGACTTAACCACTATACCACAATTACATATGTGTTATTAGTTTTTTTTTATTTATATACTTTATTTGTAATTCTCAATATTAAAAATAAAATACCATAATTTAATAAAAATATAAAATTATATTTAATAAAAACATAAAATTATATTTAAAAAACAAAAAATTATATTTAATAAAAATACAAAATTATATTTAATAACAACAAAAAATTATATTTAATAAAAAATATAAAATTATATTTAATAAAAATACAAAATTATATTTAATAAAAAAATAAAATTATATTAAATAAAAAATTATATTTAATAAAAACACAAAATTATATTTAATAAAAATAAAAAATTATATTTAGTAAACACACAAAATTATATTTAACAAAAATACAAAGTTATATTTATTAAAAATAAAAAATTGTATTTAATAAAAACACAAAATTATATTTAATAAAAATAAAAAATTATATTTAATAAAAACACAAAATTATATTTAATAAAAATAAAAATTATTTTTAATAAAAGTACAAAATTATATTTAATAAAAATAAAAATTATTTTTAATAAAAGTACAAAATTATATTTAATAAAAACACAAAATTATATTTAATAAAAATATTAAATTATATTTAATAAAAAAATAAAATTATATTTCATAAAAATAAAAATTATATTTAACAAAAATAAAAAATTATGTTTAAAAAAACAAAAAATTATATTTAATAAAAATATAAAATTATATTTAATAAAAATACAAAATTATATTTAATGAAAAGATAAAATTATATTTTAAAAAAATATAAAATTATATTTAATAAAAAGACACAATTATATTTAATTAAAATACAAAATTATATTTAATAAAAAATATATATTTAACAAAAACAAAAAAAAAAATTAAGTTTTAGTGACGGATTAGCGACGAAAATTTTCCGTCGCTAAATCAGTCACTAATTTGTTTGAAAAACTTTTAGTGACGAATTTAGCGACGGAAAATTAGCGAGGGGTTTTTCCGTCGCTAAATCCGTCGTTAATTTTTTCGTCACTGATGCGTCACAAATCCGTCGCTAATAGTGACGGATTTTTATCCGTCGATAATTTTTCGTCGGTGAAAATCTGTTTTCTTGTAGTGTAATGCTTTGTAAATTAAATAGATTTGTAAAATTTTGTAAATAACAATGTACTAAAATGTTCTAACCAAAAAAATGAGCAAGATCTAAAATAAGAAGTAGATACTAAAATGGATGATATACTCAACTCTAATTTTGGCTATTACCGAAAATCGCGTAAACTCTTATGTCCATGAAAGTCCAAATATTGAAACTCAGGAAAAATACTTGAGTAACAACATTTTACTAAATATTTTATCATGCACTCTGCTAGATTAAGAAAGATTATTAGGATTTTCAGTAAACTTAATATGTCCTACTTTAAATGATTTCCATGATATAAGAATAGTTTTTGTCCAAAATTTTTTTCAATGGATAAATTGTTTTTCCATCATCTTGGAAAGACATTTATTTCAGGATTTCCTAAACTTTTTGCCTCGAAAGAGTTCAGGAAAAAATTAGAGCTATAAATAATAGAACTTTGAATTATGATGAACTGACATATGGAGAAATAATTAACCCTATCAACATGGAATGATTAGCTTTATGTACTACTCTAAAATTAGAAGAAAAGTTTAAAAGATATCTTAAATAAAATAAAATAAAATAAAAAAGAGTTGCGTAGTTTTTATTGTCAACATGGCTATGAGAAAATTGTAGCATGCTCTGCTATATACAGCCGAAAATCAAGAAAAGAATATTATAAACATTATAAATGACACTATTAAAAGGCGAAAAATGGGCTTGAAAATAGACACGATTACTATTGATTCTTTTGAGATAAGATTGAGTCAATCGCGAAGACCAATTTATCTCTAACCTTTTTAGAGACCCATGTGATTACTAAAAGTGGGCTAAAAAATTATCTTATATTTTAGACAATCATGTGAGACCTTATTCTCTCAAGAACACTATCGGCCATTCAATTTTAATCATATTCCTTTATAAAGTGATCGCATGATGCCTAAATTTTGTTTACTTACTCAAACTGTAATTCAAAATGATATTCTAAATTGAAATAAGAAGAATTATTGTTGCAAATTTTTTATATGATTTTAATGAAGAAATGCATCATTTTGATGTTTGTGAGGAAATTCATTCTTCTTGATTTAATTTTAATCTTGCAGAATTTGATTTTTATAGAATATGGTTAGTAGCTAAGTAGTTTTGTATTTTTCTGTTTAGTAGTTTTAGTAGCTACTTTAGGTCAGAATTAAACATCGAGCGTGAGATGTTTAGTAAAGGGAAGTAGTATTATTCTTTTTCACTTGGGTCCAACCAAATAATAATTAAGACAAACAACTATTTGGTGGAAATTTAAAAGCCTTTAGAAAGGTATTAAGCATGCAAACGAAAGGATGAGCTTTCAAGTCCTGATCAGATTGCTGATACTTGGACTCGTTCAAATTGATAAAGAAATTTGGAATCTGTATGGGGTCCTCTCCTCTCTCATGTAGTCAACGTCTTGCCAGAAAGGCAGCTGTTCTTACCCCTTCATCCCCTTCATGGTTGGCCACCACCGGCAGCTTCTCACATGAATAAGGTACCTTTTGTTACCATTTGGCATATAATATTTCTACACATTAATTATATTTGCTAATAATTTTTAATCATTTGTCATATAGTGTAATGGTAATTAAATTTTTTTTTAAAATCTAGTAAAATGATTATTTTCATTCAATCGGTTTGTAAAATTTTGTAAATAAAAGGTTAGTCTGTTGGTTCAAATTACTATTTTTGGAAGTTGTGCAAGTATATTGGTTTTTATGTGTCAATCCACAGGCCGCTTTATCCTTCGCAAGTGCTTTATAAACATGTTTTATCTTCGTGTTTAAGAACATATCTACTAGTACATACTCATGTATTACGCAACAAAATTTTACTATTTTTTAAATTAATTTTTACCAAAAAAATTATTTTATATTTTTTTACAACAGATAAATTTTTTAGAATTATTTTCATAATTATAACTGTCTTGAAATAATAAAAATGTTTAGGTGACATATCATTTGAGTCTCAAAGATAAGGGCGCTTATAGTGCAGTTTTGCTATTAATACTGTTATGATTAATACGATTATGATATTTTTATTATAATTAACCATGTTTTTGTTATTGTGAGTGTTAATCAATTGTTAACCGTTATTGAGATTAGTGATTATTGTGGCTAAAACTATAGTAATCACAATTTCAATAATAATTAATAATTATCATTTTATAATATGATAATAATAATTAATACTATATATAATATAAAATATATAATTTTTTAACATTATATCTATATATAAATACGGTTAATGGTTATAACCGTAATTGTAACTATAACTATATTAATTTCTAATTGTTAACCAATTTATAGTTATCAGTCCAATTAAAAGTTTTAACATAAATTTTGCTCACCCTACTCAAAGAACTAAAATTAATTTATCTTCAATGAAGAACGCTCACCAATGGTGTGCCATTGCAAAAGATTTGGAACAATTTGTTGTTTCCCATTTCTGAGTTAGCTTTGGCTTTGATGTGCAGAAGTCACCCCTTTGCTGCGCCAATCATGCCTATTTCGCGCAAGCTTGTGCCCATCCCTTGGGCAACGGCACCAAATATGAAATATAGTTCTTATACCCTTGTGGTTAGTTGAAAGCAGCTATATAGCAACTCGATTTCATCGAATGGATAATTTTTATTCCCTTTTAGAGAAGGGCCTGCACATCAAGACAAGAGAAAGAATTCCAGTATACTACTAATCGATTGGATATATCATGAGTTGGTTAATTAGGTGAGTTTCAAAGTTGTATTTTATAACTAGGTCAAAAGTCACGAAATTTACCTCATTATTTTTTAGGATAAATCACTGATATCCGATAATTATATTAAATCCAATTAAATTCGATTCGAGTCGAGTTACATTTTTAATATACAAAACTCTCTATTTTCTCAATACATAATATTCAAATTCCAGAGTTTATTTAAATGATATCAATGTTCATCTATTAGACTACTTAAATGTTAAATTTACTTTATTATATTAAAAGAGGAAAGGTGCTATGATCCTATTGAATTTCATTCAGAAGAGGTCCCCATTAACTGCTGAGGTATCAATTGAGCAAGAATGTTAGACTCATTGATTCATTTTAATTCTTTAATAAGCGACTGTCTAAGCCTTTATTGCATGTGCAAAGATAGAAGTTTTATATAAATGTTTTTGTCATATTTGAGAAAAAAAATAGAGTTTAACCTTTTTTTCTTCACAGTTTTTGATGTTGAAATAATGGAGCATATACTCGAGGAAAGCTCCGCAGACTCCAACAACAAAAGGTACGGAAAAACCATGCTCAAAATAAAGACAAAAAAGGTCGAGAAAGACTCACCAAACCTCAAGAGACCCAAAAGAGGTCCATCTTGGATGCGAAAGAAGCATGAACGAAACATGATCAAGTCCAAGGAAAATTGAAGGAGGATGAGCCGAAACATCTCAGCAGCCCGCCTGCAAAAATTGCACAAGATCCAGCCCGTCTCAACTTCTATTACTGTAGTAACCCATCTTAGATCCATTTAAAGGTAACTTCAAAATCATGAAATGAAGCTCTAAATCAAGCCTTAGAGGACTGCACAAAAGATCAAAAACAAGCCCAAGTGGATGGTCCAAGTAGCTGTCCAGAATGATCATAGCACAAGGTCCAGTCCAAGTCAAGTGTGAGACTCATTTCATGGCAGCAGAAGGTCCAGCTTTGGAGGGAATTTTAGCCCATAAAATGAGCATATTACAGCCTAAAAAAGGGACTCCAATGGCTAGAAAATATGGCCCTCGGAGACCTCCAACGACTAGCTGAAACTAGTTGTTGGAACAAGTCCAACAGCTAGTTTCCTAGCTATTGGGAGAGAGGGCTTTAAGCCCTCTCATTTCTCACTCTCTCCTCTCATTTGTTGCCCATTCTTTCTCCATAAATAAGGTGCAAGTGTTGGAGAAAATCATAGTTTTTAAGTTTCAAGAAATCCATCACAAATTAGGACCAAGTCCTTTGTCATTTTGGAGCAATGTCTCCTTGGTAATCTTCTGAGTATGGTCTCATTGTTTCATTGTAAAATCTTGAGCAAAGTCTCAATATTCTTTGTACACATTCTTTGAGTAAATATCAAAACTTCTTTAAGGTTATTCATCCAAAACTTGATATTCTTTTGTTTCTTCAAACCTCCAAAAATATCTCAAACACCAAGTTTTAGCTCATCAAAATCAGCTTCTTTCACCCAAAAAAAAAAATCAACTTCTGCAATCTTTGATTTTTAAATCACAAACCTTTAACCATGACTTGAGAACAATCATCTTCAAGCCACTATCACTTTCAAAGAAAAACAACATCTGAATGAAAGAACTAGCCATGGTTCAAACCCTTCTCTTTCATTTCTTTTGTTGAATAGATTTGTCCATTTTCCTTTTCACCTCGAGGCATCAAGGTATATCTGAAGAAATATTTCCCGCCTTAGGGTACAGCTAACCAGATAGGGAATTTTTTTTTGGGGGGGTTGGGGGGTTTAAATGAAGATGGAGAAAATATTGAGTATCATTTAGTAATAATCTAATTTGAGAAATATTTATTTTTTTGGTGAAAATATTTTTTTTATTACATTCTTTTTGGGTTTACATAGCTATAAAGATGAATATTCTATAAATACTTAATTTAGTATAATAATTTAATTAAAATATTGAATAATTAAATTTATATTCTTGTATTGTTCATTTTAAAATCGTTGATCTTAGTTAGTCTTGTTATCATTGCTATTGCTCTGATTAGGATTATATTTTTATATTACTTCTACATTTTAACGAATACAAGGGATTACTTGCACCTGAAAATTTGATAATGCGTGGTTCTGGATCAAAAAGAAATGGATTAATATCCAAAATTTGATTGATCTAATTATGAATTATATGGTTCCAAATCTCTTTCAATATATGCATGCCTATCAAAAGCAGACAAACTCTATACGCCATAGTAAATGATGTAACGCAGTTCAAGATCCAATAAGAAGAGTCAATCCTTGAAAGGTCCACAAAGGGCGCCTACCAACCAATATCTAACGATTGCCACAACAACCTACCACAGGGCCTTAGCCGCCCCGATCTTTCGAACGATAAGGTTTTAGTCACTCCGTTAACCGAATATAATACGCAAACAAAGGGTGATCACCCGATCGGGCGATTTAGCCACGAATTTTTGATACGTACGACTATGGAAGGTATAATGTTTGATACGTACGACAAAGGATGATCACCCCTAGCAACGCATGACTATGGAAGGTATAAAATCTCTCAAAATCCATCAAACCAGGTATGCTCTGGAAGCCAAACACATTAGGCACACCAATCACAGGGAATCACTCCCTCAAACTCTCAGTCTGTTTTTTCATTCGAAAACCGCTCTTTACTGACTTGAGCGTCGGAGTCTCCTCGTTGGAGTACCCTTCGACAGTTTTTGCAGGTATTTTCCTTTCCACTGACGGAGACCGTTTGAATCTATAAGAAGCCGATATTTGTGGAGCTATAATCCACCTCTAATAGATTGACGTCATCCGTGAGAACAAATTAGAGCAACTCCAATTATTCTAATGACTATGCCGCTAAGAATCAAAGCATCTTCAAGAGTCGTCCCCATTGCAGAGGGATGCATTGCAATGCCTTCTGAAGCCGCCTCCCCTAGAGCGCCCGATCGCTCCGCTCATGATCAGGCGACCTCTCCTCATCCCCCTCACCAGGAACAAGCCATGCAACCTGTAATTCCCAGCCAGTCGATCGTGCCCCTCCTCCAGAGCAAATCAGCCGACCCTAAATGGAAAAACTAGAATCAAGAATTCAAGATATGAGCAAGCAGTTGGAGGGCTTTAACTGTGCCCTTAGGCCAAAGGGCCAGTGTTCCGTTGGGGGGTCCAGGCCTTCTCAGCGGCAACCATCACCCCCATATTAGGAAGTGTCTTAGAATTCTAGATCAGACCCTCACAACCTCCGAATGTAAGTCGAACAACTTGTTGTCAAAGAACTCAAGCGAGTTAACGCTCAAGGAAACCAACCTTCCCTTAACTCTTCCGTTTCACCTTTCGATCTGAAGGTCTCTTCAGAGCCTATGTATCGCAATGTGTTCCTGCCTCCTATGGAAAGATACAACGGAACAACGGATCCCTGAGATCATGTGGCCCATTTCGTAACTGTAATAGTATCCAGAGACATGTTCGATGCGACTATGTGTAAACACTTTTCCACCACTTTGTCGGGAAACGCATTATTCTGGTTTAATTCCCTTCCATCGTTGAGCATAAAGACCTTTTCTCAATTACGAGAGCAGTTTGAGTCATATTTTGTGATAAGCAGAAGATCAAAAGGAAGTCCACCTCACTTTTGTCACTACATCAGAGAGAGAAAGAGCCCCTAAGGGACTTCTTGAAAAGATTCAAGGTGGAGATGATGAGGGTACCGTCCTTAAACCACTCGATCGCGTTGGCTGCACTATTAACAGGGTTACGACCTTCTGGCATGAAGGTGTCAATTACGAAGAATTCTCCAGCAACTATCCAGGAGTTCTACGCCCAAGTTGAGAAATATATTACCGCTGAAGACGCCAAAGCATTTGATCACATGAGAGATCAACCCGTTCGAAAGAAACGAAATCGGTTGCCTAGAAGGTCACTCTCAAGGAAGAACCGAACAAATCACCCTCCTTCACAGAGGTAAAACAACTACACACTATAGAATGAGACCCCCGATCGGGTCCTGGCATCAATTAGAGACAAGTTATATGTACGATGGCCACCACGGTTGACGGAAGATGACCCCAACAAAGATAGGACGAAGTACTATCACTTCCATCGTGATTACGGCCATACTATGGATGACTGTAAGAGGCTCAAAGATGAGCTGGAATTCATGAGACGTGAGGGGAGACTACGAGAGTTCATCATTAGGAGAGAATGAGATCCCCCCAGCGATCTCCAACGTGAACCTCCGCAACGCAATAGGGGTAATACTCCAAATTCACGACAATCCATCAAGAAATGAGACGGGATGCCTAATCACACCAATCTTCTATTCTCCAAAGACTCTTCCTTCAGCGCCACAGGAAATCCTAGCAACAAGCACCGGTAAGTGACAAAAGGAAAAAAGGCTTCTCATCGACTTTTCGGATGAAGATCCACAACCCCCTCGTGATAATCGCCAAAATCGGGTAATACGAAGTTAGAAGGATCTTCATCGATCAGGGGACAGACTGCAATCTCTTATACCGGGATGCCTTCGAACGAATGAAGTTTACTTCTGCCGATCTCAATCCTCACGCAGGCCCAGTCAAAGGGCTTTCAGGCGAATGGATGTACTATGAAGGTATTATCTCATTCCCGGTCACCCTTGGAGTGCCTCCTAATCATGCGACAGCTTCCGTCACATTCAACGTGGTGGATCTTCCTTTACTCTACAATGTCATTCTTGGCGGGCCAGGCCTGAACGCCCTAGAAGTTTTACCCAGTACAAAGCACATGAAAATCAAGTTTAGAACACCATTGGGGATCGGGACGTTGTCATATGATCAAGAGCTTTCAACTTCCGCTCCTAAGTAATCATTAGATTCCACTACTAATGGCTCTCTTTCCGGACTGTGAGGGTATTCATTGAATTGTTTAAACAATCGACTTAATGGATTTTTCGCAAGCCCACGCCTAACTTTTATCATTCGGAGGTCCTCAATCGCCCAACTCCAGTCGTTCATATATGTCATCAAAAGGAGAAGTAACTCACCAGACGGGTGGACGTGGCCCACCACTTATAAACTTCCTATCATTCGGAGGGTCTCAATCTCCCAGTTTCAGTCATTCGTATACGTCGTCAAAAGGGGATATAACTTGTCGGACGGGTAGATGCGGCCTACCACTTATAAACTTCCTATCGTTCGGAGAGACTCAGTTACCCAGCTCTAGTCGTCCGTATGCGTCGTCAATAGGGGATGTAACTCCGCGGATGAGTGGACGCGGCCCACCACTTATAAACTTCCTATAGCTCGGAGGGCCTTAATCGCCCAATTCCAGTCGTTCGTACGCGTCGTCAATAGGGGATATAACTCTCAGAACGGGTGGACGCGGCCCACCACTTATAAACTCCCTATCGTTCGAAGGGTCTCAGTCGCCCAACTCCAGTCGTTCGTACACGTCGTCAATAGGGGATGTAACTCACCAGACGGGTGGACGCAACCCACCACTTATAAACTTCCTATATTTCGGAGGGTCTCAATCGTCCAGCTCCGTCGTTCATATGCGTCGTCAAAAGGGGAGGTAACTCTCCGAACGAGTAGACGCGGCCCATCACTTATAAACTTCCTATCGTTTGGAGGGTCTCAGTCACCCAGGTCTAGTCGTTCATATGCGTCGTCAAAAGGGGATATAACTCCCCAGACGAGTGAACGCGGCCCACCACTTATAAACTTCCTATCATTCGGAGGGTCTCAATTGTCCAGCTCTAGTCATTCGTACGCGTCGTCAATAAGGGACGTAACTCCTCGAACGGGTGGACTCAGCCCACCACTTATAAACTTCCTATCACTTGGAGGGCCTCAATCACCTAACTCCAGTCGTTTATACACGTCGTCAAAAGGGGATGTAACTCCGCGGACGGGTAGACACGACCCACAACTTATAAACTTCCTATCGTTCGGAAGACCTTAGTCGCCCAGCTTCAGACGTTCGGACGCGTTGTCAAAGGGGGATGTAACTCTCCGGACGGGTGGACCAGCCCACCACTTATAAATTTCTTATCGTTCGGAGGGTCTCATTCACACAGCTCCAGTCGTTTGTACGCGTCGTCAATAGGGGATGTAACTCCCCGAACGGGTGGACGCGGCCCACCACTTATAAACTTTCTATCGTTCGGAGGGTCTTAATCGCCTAGATACAGTCATTTGTACGCAGGGGATGTAACTCCCCGGATGGGTGGACGCGGCCCACCACTTATAAATTTCCTATCATTCGAAGGGCCTTAATCACCCAGTTCCAGTCGTTCGTACTCTACCGAGACCACACAACGAGGATTACGACTAAAAATGATGAAAAGCAAGAGTTTCTCATTAAACAGGCAAAAACCACTGAGTACAGAATTTTAAGAGAAGTTATACAGCAGGGCTCCAATTATTTACCCCCCTCAACCAGGGGAAAAGCATCACTTAAATTCATACTGTGAATTATCTCTTCAGCACACTCCAATTTCTCGGTCAATTTGCGCTGAGAGTCTTTGAAGATGATTGCATCCTTCGCACAAGACTCCTCAAACTCAGCTATTCTACGCTGCGCCGTTCGAAGAAACTCTTCCCGAAGTTGAGCCAACTTCTTAATCGAGCTTAAGCGCATCTCGCATACTGTAGTTGCCAATTTCGACTGTTCACATTCCTCTTGGCATTGGGTTAACTTCAATCGAAGTTGCCTTAGCTCTTCCTCTTTCTGGTTGAGCAATATACCAGACGTACTTTTAGTCCCCACAATCTCCTTCTTCCAAGCAGGAATCTCTTCTTGAGCTTGAGCCGAACGAGTTAATTCAGAAAAACGTCCCTCCAGGTGACTTATCACCTGCCTCCCTTGTTGTCCATAAAATCGGGCGAGAGCCATCATCTGCAAAGAAAACTGAGTTAACAAAGACAAGAGGTGAAAAGGAGCCCAACAAGTACGAAGAAAACATTACCATTAAATCCAATGACTCAAGGGCCCCGCCGACTTGCTCATAGGACATTCTATGAAAGTCGAGTTCACATCGATGGAAGCCAAATTGGTTGGCGACACACTCCGTCTCTACCAGGTTTATGTAACTATACTGCATAACCCCAACATAAATGGCAATGGTTCGGCATTCTTTTGAGACCCTCTTGCCATCAAAGGACTGAATGGGGATAAAATGTGAAGAAGCCGCCTCTTCAGGAATCTTGCGCTTTCCCTTACACGCACGCCAAACCGGAACAGCGGAAGAAAGCCCCGCCATCTTGCCTCTCGTGACCATGGAAGCATCCGCCCTCGCCACGACATCACGAGGAGGAACATCTCCTGATCCTCCAAACTGACCTATGCTAGCGCTCGCTCCGCCCAACGAACAACCCTTGTCTGAAGCAGTAGTTTATTTCGATGTGACGCCGCCGAGACCGAATGCTCAGGCAGGATCGCCAATGCAGACAAAGGAGGAGAAAACGTCCTCCTCTTCACCAGATGAGGTGGTGACTCTGGAAGGACCTCATACGTCCCGATGTCTTCTTTAAAGTACCTTTTCGCTCCTGAATGAACCAGCTTGCCAATAATGATGTTCTTTAGCACAACGTCATCAAGGGATCCCAGAGAATTGACCAGATCGATCCTCCCCCTCTCCAACAGAAGAGGCCTGTCAATCTTTCTCTTTTTCCCTATCAGCAAACCGGCCAAGGAAAATATCTAGTCATCTAGTAAGGAATCAACCTGTATACTTTGACCAGTAGACTTATAGTAACCACCAACCGACCAAATGAAACGACCGTGCTTTGATGCGGCAAGGGGTTTCGACCCCAAAGAAGGTACGTCGTTGGCTCTAGGTAACACTGGCATACGATCCTTATCCAAAAACTCAACATAAAAGAAGTTTCGCATCCAGTTCTTGTCGATAGATTCCTTGTAGTAAAATCTCCAGTTAGACTCAGGCCGGGTCTATAATTTGTATCATCCCTTGGTTGGGCCACTATTCCCACATCTCATCAAAATGAAATTGGATGACAAGATATCGAAGTCGAAGTAGAGACAACAAAACCCTAATAAGGAAACTATAACAACTACCAATTGCCAGGCGCTTGGAATCAAGAGAGTCAGAAATATGTTCCAAAGGAGTAGAACCTCTATGAAGGGACCTGTGTATGGGACTTTCAATCCATACTTGACAGATTGGAGATATATCGATACGCAGCCCTCGGGTGCCGTATTAGCCCTATCGGCTTCCGTGACGGATATCAGAGAGAAGTCATCTCCCAATAACATCTCAGTTTGCACCTCTTAGAGTTCCTTTAAGGACATGATACTCACAATGTCGCTAATACTTAAAAAGGTCTGAGAAACGGATATCTTCGCCTCCGTTCTTAAAAGTAACTTTTCTGATAGGAGGATCAGAAGAGCAGAAGGTATATTGGTATGAAGAATGCTTTGATGGGTACGAACCCTTTATGAAGCATATGAGAGATGATTCGCAAAAACCGATACGACATAGGTCACATTAAAAGGTTTCGTACCCCTTTTTAAAAAAATCATTACTCATGACGTCTATTTTCTAAGAGAACCAAGAGTCGGGGGCAAATAATGAGACACGCGGTCCAAGACCCAATGAGAAGAGTCAATCTTTGAAAGGCTCACAAAAGGCGCCTACCGACCGGTATTTAATGATTGCCACGACAACCTACGCCAGGTTGATCACCCCGATCGGGCGATCAGGCATCAACTATTCAACCGAACAAGTCTCAAAGACTCCTCAATAGTCGGGCAACCAATCGACAGTCAACATCTCCAACGATTCTAAGGAAATGTCAGAACATTCTAATAACTCTAGTTTCCTATTTCATAGCGGTATTCCTAGAATCTTTCAATCAAGGAAAGTATCCCTCTTAAAAATGGAAATTTTCCAAAGGATGAGAATCGTAGTCAATACAGAATATTGAATTTATGAGATTTTTGAATTAGCCCGATAAGGAAGGTAGGGTTGAATCCCCTAGCGGCGCACGACTCTGGAAGATATAAAATCTCTCAAAACCCACCAACCCAGGTATGCTCTTGAGGTCAAACACATTGGGCACACCAATCACAAGGATTTACTCTCTCAAACTCTCAATTTGTTCTTTTATTCGAAAACCGTTCTTTACTGATTTGAATATCGGAATCTCCCCATCGGAGCACCTTCCGACAGTTTTTGCAGGCGTTTTCCTTTTCACAATGGAGACCGTTCGAATTTACAAGAAGCCAGTATCTGTGGAGTTATAACTCATCTTCAAAAGTAACGATTATGATTTCAATTTCTAATCAGCTGCTGCATTCAAACATGTCACATAAAGCAGCTATTTTGCTGGTGAATACTAAAAATAGCACAAATTTTCACATTAAAGTTATAAAACTACAAATCATTTTAAATACAGAGGAAGAAAAACACACACAGAGATACACAAACCCCTCGGGGGATAGAATGGTAAAATACGGAGATAAATTAACTGCTGGTAAAGGGTTAAGATAACACAAATTTTCACAGCATGGCATTATTGTACAATGTAGCTTCAATTCGGTCATAACGCAGATCACATTTTAACTTTTAAGCATGGTCATGTTTATTGTAATAATAGCCATGCATTAATTGACACAAATTGGTAACTACAATTTATAGAATAACGGAGAAAAACCAAATAGAGTTTTAAATTTTTTAATTTGATTTGAAAGATAGTTTACCAATTCAAAGATTTTATTTTTAATTAATAAGAACACTTATGTGATATTTGATCCATTTACATTTTTCTTGCTGTTGGTCATTGAATATGGAGACGGTACCTTTCAAATGGGCTATCACGGGCATTGACGTTTCCGCTTTTATCGGGAAGGCAATGAGCATAGCCCTTCCTACCACAATTTGCAACAGGTTTTGGGTTACAAGTTGCAGCGACGTGGATAGTATTCTTCCGTCTATCTTGAAACCATCAAGAACTCCATGCACCATCAAAAAATAAAATATCAACGATGAAAATTAATAAAAGATTATAATCTGTCATTAATTAACGACAGAATTATGATAAATTAGTATTGAACCGATTAATGATAGAATTAATAATAAAAAAATCTATTAAAAAAATTCTGTCACTAATCTATCGATAAAACTCGCTTAAAATTGGCTTGAAATTTTTCGGATAAATTAACGATGAAAAAATCCATTAAAAAAATTGTGTTACTAATCCATCAGTAAAACTCGTACAAAATTAGCATAAAATTTTGTGCACAGATTAGCAATGAAAAAATCTATCACTAATTATCCAATCGCTAATCCGTTAAAAAATTAACGACGGAACTATTTTTATCGGTAATCAGTTATTAAAACTCACACAAAATTTTTTAAACAAATTAGCGACGGAAAAAATCATTGAAAATAATTCTGTCGCTAATTTATCGACGGAAATATTTTCATCGGTAATCCATTGTTAAAACTCGCGCAAAATTTTTAGAGCAAATTAATGATAAAAAAATCATCGAAAATAATTTTGTCGCTAATCCGTCACTAATTTTAGCAACAGAATTATTTTCATCTGTAATCCGTCGCTAAAACTCGTAAAAAAATTGTATTTTTTTTAATTAGAATATTATATTTTTTTAAAATATAATTTTATATTTTGTATTTTATTTAATTAGAGTATTATTTTTTTATTAAATATAATTTTGTATTTTTACGACGACAACAACAATCTGAGCATTAATTCTAAAATTTAGAATCGATCGTTTGAAAGATAAATATAAAATGATTAAAAAATACATACATACACACATCTAATCAAATACATATATAATACGAAAAATGATAATTTAACTTTTTCTAATTCTCCTACGTCATTCGTTTCTCTCCGAAATCATCTCTTTAGTTAACTCCTTAATTGTCATATCTTTGCGATCAGATTTTTAATGATCTATCTCGTCGTTTTACTAAATTTCCTACATTTAAGCTCTCAATTCTCTTAACTGGTACATTTTTAGGTTTTCATTACACGGGACCAAATCATCTCAAGCAATACTTTTGCATATTATCCACAATTAAATACACTCCTAATTAAATACGTATCTCTTTATTTCTAATCTAATTTTTTTTAATTTTATTACACATCCATTTTAATATTCTCATATCAGTTACAGTCATTTTCTGTTTTTAATTTTATTTAACGGCCCAACATTCAGTATCATATAGTAATACAGGTTTTACTGTCGTTTTATAAAACTTTCCTTTCAGAGAGAGTGGTATCATGCGATCGTAAAAACTCCAGATGCTCTTTTCCATCTCATCCAACCGGCTTGAATCCTATGATTTATATTCATATCTATGTTGTCGTCATTTTGAATAATGGATCCAAAATATTTAAAACGTTCACTTTTTATTATATCATATCCCCCTAACTTAATTATTTTTTCATCGTTTTAATGGCTTTCACTGAATGTGCTTTTCATATACTCTGTTTTAGATTTTTTCAATCTAAATTTCCTGAACTCTAGTGTATCTATCCATAATTTCAATTTAATATTAATACCCTATTTAATTTCATTTATCAATACTATATCATTTGCAAAGAGTATACACTATAATATTTCATTTTGGATACTCTTTGTAACTTCATCTATTACTATTATAAATAGAATTAGTATTAATGTCAATCCCTAATGAAGTCTAATATTTATTAGAAAATTATCATTTACCCTCTCATAAGTTCTTATATTGGTGACAACTTCATTATATATTTCTTTAATAAGATTGATATATTTATAAAAATTCAATTTTTTATCAACACCCATCACAATATATCTCTTAATACCTTATCATACGTTTTTTTCATAACAAATTTTATGTTTAAAATTTTTATTGATTTTCTCTATTATATATCATGATATTGTAAATATTTTTTACACCCTCTACGTTGTACGAATTAGTTAGCCAATCAACCAGGCATAATTATTATTATTATTATTATACTGCGCCTCTATCCCACTTACAATATTTGTTAAAATATCATTACTTATTACGGCTACAAATAATTAAATTGAATGATAAGATCCTTATTTATAATAAATAAGATAAAATAAATAATTCATAATATGTATAAAATCATAAAATATAATATTATTATATCCTACTAAAGAATTCTTAAAAACTAATAGTATTTAAGGGACATAATATGAGCGAAAAAAGCTTTGATGGAGACAACCCATAGGAAAGATTTCAACATATTGTAGCTAAAACTAGTGTTATGGAAAAAAAAAAAAAAAAAAAGCATAAAAAAAAGAGGAAAGATACAATTTATTTTTCCTTATTTGTACATTTGGCAGATTGCTCCCTAAACATTCAATATTGGCAAAATATCACGTGGCACATAACCTTTTTTTTTCCCCCCTTTTTTCCTTTTTTCCCTAAATTTGTGTTGTTTCATTCTGAGTTAAATAACGAGAACAAACAACTTCTTTGGTCATAACATTGATTGAGTTGAGCATTAAAACTCTTCTTCGTCAATCTCCTAATTCAATTGAATATCAAAATCACGCCCTATGCAATTACTCATCGTGTGGATTACATCGTCCGTTTACATTCCCTTGTTTGTTTGGGAGGCAGCTAGCATTTGGTTTTGGACTTGAATCCCGCCCACACACAGCTTGTCCAGGATTTAGAGAGTTAGAAGTTGGGTGAGTAGTAGACGCCAGTTGCCTCCGGCTAATCTCTGAGTCCATCAACATCTCCAACTCCTCTCCTATAGGGCACTCACCAATTGTGCCATTGCATTCCCATTTTTCTAGAAATAGCTACCGATGCCGTGACAGCAGCAGAGACATCAAGAGCGTAGACTAGAAATATCATAACGATAAGAGCAAGAGAGACTCCAACACACCTCATCTTGATTTGTTTTTTCGTTTCTCTGTAGCAAAATTTGCTTAGGAAAAAAAAATTAGAATTAGCATGGGAGCTCGAGAGCTTAAACTGTAGTGGGAACAGAGTCCCTATGGGATGAGGCCAAACAACTTTATTTATTTAGATTTATTTTTTGTCTTTTATTGGGGGACCCTTTTTCTTAATAGTAAATTGATTTTGACTGCATTAATTGTGAAGGTCATCTCGATGTTTATGTCTCCCTCACATAATTGGATACAATGTCAACATCTTCCTCCACCATTTCTAACTTAGGGTCACATGTTTTGTTTTTATGTGTAGCCGGGGGTCCTATGCGATTTGAGTGCGGTGGACCGGCACATTTGCTTTTTAGGCATCTCAATAATAGAGAAATGCTCTACCCTTTATTTTACTACCACTAATAACAATAGTAATAATAATAAATAAAAAATGAATCTTAATGTAATTATTGAATTATTTTTTTAATAATTTTAAAATTTTAAATTGGAGATATGAAAATAGTTTCTTTATAAAAATATAAAAAAAAAATATTATATATATACGTCTACCGTTCTCTGCCTTCAATACTAAATCGAAAAATATTTTATTTATCGAATGAATAACAGAAGTAGTAGAGAAATGATAGATAGTATCATAATCACGATGCCATGAAGAAAATTTCATCACCTAATAATTTCTTAACCCTGGCTTTTTTCTCTTTTCTTTACTTGGCTAGAGATACTCTTTGTTATTTGAGATTTTATCTCAATTAATCTAAATTAATTTATGGTTGAACCCTCTTTTAAGGAGACCTTTCAAAATGATTTTTCTATTTCCATATTGAACCGAACTCACACACAATTCAAGGGTTTTAATGTCCTTTCTCATTCTGCCAACCAAATGTTGGCCATCTCTGATTATTTTAATCATGAATAAAAAATATGCACCGAACATAAACATCATTTTTTTTTAACTATTTAGTAATTTCCATTTGTGACAGGCATAAGAGGGTGGATGGACATGCTAAATCTTGCAAAGGTATAAAAAAATGTATTAGCTACCTGATGGAGGTAGGTTACAACTCCACAGATATCAACTTTTTCTTGACTCGAACAGTAGCTATCGATGGGTGGATACACTTACAAAAATCGTCGGAAGATGTTCCGGTAGGGAGACTCCGACTCTCAAGTCAGTAAATAGTGGACGTGGCCCATCACTTATAAACTTCCTATCGTTCGGAGAGACTCAGTTACCCAGCTCTAGTCGTCCGTATGCATCGTCAATAAGGGATGTAACTCTGCGGATGGGTGGACGCGACTCACCACTTATAAACTTCCTATCACTCGGAGGGCCTTAATCGTCCAATTACAGTCGTTCGTACACGTCGTCAATAGAGGATGTAACTCTCAGAACGGGTGGACGCGGCCCATTACTTATAAACTCCCTATCGTTCAAAGGGTCTCAGTCGCCCAGCTCCAATCGTTCGTACACGTCGTCAATAGGGTATGTAACTCACCAGACGGGTGGACGCAGCCCACCACTTATAAACTTCCTATATTTCGGAGGGTCTTAGTCGCCTAGCTCCAGTCGTTCATATGCGTCGTCAAAAGGGGAGGTAACTCCCCGAACGGGTAGACGCGATCCATCACTTATAAACTTCCTATCGTTCGGAAGGTCTCAGTCACCCAGGTCCAGTCGTTCATATGCGTCATCAAAAAGGGATATAACTCCCCAGATGGGTGAACGCGGCCCACCACTTTTAAACTTATATCGTTTGGAGGGTCTCAATCGTCCAGCTCCAGTCATTCGTACGCGTCGTCAATAAGGGACGTAACTCCTCGAACGGGTGGACGCAGTCCACCACTTATAAACTTCCTATCACTTGGAGGGCCTAAATCACCTAACTCCAGTCGTTTATACACGTCGTCAAAAGGGGATGTAACTCCCCGAACAGGTAGACACGACCCACCACTTATAAACTTCCTATCATTCGGAAGACCTTAGTCGCCCAGCTCCAGGCGTTCGGACGCGTTGTCAAATGGGGATGTAACTCTCCGGACGGGTGGACCAGCCCACCACTTATAAATTTTCTATCGTTCGGAGGGTATCATTCACCCAGCTTCAGTCGTTCGTACGCGTCGTCAATAGGGGATGTAACTCCCCGAACGGGTGGACACGGCCCACCACTTATAAACTTTCTATCATTCGGAGGGTCTTAATCGCCTAAATACAGTCATTAGTACGCGTCGTTAATAGGGGATATAACTCCCCTGATGGGTGGACGCAACCCACCACTTATAAAATTTCTATCATTCGGAGGGCCTTAATCACCCAGCTCCAGTCGTTCGTACTCTGTCGAGACCACACAACGAGGATTACGACTAAAAATGATGAAAAACAAGAGTTTCTCATTAAACAGGCAAAAACCACTGAGTACAGAATTTTAAGAGAAGTTATACAGCAGGGCTCCAATTATTTACCCCCCTCAACCAAGGGCAAAACATCACTTAAATTCATACTGTGAATTATCTCTTCAACACACTCCAATTTCTCGATCAATTTGCGCTAAGAGTCTTTGAAGATGATTGCATCCTTCGCGCAAGACTCCTCAAGCTCAGCTATTCTACGCTCCGCCGTTCGAAGAAACTCTTCCCGGAACTGAGCCAACTTCTCAATCGAGCTTAAGCGCATCTCACATACTGTAGTTGCCAATTTCGACCGTTCACATTCCTCTTGGCATTGGGCTAACTTCAATCGAAGTTGCCTTAGCTCTTCCTCTTTCTGGTTGAGCAATATACCAGACGTACTTTTAGTCCCCACGGTCTCCTTCTCCCAAGCAGGAATCTCTTCTTGAGCTTGAGCCGAACGAGTTAATTCAGAAAAACGTCCCTCCAGGTGACTTATCACCTGCCTCCCTTACTGTCCATAAAATCGGGCGAGAGCCATCATCTGCAAAGAAAACTGAGTTAATAAAGACAAGAGGTGAAAAGAAGCCCAACAAGTACGAAGAAAACACTACCATTAAACCCAATGACTCAAGGGCCCCGCCGACTTGCTCATAGGACATTCTATGAAAGTCGAGTTCACATCGATAGAAGCCAAATTGGTTGGCGACACACTCCGCCTCTACCAGGTTTATGTAACTATACTGCATATCCCTAACATAAATGACAATGGTTCCACGTTCTTTTGTGACCCTCTTGCCATCAAAGGACTGAATGGGGATAAAATGTGAAGAAGCCACCCCTTCAGGAATCTTGTGCTTTCCCTTACGCGCAGGTCAAATCGGAACAGTGGAAGAAAGCCCCGCCATCTTGCTTCTCGTGACCATGGAAGCATCCGCCCTCACCACGACATCACGTGGAGGAACATCTCCTGATCCTCCAAACTGACCTACGCTAGCGCTCGCACCACCCAATGAACAACCCTTGTCTGAAGCAGTAGTTTCTTTCGATGTGACGCCACCAAAACCGAATGCTCAGGCAGGATCACCAATGCAGACAAAGGAGGAGAAAACGTCCTCCTCTTCACCAGATGATGTGGTGACTCTAGAAGGACCTCAGACGTCCCGATGTCTTCCTTAAAGGACCTTTTCACTCCTGAATGAACCAGCTTGCCGATAATGATGTTCTTTAGCACAACGTCATCAAGGGATCCCAGAGAATTGACCAGATCGATCCTCCCCCTCTCCAACAGAAGAGGCCTGTCAACATTTCTCTTTTTCCCTATCAGCAAACCGGCCAAGGAAAACATCTAGTCATCTAGTAAGGAATCAACCTGTATACTTTGACCAGTAGACTTTTAGTAACCACCAACCGACCAAATGAAACGACCGTGCTTTGATGCGGCAAGGGGTTTCGACCCCAAAGAAGGCACCTCGTTGGCTCTAGGTAACACTGGCATACGATCCTTATCCAAAAACTCAACATAAAAGAAGTTCCACATCCAGTTCTTGTCGATAGATTCCTTGTAGTAAAATCTCTAGTTAGACTCAGGCCGAGTCTATAATTTGTATCATCCCTTCGTTGGGCCACTATTCCCACATCTCATCAAAATGAAATTGGATGACAAGATATCGAAGTCGAAGCAGAGACGACAAAACCCTAATAAGGAAACTATAACAACTACCAATTGCCAGGCGCTTGGAATCAAGAGAGTCAGAAATATGTTCCAAAGGAGTAGAACCTCTATGAAGGGACTTGTGTATGGGACTTTCAATCCATACTTGACAGATTGGAGATATATCGGTACGTAGCCCTCGGGTGCCGTATTAGACCTATCGGCTTCCGTGACGAATATCAGAGAGAAGTCATCCCCCAATAACATCTCGGTTTGCATCTCTTGGAGTTCCTTTAAAGACATGATACTCACAATGTCGTTGATACTTAAAAAGGTCTGAGAAACGGATATCTTCGCCACCATTCTTAAAAGTAACTTTTCTGATAGGAGGATCAGAAGAGCAGAAGGTATATTGCTATGAAGAATGCTTTGATGGGTACGAACCCTTTATGAAGCGTATGAGAGATGATTCGCAAAAACCGATACGGCAGAGGTCACATTAAAAGGTTTCGTACCCCTTTTTAAAAAAATCATTACTCATGAAGCTTATTTTCCAAGAGAACCAAGAGTCGGGGGCAAATAATGAGACACGCGGTCCAAGACCCAATGAGAAGAGTCAATCTTTGAAAGGCCCACAAAGGGCGCCTACCGACCGGTATTTAATGATTGCCACAACAACCTACATAAGGGTCTTAGCCGCCCAAATCTCCCCAACGAAAAGGTTTTAGTCGCCTTGCTAACCGAACGTAGTACGCCAGGGTGATCACCCCGATCGGGCGATCAGGCATCAACTATTCAACCGAACAAGTCTCAAAGACTCCTCAATGGTCGGGCAACCGATCGAAAGTCAACATTTCTAACGATTCTAAGGAAATGTCAGAACATTCTAACAACTCTAGTTTCCTATTTCAAAGCTATATTCCTAGAATCTTTCAATCAAGGAAAGTATCCCTCTTAAAAATGGAAATTTCCCAAAGGATGAGAATCGCAGTCAATACAGAATATTGAATTCATGAGATTTTTGAATCAGCCCGATAAGGAAGGTAGGGTTGAATTCCCTAGCGGCGCACGACTCCGGAAGGTATAAAATCTCTCAAAACCCACCAACCCAGGTATGCTCTGGAAGCCAAACACATTGGGCACACCAATCACAGGGATTTACCCTCTCAAACTCTCAATTTGTTCTTTCATTCGAAAACCGTTTTTTACTGACTTGAGCATCGGAATCTCCCCATCGGAGCACCTTCCGGCAGTTTTTGCAGGTGTTTTCCTTTTCACTAATGGAGACCGTTCAAATTTACAAGAAGCCAGTATTTGTAGAGTTATAACTCATCTCCAAAAGTAACGATTATGATTTCAATTTCTAATCAGCTGCTACATTCAAACATGTCACATAAAGCAGCTATTTAGCTGGTGAATACTAAAAATAACACAAATTTTCACATTAAAGTTATAAAACTACAAATCATTTTAAATACAGAGGAAGAAAAACACACACAGACATACACAAACCCCTCGGGGGATAGAATGGTAAAATACGGAGATAAATTAACTGCTGGTAAAGGGTTAAGATAACACAAATTTTCACTGCATGGCATTATTGTACAATGTAGCTTCAATTCGGTCATAACGCAGATCACATTTTAACCTTAAAGCATGGTCATGTTTATTGTAATCATAGCCATGCATTAATTGACACAAATTGTTAACTACAATTTATAGAATAACGGAGAAAAACCAAATAGAGTTTTAAATTTTTTAATTTGATTTGAAAGATATTTTACCAATTCAAAGATTTTTTTTTTAATTAATAAGAACACTTATGTGATATTTGATCCATTTACATTTTTCTTGCTCTTGGTCATTGAATATGGAGACGGTACCTTTCAAATGGGCTCTCACGGGCATTGACGTTTCCGCTTTTCTCGGGAAGGCAATGAGCATAGCCCTTCCTACCACAATTTGCAACAGGTTTTGGGTTACAAGTTGCAGCGACGTGGATAGTATTCTTCCGTCTATCTTGAAACCATCAAGAACTCCGTACGCCGTCAGAAAATAAAATATCAACGATGAAAATTAATAAAAGATTATAATCTGTCGTTAATGATAGAATTATGATAGATTAGTACTGAACCGATTAACGATGGAATTAGTAATAAAAAAATCTATTGAAAAAAATTCTGTCACTAATCTATCGATAAAACTCGCTTAAAATTGGCTTAAAATTTTTTGGATAAATTAGCAACGAAAAAATCCGTTAAAAAAAATTCTGTTACTAATCCATTAGTAAAACCCGTACAAAATTAGCGTAAAATTTTGTACACAGATTAGCAATAAAAAAATCTATCACTAATTATTCAATCGCTAATCCGTTATAAAATTAACGACGAAACTATTTTTATCGGTAATTAGTTATTAAAACTCACGTAAAATTTTTTGAACAAATTAGCGACGGAAAAAATCATTGAAAATAATTCTGTCGCTAATTTATCGACGGAAATATTTTCATCGGTAATCCATTGTTAAAACTCGCGCAAAATTTTTTGAACAAATTAATGATGAAAAAATCGTCGAAAATAATTTTATCGTTAATTCGTCGCTAATTTTAGCGACAAAATTATTTTCATCTGTAATCTGTTGCTAAAACTCGCGAAAAAAATTGTATTTTTTTTCAATTAGGATATTATATTTTTTAAAAATATAATTTTGTATTTTGTATTTTATTTAATTAGAGTATTTTTTTTATTAAATATAATTTTGTATTTTTACGACGACAACAACAATCTGAGCATTAATCCTAAAATTTAGAATCGACCGTTTGAGAGATAAATATAAAATTATTAAAAAACACATACATACACATATCTAATCAAATACATATATAATACGAAAAATGATAATTTAACTTTTTCTAATTCTCCTACGCCATTCGTTTCTCTCCGAAATCATCTCTTTAGTTAACCCCTTAATTGTCATATTTTTGCGAATGTATTACATTCAAATTTTTAATGATCTATCTCGTCGTTTTACTAAATTTCCTACATTTAAGCTCTCAATTCTCTTAACTGGTATATTTTTAGGTTTTCGTTACACGGGACCAAATCATCTCAAGCAATACTTTTGCATATTATCCACAATTAAATATACTCCTAATTAAATACGTATCTCTTTATTTCTAATCTAATTTTTTTTAGTTTTATTACACATCCATTTTAATATTCTCATATCAGTTATAGTCATTTTTTGCTCTTAATTTTATTTAACGGCCCAACATTCAGTATCATATAGTAATACAGGTTTTACTGTCGTTCTATAAAACTTTCATTTCAGAGAGAATGGTATCATGCGATCGTAAAAATTGCAGATGCTCTTCTCCATCTCATCCAACCTGCTTGAATCCTATGATTTATATTCATATCCATGTTGCCGTCATTTTAGATAATGGATTCAAAATATTTAAAATGTTCACTTTTTATTATATCATATCCCCTAACTTAATTATTTCTTCATCGTTTTAATGGTTTTCACTGAATGTGCATTTCATATACTCTGTTTTAGATATTCTCAATCTAAATTCTCTGAACTCTAGTGTATCTATCCATAATTCCAATTTAATCTTAATACCCTCTTTAATTTCATCTATCAATACTATATCATTTGCAAAGAGCATACACCATAATATTTCATTCTGGATACTCTTTGTAACTTCATCTATTACTATTGTAAATAGAATTAGTATTAATGTCGATCCTTAATGGAGTCCAATATTTATTGGAAAGCTATCATTTATCCTCCCATAAGTTTTTATATTGGTGACAACTATATTATATATTTTTTTAATAAGATTGATATATTTATAAAAATTTATTTTTTTTATCAATACCCACCACAATATATCTCTCGATACCTTATTATACGTTTTTCCCATATCAAATTTTATGTTTAAAATTCTTATTGATTTTCTCTACATGTGTCATGATATTGTAAATATTTTTTACACCCGTTGTGCGAATCAGTTAGCCAGTCAACCAGGCATAATTTTTATTATTATTATTATACTGCACCTCTATCCCACTTACAATATTTATTAAAATATCATTACTTATTACAGCTTCAAATAATTAAATTGAATGATAAGATCCTTATTTATAATAAATAAGATAAAATAAATAATTCATAATATGTATAAAATCATAAAATATAATATTATTATATCCTACTAAAGAATTCTTAAAAACTAATAGTATTTAAGGGACATAATATAAGCGAAAAAAGCTTTGATGGAGACAACCCATAGGAAAGATTTCGACATATTGTAGCTAAAACTAGTGTTATGGAAAAAAAAAAGCATAAAAAAAGAGGAAAGATACAATTTATTTTTCCTTATTTGTACATTTGGCAGATTGCTCCCTAAACATTCAATATTGGCAAAATATCACGTGGCATATAACCTTTTTTTCCCCCCCTTTTTCCTTTTTTCCCTAAATTTGTTGTTTCGTTTCTGGGTTAAATAACGAGAACAAACAACTTCTTTGGTCATAACGTTGATTGAGTTGAGCATTAAAACTCTTTTTTGTCAATCTCCTAATTCAATTGAATATCAAAATCACGCCCTATATAATTACTCATCGTGTGGATTACATCGTCCGTTTACATTCCCTTGTTTGTTTGGGAGGCAGCTAGCATTTGGTTTTGGACTTGAATCCCGCCCACACACAGCTTGTCCAGGATTTAGAGAGTTAGAAGTTGGGTGAGTAGTAGACGCCAGTTGCCTCCGGCTAATCTCTGAGTCCATCAACATCTCCAACTCCTCTCCTATAGGGCACTCACCAATTGTGCCATTGCATTCCCATTTTTCTAGAAATAGCTACCGATGCCGTGACAGCAGCAGAGACATCAAGAGCGTAGACTAGAAATATCATAACGATAAGAGCAAGAGAGACTCCAACACACCTCATCTTGATTTGTTTTTTCGTTTCTCTGTAGCAAAATTTGCTTAGGAAAAAAAAATTAGAATTAGCATGGGAGCTCGAGAGCTTAAACTGTAGTGGGAACAGAGTCCCTATGGGATGAGGCCAAACAACTTTATTTATTTAGATTTATTTTTTGTCTTTTATTGGGGGACCCTTTTTCTTAATAGTAAATTGATTTTGACTGCATTAATTGTGAAGGTCATCTCGATGTTTATGTCTCCCTCACATAATTGGATACAATGTCAACATCTTCCTCCACCATTTCTAACTTAGGGTCACATGTTTTGTTTTTATGTGTAGCCGGGGGTCCTATGCGATTTGAGTGCGGTGGACCGGCACATTTGCTTTTTAGGCATCTCAATAATAGAGAAATGCTCTACCCTTTATTTTACTACCACTAATAACAATAGTAATAATAATAAATAAAAAATGAATCTTAATGTAATTATTGAATTATTTTTTTAATAATTTTAAAATTTTAAATTGGAGATATGAAAATAGTTTCTTTATAAAAATATAAAAAAAAAATATTATATATATACGTCTACCCTCTCTTGCCTTCAATACTAAATCGAAAAATATTTTATTTATCGAATGAATAACAGAAGTAGTAGAGAAATGATAGATAGTATCATAATCACGATGCCATGAAGAAAATTTCATCACCTAATAATTTCTTAACCCTGGCTTTTTTCTCTTTTCTTTACTTGGCTAGAGATACTCTTTGTTATTTGAGATTTTATCTCAATTAATCTAAATTAATTTATGGTTGAACCCTCTTTTAAGGAGACCTTTCAAAATGATTTTTCTATTTCCATATTGAACCGAACTCACACACAATTCAAGGGTTTTAATGTCCTTTCTCATTCTGCCAACCAAATGTTGGCCATCTCTGATTATTTTAATCATGAATAAAAAATATGCACCGAACATAAACATCATTTTTTTTTAACTATTTAGTAATTTCCATTTGTGACAGGCATAAGAGGGTGGATGGACATGCTAAATCTTGCAAAGGTATAAAAAAATGTATTAGCTACCTGATGGAGGTAGGTTACAACTCCACAGATATCAACTTTTTCTTGACTCGAACAGTAGCTATCGATGGGTGGATACACTTACAAAAATCGTCGGAAGATGTTCCGGTAGGGAGACTCCGACTCTCAAGTCAGTAAATAGTGGTTTTTGTTTAAAAGAAGCAAACTGAGAATTGCAAGAAGGTTGTTCCCTGTGTTCAGTGTGCTCAGAGTGTTACACCTAGAGAACATACCTGACATCGAGGGTTTTGAGATCTCTTATACCTGTGAGAGTCGTACGCCGTTGAGGGACTTCCACCCTACCTTCCTTATCAAACTAATCCGGGGATCTCGAAAGTTAATATTATGAATTGATTATGATCTTCATATATCGGGAAAACTTCCCTCTTCAAGAGGGATGCTTTCTTTATCTGAAAAATTCTGGAGTTGCTGTTATAAAATAGGAAACTTAAATAAAAGAAGTTCGACCTTCCTTTTGAATCGATAGGGGTGCTGCCCATTGTTTGATTGCTCCACCGATAAAGAGTCAATCAGGACTCGTCCGATTGGTATGCTGTTATTCACTTGTCCGATCGAGGCAACTATCTATCGCTCGGAGAGTATTGTTCGGGACGTCCGGACGACTGAGACCCTTCGATAGATTGATTCAGGCGACTGAAGCCCTTCGGTAGATTATTGCAACGATTGTCAGATATAGATCCGTGAGCGCCCTTCGTAGGCTCTTTTGAGAACTGACTCTTTTGATTTAGACTTTTGGATCATGTCTCGCGCTATGAGTGACAATTTTTGAAAAAGGAACAACCCTTTTTAATTTGACTTTCGTCGTTTCGATTTCCACGAGCTGTCTTCTACACACCTTGTAAGAGTTTTCGTTCCTTAGAAAATACCACTTGCCCCCTTTTCTTCGAAAAACTTTCTCTTTTAACAAAAATATCGACAGACGTCTCCTCATTACGTACCATAGACAACATTCAGAGCATTATGACCGAAGAGGATCCAATAGAAGTCCAGAAGGAAATGTCGCTCGGAAGCGATTTCGAATTCATATTACTTGGCGAAGGGGATAGAGCAAGTCTTTCCCCCAAGAGTTGTATCCCAATGTATAAACAGTGCATGAATATGGCTTAAAGATTCCGTATACGAACCCACTGATAGAGATTTTGAAGTATTGGAACATTCACCCTTCACTGCTTATCTCAAGTGCTTGGCGATTTGTGATTGCCCTAATTTCCTTCGTTAAGGTTTTTCCGTATTCGTTTTGACCTAAAGATTTTAGGAGCTCTGTTTTCCTTGGGACGATGTAACTCCAAAGGATCCACTCACGGTTGGTATAAATTTTAAACCCGTCGGGAGTCTCGTTGGAAATTTTTCTATAGTGAGTCTCAGGATAAGTATTGGATGCGGAAGTTCTTCTTCATCAGATTTCTGAACATGGATCTCTTTCCTACATTTTCGGATGCCAACCAGATACCCTTTTTGAACGAGAAAATCTCATCTCTTTTTCGCCACTCCCGTTATTTGCATGCTGTGGCCCATTATTGTGAGGCTAGTGGTAAGAGTTTGTAGGTGGACAGGTTGGTGAAAGACGATATGTTGATACTATCTGGTTTACTCACGAATGAGTCAAACTAAATCACCAAACCCCTTTTGTTGGAACAATAGGGAAAAGAATTGGTTGACACTATGCTAGACATTGATGTCCGTCTTCTTGATGAAATTTCTACGGAGCGGGAAATACGATCTCATACGAAGAGGAAGGCGGTTAATGCTTCCCTTGAGTCCCCGCGGAAAAAGTCTAAGACTAGGACACCCAGTCCACTTGCTAGGGAAGAAGAACAAGCCAAATCTGGAGAGCATGTGTTGTCCTAAGAACATTTTGAAACAGGAGGGGGTCATCTAGTTGACAAAACCTTTTGTGCGTCTACCAAGGTTGGAGAAGGAGGCGGTTCTGACAAGGGACTCTTCAAAGTAACTGAGAACGTTCCGCTTCAAGATCCGTAAAGGTAGGAAGAGTCTCTGGTGACGCAACATTCCGCTTTCATTCCGAAAGAAACTTTGGGACAGTCCCATCGAGGGTCTCAGTGTCTTTTGGTCGATGTACCAGATGACTATTGCATTCATCCACCTATTTTGATTGGAGAATGACGGAATTCTGATATGGGGCCCACAATTTCAATCTTGTTGATCTGCAGGAAGAATTACAGTTAGCTGAGCGTTTCCAACTTCTTTCGAGGTCCGCCCTTCGAAAGACGCCTCTCGAGTGTATCGACAAAGCCATCCAATCTCTTTGCCTTCCAGTAAGTATTTTCTTTGGGCGAGTTGAAGTTTGATCTTTATTGTCTCATGATTCTGACTATCGTGTCTTTTTTTCAGACCTCTGCCTTGGCTAAATTTCAAAGAAAGTTGAGGGCAGAGCAGGATGAACAATTTTCTCATATAAGCGACCAAGTGTTGGCACTGAGGGACGCTTTGAAGAACCAAGAGAAGACCATGGGAGAGGTCAAAGATAGGCAGATTAAGTGCCTTCGGGAAGACCTCGCTTTAGTTCAAACTCGTTGTAAGGAATTGGAAATAGAGGCATACGCACGAAAAGCGTGACTAACAGCTGCTGAAACGTTAACCCGTTTACAAGAAGAGTCCCTTCGAAGGGCCGAACAAGAGATAGCTGACTTCAAGGCTTCTGCTGCCAAAGATGCTGTCGTCCTCTAACTTTCTCTACGTAAGTTGCATGAGCGCCTGGAATGCGCTGAAGAGATTTTTCAAGACATTGGTTGGTACGAAACTCTACCCTCTCTTGAAGGATCAGCGGATTCGAATTCTGCTCCTACTGTTTCTTGTGCCCCTTCTATTATTTTATAACTTTGTGGAATGAGGATTTTTTACCCCATGATTCATTGAAATGTAATAATCATCTAGGAACTTATGATATTTTGTTAGCTAAGCGAGGTTGGGGGAGTCTCATCTAATGATGTGCTCATTCTGGTATGTTATTGAAAACTCTTGGAATTAGGATTGTTTCGGCCTGTTTTTAGGAGATTAATTCAGAAGTGTTTTCTCGAAAGGTTCGGGCGACTGAGACCATTCGGCTGATTAGAGACTTAAGAGGTAAGGTCATGTCCGCCCGTTTGGGGAGTTTCATCCCATATTAGTGACACATTTATTCAGAAAATCTGGGTGACTGAGACCCTTTGGTCGATTTAGAGACTTTGGGAGGTAGGGTCGTGTCCGTCCGTTCAGGGAGTTCCATCTCATATTAGCGATACATTCGTTCAGAAGATCTGGGCGATTAAGACCCTTCGATCGATTAGAGACTTTGGGAGGTAGAGCCATGTCAGCCTGTTCAGTGAATTCCATCTCATATTAGCGACACATTCATTCGAAAGATCCAGATGACTGAGACCCTTCGGTCGATTAGAAACTTTAGGAAGTAGGGTCGTGTCCGCCCATTCGGAGAGTTTCATCCCATATTAGCGACACATTCGTTCGAAAGATCTCGACGACTGGGGCCCTTTGGTCGATTAGAGATTTTGGGAGGTAGGGTTGTGTCTACCTATTCAAGGAGTTCCATCCCATATTAGCAACACATTCGTTCGGAAGATCCGGGCGGCTGAGACCCTTCGGTCGATTAGAGACTTTAAAAGGTAGGGTCGTGTCCGCCCGTTCGGGAAATTCCATCCCATATTAGTGATACATTCGTTCGGAAAATCTGAGCAACTAAGACCGTTCGATCGATTAGAGACTTTGGGAGGTAGGGTCATGTCCACCCATTCGGGGAGTTCCATCCCATATTAGCGACATAGTCGTTTGAAAGATCCGGACAACTGAGACCCTTCGGTCGATTAGAGATTTTAGAAGGTAAGGTCGTTTCCATCCACTCGAGGAGTGTTTTTTTCAAAGGTAATTTGAAACCTCAGGCCACGCGCGATTAATGAATAGTAGAAAATATCAAGATTTTCATTAAAGAAAGAGTGCCAGGAAGTCCGGGTCATACGCTGGACAGACGCTAACGGGAACATATGGCTTATGCCAACCGTCTTCATTGTGGACTTAGAGGATAACCCCTCCTAATTCCTCACGTGATGGTCTAGGATCTGATCTATGAAGTGGCTCATTTTCCCTTGGTGTGTCACGCCTGTTGGGGAAGACAGGTTTTTTCCTTCTAAACTAATGAACTTCTGTAGTTTTTCGCTACGGACCAAGAATTCCAATTCATCATTGAGTCTTTTATACTCACCGGTCATGTGGCCGTAGTTCCTATGGAAATGACAATATTTAGACTTGTCTTTTTTAGGATCTTCTTCCGCTGGACGAGGGGGCCATCTGACATATGACTTGTTCTTTATTTGATACAAAACCTGGCTTGGGGTTTCGTTTAGTGGGGTGTAGACACTGAATCTTCGCGAAGGTGGAGTTCCTGGTTTGCCTCTTTTCGGGGAATGCCGGCATAACGACCGGTTGCGTTCTTTCCTGCTATGACGGCTTTTTTGTTGATTGAATGCCTCTACTCCTTCCACAGCAATATATTTCTCCACTCATGAGTAAAATTCTTAGATGGATGCCAGGGGCTTTTTTGCGATGGAGACCTTCATATCAGAGGAGCGCAGGCCTGTTAGGAGCGCGGCCAAAGCGATGTTATGGTCTAGATTAGGGACTTTCAGCATTTTGTCTTAAATCTCTTCATGAAGTTTCTAAGAGATTCCTCTTTCCATTAATGCAAGGATAAGAAGGATGTAGATTTTCGTTTAGCCCCTCGACTGATTACAAAGTGGGCCTCAAATTGTTGTCGGAGTTGTGTAAAACTCTTTATACCGAGCGGGAAAAGAAAATTGAACCAGATTAGGGCATTACCCTTAAGAGTGGTAGGAAAGTATTTGCACATCGCGACATCCGAGTGGTTTCTAGAGACCATCACTGTTATAAAATGGGCGGAATGGTCGCAGGGGTCATTTGTCCCATCATACCGCTCCATGGGAGGCAAAAGGATATCTCTTGGCGTTGGTTCTAACAATATATTTTCATCGAATGGTGATTTACCTAGGGAGCGTTGATGATCTTTCCTGTCTTTTATGCCTACTCTTTTTAACTCAGCAGTCATGAACTGTTTAATCTGCCTTTTTTGGTCTTGGGGGTCATATTGGGAGGCCGTCGATGGTTATGGGAATTCTCATCCGGGGGGTTATTTATATTCGGATTCTGCAGCAGATGAGTAGTTGTCTGGCTCAAAGGCTCGACTGAGTCCTTCCAACTGTTTACTCATTCTTTGGATTCCAAACACTAATCTTTTCATTTGAGACTGGTCTACCTGTTCTGTCCTGAGGCCATGACTTGTTATACTGGGGAAACGGTAGGTTCGGCAGGCATAGGGATGTGCCCTCCTATAGTAAGGGTGGCTCTAGAAGGCACTAATCTTAGAGGCATGATTGTCTAAATGATCGAAACTTACCTAGTCTGTTCCCACAAACGGCATCAATCTGATAGAAGTGGGTTATGACTCCATAGATATTAGTTCCTTCTTGACTCGAACAGTAGCTGTCAATTGGTGGATACACCTGTAAAAACTGTTGGAGGGTGTTCTGGCGGGGAGACTCTGACGCTCAAGTCAGTAAATAGCGGTTTTCGTTTGGAAGAAGCAGACTGAGAATTGAGGGAAGACTGTTCCCTGTATTCAGTGTACCCAGAGTGTTAAGTCTAGAGCATATACCTGACGTTGAGCATTTTGAGATCTCTTATACCTATGAGAGTCGTATGGTACTAAGGGACTTCCACCATACCTTCCTTATCGAACTGATTTGGGAATCTTAGAAGTTAATATTATAAATTGATCATGATTCTCATATATCGGGAAAGGAGGGACGATTTCGTTATCTGAAAGATCCTGGAGTTACTTATAAAATAGAAAACTTAAATAAATGAAGTTCTGACCTTCGTTTTGAATCGATAGGGGTGCTGTCCATCGTTTGATTACTCGACCGATAAAGAGTCAATCGGAACTCGTCCGATTGGTATGTTGCTATTCACTTGCCCGATCGGGATGACTATCTATCGCTCAGAGAGCATTGTTCGAGAGGTCCGGGCGATTGAGACCTTTCGGTAGATTGATCCGGGCGACTGAAACCCTTCGGTAGGTTATTGCGACGATTGTCAGATATAGATCCGTGAGTACTCTTCGTGGACTCTTTTGAAAACTGACTCTTTTGATTTGAACTTTTGGATCATGTCCCATCACTACCCATATTAACTAATTTCATTGGTTAAAATTTTTTAAATAAATTTAATATATTTCAAAATTAAATTTTATTGAGATCAGGGTTTTAAGATTTATAAGCACAAAAATAAAAAAACAATCGTATGGTTTAGAGCCTGTTTGCTTTAACTACTTATTTTTAATTTATTATTTAGAAGTCAATTTGAAAATAAATTTTGATCAAACAACTAAAAAATTACTTTTAGTTAGTTTAAATATTTGATTGAAGATGTTAAAAAGTAATTTATTTATTAGAAGAATAAAAAATGTAAGTGGTTGTTTTTGGTTAAAAGTAGAGATATATATTCAATTAAACTTAATCAAATATATTTACAAATGGGTGATTATTATTATTATTATTATTATTATTATTATTATTATTATTATATCCTACTAAAGAATTCTTAAAAGCTCATAGTATTTAAGGGACATAATATTAGCGAAAGGAAGCTTAGATGGAGACAACACGTTGGAAATATTTCACCATATTGTAGCTAAGACTAGTGTAATGGGGAAAAAAAATGAGGAAAAATACAATTTATTTTTCCTTCTTTGTAAATTTGGCAGATTCCCCCCCCCCCCAAAAAAAACGTTCAAAATTGGCAAAATATCATGTGGAATGTAACTTTTCTTTTTCTTATTATTTTTTTTCTTTTTTTTTTTCCTTTTCCCTAAATTTGTGTTGTTTCATTCTGGGTTAAAGAACGAGAACAAACAACTTCCTTGGTCATAACGTTGATTGAGTTGAGAATTAAAACTCTTCTTTATCAATCTCCTAATTCAATTGAATATCGCAAGCACGCAATAAGCAATAACTCATCAAATTGATTCCTCTCTGTTAACAGAAAATTAACAATAGCATACCCAATCAAACAATTTCCAACAAAAACCCAGAAAAGGGTTTCTTTACTGAGCATAAAGAATGATAAAATGACTTAAATTGCCCTTTCTGAGAATGATGATGTTGAAGAAGTTTTCAGAGTTTTCTCCAATTTGATGAAATTGGAGACAGATTCGATAAGGTTAGATTCAAAAGCTGTTGAATGGGATGGAACCTGGATGAGTCAGGAATGCAATTTGAGAAGAGAGAGAGAGAGAGGGAGGGTCTGTTCCAATTTGATAAAGAATTTAAGTGGTCCAACTAATTCTTTATAATAGAAAACTTCCAAACATGAAAGAATGTGAATTCGCTCCTAATTTCAAACATAACAACATCAAGTTTGGCAGGAGAGTTTAAGGAAACCACTTTAAATTAATTATACACTATATCAATTAATTAAGGTGGAACATTAGCATATGCAAAAGTGCTATTTATATTAAGTTTGTGTGTGTCTTTTTTGGTATATATACAAGTATGTAACATTCCAGACATGAATATTTGGATCACACCGACACCACCAAATCATGCAACTTGTAACACGACACGTACAAAATAGAAAATCCATTTGTTTCCTAAGTTCCAGTTTTGTGTAGAGATTAGCTTTGTTTTGTTTGAAGTAGAGCCATTTTGTAATAATTCAAAATAATATAACTCTCACGTGAGAAACTTGGATAAGGAGTAAAGTTAACTATTAGATTCTAAATTGGTACTCATAAACGTTTGAATTAGAATAGTCAGAATATAATTTCAGATACGATCGTAAAAAATAAATAAATAAATAAAATGACCCATTATTATGCATAAGATATGGCCAATACGAATGTGCAGACCACTTTTCCTTCATGGCTGAATAGTGAATACAATTTGAATTTAATAAAGGAATTGGTTGGATGTCTCTCTTAAGCTTTTTCTCCCTCCTATGTCTCACTTTTGCTTGCTTTATCCTATTTGATTTACCCAAAAAGCAAGATCAATGAATTTTCACTTACAATGCTGAAAAAGAAATCAATAAAAATTCCAAAAAAAAATGATTAAATCAAACAAGGACCAGCCGATCAAGTGCATGGCTGTGACAAAATAAAAATGTCATAAACCACAAGTCTGCGGGCCCAATCAAATGGCCCATGGCATGACTGACAACATTTTCATCTCTCTCCAGCCTTATTCCGAGACCTTTTGTAATTTGTCTCATTTTTGATAAATTTTTTATGTGATTATTTAACATGACAGCGACCCGGGGGGGGGGGGAGAGAGAGAGAGAGAGAGAGAGAGAGAGAGAGAGAGAGAGAGCAGATCTAATCAATTGTTTGCCAGGAAAATAAACATGAGCACATGTGCTCGTTATGTATTTTGTCTCTCTTTTTAGTAAATTTTTGGCATAAATATCTAGTACATGGTATAAGTTTTGGCATCAATATTATTTCACCATTTGAAATGCTCTTTAATGGTAAATATATAGGCTCAAAATGTTGTCTAATTGTGCCATTGTATACATTATATACTCTTTCAAGTTCTTTAATGGATTAGTATTTACATGGCATTAATACGTTTCAGTTAAAATTTTATTGTTCTATCACATTTTTCTAAACATAAAAATTTTACATTTTTTGTCTTGAAAAAGGATTCGAGATAACATCATAAATTTATGTTGGTGAAATGTAGCATTTTCCATCCTGTTTTTACTAAAATAATATTGATTATACTTAATCAAGGAGATTTAAGATAACACTAGGCAAGCTTGTGGACTGCCCACGAGATAAAAAACTGGTTTTGGGGAGATCAACACAATCCCATTCCACTCAATTGTCACCACCCTTATTAAAGAAAAGGTCTCACAAACGTCAAATGAAAAGAAACCTGAAATACAAGGTGCAGCCACACACATAATAACAAAACAGTCAACATTAGCACTTTAGTCTTGAGCTAGTGACTAGGGTAGTTTGGGACGGCACCTCTCGTTGGGCTTGCATTTGTTATTTGCTTTGCCTTCTCCATTGGGAATGCAAGGAGCATAGCCTGGTCGACCACAATTGACAGCCGGGCCATGACCAAGAGCTGGAGCAGTGAATGGCTTCGGATCGCTGGTGTTCTGTGATCCTAATATTCTCATACTTATATCAGAGTCCAATAAGAATTCCAAATCCACATCCAAAATGAGGCACTCGTATCCACTGCACCCGCTCATCATGCTGCTTAGTTTCTTTGCCTTGCACCCTCTTATGCTCATCATTATTGTGACCAATAAAATTACAAGGGACAAGAAGCTCTGCTTACCCATCTCTCGATCTCTCTCTCTCTCTCTCTATCTCTCTCTCTCTCGCTCTCCCTTCCTCCCTCCCTCCCTCTCCCTTCCTCTGAAGTGCAAAGATGATGGCTAAGGTCATATATATAGTGTGATTGTGCCAGAGCAGGGAAAATGAATAGCTAACACACACAATCAAAGCTAATTTCTTCTGGTGTTCTTCACTTTACTAGTGCTTAGTGGAGTCAACCGCAAGATTTTTGGAATCTTTCAATAATTCAATCTTGATTTGAGGATTCAGCCAATGCCATCTATGCTGTGTCTAGGGTTTCTTTTAAGACTTTAGTATAAATTTTGTATCTAAATCAGTGGCGGATCTAAGAACCCAAGTGAGGGGTACAAAAAATTAAAAGGGGTACAAATAAAGTATATACACAATATCATCATTAAAATTTTATATAAAAAATATAGTCTAACACTAAGAAAATTATACTTTTTTAATTGAATTTTAGAAAATAAAAAATTGAGGAGGTGCAATTGTCCACCCTTACTTGCATGTGGCTCCGCTACTGGTCTAAATTGTACAAAAATACACATTAAGATGTGTATTATTAGTTTCGAATTTTCTTAATGCATGTTTGGCTCTATATTGTCAGAAGATACTACAATTTGCTCATATATATATATATATATATATATATACATATAAGTGTAAGTTTTGGCCCATTCTCATATTAGTATGACCCCTTGACACTACTGTCCAACCAAAAATATATATAGAAGAAATTAAAAAAAAAATGACCTTCCTGCCATTTTGATTGGGTCCATATTAGTCTCTCTATCTTGTAGGCTTGGCTATGTTGAAGACAATTTGCTCCTGTGTGAGAGATTGAACTTGAAATAACTCAAATGCATAAAAACAGTCAGAAGTGTCCCATAAATGCATTAGTCAATTGGTTTTCATATTTTTGTGATCATATGTTATAAAAAAAATATCGAATTAGCGACGGATTTAATCACGAAAATATCAAAAAAATTCGTCGTTAAATTGTTTAGTGACGGATTTAACCACGAACTCATATCTATGGCTAATAGCGCATCGCTTTTTTGAATTCATAACTAACTTTATCCACGGATTCAGAAATTCGTGACTAACTTTAGCCACGAATTCGTATCCGTGACTAAATGCGTGGCTAAATTTAGCCACGAATTCGAATTCGTGACTAAATTTAGTCATGAATTCAAAATTTAACCACGGATTCTAATTCGTGACTAACTTTAGCCACGGATTCAAAAATTCGTGACTAAATTTAATTACGAATTGATGAATTCGTGACTAAATCCGTGGCTAAATTTTTTATTTTATATTTTTAATTTTAAAAGCTGCCGACCCACTCGCCGGCCCCCGCTCCAGCACCCGCTCGTGTATGAATCAACTTCCTATTGCTTTATATTTTTGTAGAAAATGTGTATTTATCCAGATTCGAACTTGGGACTAAGAGAACATCTGGAACGTTCTCAACCATTATGTCATATTAACTTATCTGACATATCTTTTCTTTTTTTTTTTACTTCATTACTTTATTTCTAACTTTTACCATTAAAAATACAATTTATTAATTTAATAAAAATATAAAATATAAAATTATATTTAATAAAAATACAAAATTATATTTAATAAAATTAAAAAATTATCTTTAACAAAAATATAAAATTATATTTTAAAAAATACAAAAATATATTTAATAAAAATCAATACCCTAATTTAATAAACATATAAAATATAAATTTACATTTAATAAAAATATAAAATTATATTTAACAGAATTTTAAATTAGCGACGAATTTAGTCACGAATTTAGCTACGAACCAAAAATTCGTGACTAATTAGCCACAAATTTCAAATTTCGTGACTAAATTTAGCCACGAATTCGTAATCCATGGCTATTTAACAACGAATTTTGGATACGTGACTAAATTTTACCACGAATTTCGAATTCAGGATTAAATTTTGTCACGAATAGAAAATTTGTAGCTAAATTTAGCCACGAATTTATATTCGTGACTATTTAGCGACGGATTATGAATTTCGTTGCTAAATTAGCGAATCATAATTATTTTCGTCGCTAAATTAGCGACGAAAATGGATAGCCACGAATTTTCGTTCGTGGCTAATTTGTAACGAATTCTATTTTTGTCGTTAAATTCGAGGGTAAATAGCGACGAATTTTTTTCGCGACTAAAATTTGTGACTAAAATCATGATTTTTTATAGTGATAGCTATATCCTATGAGTTTGTTAACGTAGTATATATATATACATTATTACAATCAAAGGCCCAAAATGAAATGTGATTTCAATAATAAATAGACAATATTAATAAAGCATATGTTATTTAAATTACATGTACTTCATCGCCACAACGTTGGGGCACATAATATATTTTCATATTAAAGAATTTGAATTGAATTTTAAAAAGGTGAATATATCCGCCCACAAGTTTTTCCTTATGTCCTGTCCCACGTTATTCACGTCTAGCCATAATTTGATTTTTCTTTCTTTTTTTTTGGGTGTAATTGATCATAAAATACTATGTTACCTTTGTTGAAACATGATTCAATACACAAAACATCTACCTTGAGTGATGCATTAAGGTTGTTGAGACTTGAGGGAGGGCCAGGTTTATTTTTGCTTTGTATTATTCTGACTTCTAATCTCTTTATGCAAAGCTAGCTGGAAACGATTTAGCTTTTCATGAAGGTTGGGCCATGACATGATGCTGTGATGGCCCCAGCCTTTTCAAATATCAAGATTTTACTCATTGGTGTTTGTCTTGTCTTCAAATTTAACGAATTTATTATTCTTATTAATCCGGTTTAATTTAACTATGGAGTTTATTAAAAGACAAATTCTTTCATTATCTAACTTTTTTAAACCTAAAAGTTGATTCGGGAAATTTGATATCTCGCAATTAGAGCAATAAGGTGTCGGTGGAAGAAATCATTGTCGACAGGTCCAAGTTTGCTTTTGCTTTATATTATTCTATCTTGGGACACTATAATCCTTAGGCAAAGCTGCCATGCTACCCGGTCCAAGCCTTTTAAAAGTTGCCCAGAAATTATTAATTTTTTTGTGAAAATCGATGAATTTCATTAAAAAGAAAACCAGCTGTTTAGCTCATGGTTGTTGCCAAAAACCGATGCAATAATTTAAAGAGCAGCAAAAGGAATTGTAAAAAAAAAAAAAAAAAAAATCAGAAAGCAAAACGAGCACAAAAAAGATTCAGTCCTATATAAAGAAATTGCTCTTGTAAAAGATTTATCAGTCAGTCTCAGTCATTCCAATGTGTCTATTTATCACTGAAAACTACTTCATTCCCTGCACCTATAATGACCACAGGATAGTATAAACGGCCAAAACTGAAGTGGAAGCTTTCCATGATTCAAGCGAAGCTATTGAACAAATAAGTCATCCACACAAAACGGGCACTATCCAATTTATTTGCCACCAAGATCGAAGCCAACACCATACCATACAAGACAACTTGCATTTAATGTCGTAACAAAGATTTTATGTGATTGTATTTCTAACAAGATTGTTCATGTGACAACTTTTTTGTTAGTCCCTTTCCCCTTTTTGTGTGGGTATAGACCCTTCTGTGTTTGAGTGCTTCTGTGGGTATATGGACCCGACAGCAATAGTTAAATTGTATACTTTTAATGGGCAAGATTTTTCTTCGGGCCAGTGTGGTGGTGTCAGATAGTGCCGATCTTTCTTTTCACGTGTATAAAATCTTTAAAAATATATATTTTTTATTTAATATACATGATAAAATAATACTCATTATAAATAATATTTATCACAATAATTGATTAGCTATTTAGAAGTCATTTGGAATTGTTTAAAAAAAACCGTTTATAAACATTTAGTGTTTATAAATAATTTTTTAACTTATAAACTCATTTTAACTTTTTTAAAAAATAAATAGTTATGTGTTTAGATAAATGTTACTTGAAATTAGTTAACTGTTTGATAAAATAAGTATTTATAAACCATATAAAATAGATAAAGATCATTGTGGACATAAGATACTTTTACATAACTATAGAATATATATTTTAAAAGTAAATAATATTACAATTTAAATGACAGGAAAAAAATTAAAACAATTCAGCTAAAAATGGATAAATGAAATAAATAATTTTTAAATTTATTTTTACAAATAAAAATATATATATTAAATTAATATGGTTTATAATAGAGACCATAATCATAAATATGTTATAAAAGTCGGAACCAAAAATTTTAGAATGGGGAGAGAGATGTATTAAAGAAAAATATTTAAGTTGACATAATAAAATTTCTCAAAATTATTGAAAAATAGGATTTTTTAAAATTATTAAATATCAAAATTTCTTAAGATTAAAAAAATGACACTCAAAATTTTTTTAATAATCTTTTTTTTCATATAAGCTCGTGATATACAAGAGGAGAGAGAGATGTATTACAGTGAAAATATACTATATCAAATTATAAAATTTTTTCTAGTGTATCAATAGAAGAGTATAAACCCTATTGCTAAATGAAAATATAAAGTTTGTGACATAATTGTAATTTTTGTTAAAATATAAAAAGTAAAAATGTATTTTTATTAATCAAAATAGGTTATTTTATTTGTACATAAAAATATCAAAATGAAAAAGTTGGAAAGAACAGTTTATTATATTTTTTTTATTTATAATCACTTTTTGGACTTATAAACACTTTTATAAATCTTAATTATCAAACGATTAGAATTTTAATTTTGATTTATAAACAAATTTGAGTAGTTTATAAACAATTCCAAACACCGTCCTACTCCAACATCAATCGCAGGGCATACCATGGTCAAGGAAATAGATTTCCCAAAACTAAGTTCTACTTTGGCAACTACAAATAAAGGGACAAAAGAAATCTCCTGCTCCTAACAACGTAGAAACGAGTCCTAATTATCTGGGCAATAGATTCATGACCATGGGGAAGAGAAACATTCCAAGGAGAGAAAGAAAGAGAGAGAAAGGCAGCAAAGAAAGAAAGAAATAGAAATGAAATGATACGACGTTTAATTTTAAACAACGTAAGAGAAAAAGAAAGAAAAGGGTATAGGTTTTAAACAGTATTATGGGCTTCTAAAACTCACCTAGGTTAGGAACTTGGGTTAGGAAATAAGATTAGTTTAAACCTCTAATTGAGCAAAGATTAAATATGCTAAACAAAGCCTAGAAGATCAATTGTCAATTCTCCTCTATGTACGTCCTTCAACGTAAAAGGCACTGCAGTATAAGAAATTAAGATATTACAATAATTTTTGTGGACTAAATAAAAGTGTGTATGATTGGACATCCAACAAGGTTGGTGTAAATCTCGTAACCAGATCTATGTAAGGGGATTCAAAATGTCATGTAAAACACACTTGAGATTTTTTTTTTGAGTTTATAATAAGGCTCAGGGTTTTTTCCCCCCTATCTTTCAAGCACTAAGCAATATGTTCGTAAATTGAGTTTGATCATCATACAACTCTTAAATTGATAAATTTATGAAATTCGAGTTTAAAATTTAAGAATAAAAAAGATTAAATTAGGAGAACTCTTTTTAAATTGAATTCAATGATATTCATACCAGTTTGGTTAGATTATGACTTTGGATACAGTTCAGTGATTAAAAAAACCTATTGGGCTATACTACAGGTCCGTCCTCATGATGCAAGAGCCCGAGTCCTTTGTTTAGAACTTAAGATAGCCTAAGCCTCATCTTGAATATCTCGTTTTTATCTCTGCTTGAAACCAGGTTTCAAATAGATAAGTATTGTCTCCAAAGAAATAGTCTAGTGTTTACAACCCCTCTCTTAACTTGATGATCTCGGGTTCAATTCCAAATATAACAGCAAAAAAAAAAAAAGAAATAAAAAAGAAATAAAATGTTTCAGAGCTTGAGGATGATGATTGGGCCAGTTAAAAAAGTCCAGCCCAACTTCTACACCTGAGAAATAGTGGGGGAGATAAGTTTGTTGAGCTGAACTAAACTTCAGGATGGTCTAGGCCCAAAAAGGCACCATTATAGTTGAACAAAGTGGCCCCAAACCTACTTCAGTCTATGTTGGACAAGCCTTAATTCTTTCAACTTCCAAGTGATGATCTTGTGTAAATCTTTTTGGCAAGTACGAAAATGGTTGTGGGATTGAAAACGTAGTCTAAGTCACAAATTTGACTTGTACTTTTTCCCCTTTTTTTCCTTAAAGAAGTTTTAAAAGCTTATAGGTGAAAAAAAGTGATATAAAATTAAACTGATTCTTATATTTATAAATTTTGAGATAGAAAATCGAGTTATGATTGTGATACCATATGAGATAATTAAAATTAAGTCAAAAATCGTGGGCCTACACCCACCACAATTACAACCATGCAATATGGGATTTAATATATACCTTTTTTTTTTCTCACTATATCAATTAAGACTACATTAAGAATATAAATTTAATAAACATTTATTTGAACTACTAATTTTAAAATAAGATTTAATTTTCACACAACCACCTTGAAACAACTAACTTGCATCTCCTTTGAATCACTTTGCTAGAACGATGAAATTCATCTCCTTTGAATCACTTTGCTAGAACGATGAAATTTTATCACATGACTACCACTAAATGTACTACTATTCTAATCATGCTTTCCCCCATTCAACAAAGGAAAGGCCACCATAATTTTGCTTAGGTGTTATAAATTTGCGACACAATTAAAAAAAATAACCTGTTGATGACATTATCAGAGAAAACTAGCGTCCTTCATGTGCATTTACGCGAACATGAAGATGCTGGTCCACCAACGCCCATTTGACCACCTTGTCTCATTCATTATTCTTTGCTTTTGTCTTTTAATCGTCATGACCTAATAATGGGCAACAAGCCCTTCAAGGTCGAAGATTTTATGATCCCTCTTGCCTTTTATCTTCAACCCTTTTCTTGCACCCATGTTGCTACATAGGAGGATGTCTTTCTTTTTCTTTCCCTTTTGGTCCTTGGACTTGACCCACCGCCAAGTATTCAGAGTTTTATTCTGACTAATTTCGATTGAACTGTTATCGGGTCCTAATTGGGAGAGAATCCTCTCAACGTTATTTTTACCACCACCAAACTTCAAACCCGAGCATTTGGTGTAGAGTATTAATGTCCTTCCCACTAGACCAACGATGCATTGGTAGGAGGACGCTTTTAGCTTGTGATGTAAAGTAATATTTATTAAAGAAGATGCTTAATTATAAAATGTAATAATCAAAATATAAGGAGATAAGGATTAAAATAATGTTGTTTAGAGTATAAAAAGTTGGTAATTGAATGATAAAATTTTACATATTGTATTTATCTTGGCGTACTAATAAAAAAATCATTAGTGACGATTCTAAAATATCTAATTTAAATCATAATTACTATCTTTATAATAAAATCATTATTACAACTAAAAATCCAAGTAAACTCTACATGTTTAATACATTCTAAGAGTTTTTAGTTTAATTATATTAAAATAAATCGATTTTTATTAATTTCCTCATCAAGCGCTTGGTTAATAAAGTAAGCTTATAGGACCATGGTCTTATCAAGGTCGGAGAAGAGAACAATAGGGAATAAAGGAATATATTGCATGGAGGGCCACGCCTCCCACGTTCAGATTTGGCTTCTTTCTCGTCTCCTGTTGATTAAGGTTGCCATACGACACCACCAATAATATTGTAATTATTATTAAAACTTAAATTAAGATTTCCCAACAACACCTAATCCTTGGAAAAGCAATAACAATGCCCATCCCAACAGATTGTCTCCCTCTAAAACCTGGGATTGGACCCACTTATGAGTAATTATTGTCTTCAGAAAGTTTTTGGTTTAACAAATCCTGCGATATAATTCAATCCGTGTCACCGGCGGAGAGCCAATTTAATGAAAAAGATGTTTTTAAAAATTTAAGTATGAAAAAAATTAATTTTAAAAAAGAATTGTCCCTCAAAATGGAGTTCAACAATTAAACTGAATTAATTAGAGTATAAAATTGTTTTTAAAATGAACTCCACAAGTGATCAAATTAAATTAATCAGCGTATAAAAGATCCAAATAAGGTTGGTACAGGAAAATATATATATATATATATATGTGTGTGTGTGTGTGTGTGTGTGTTCACTTCAACCCATGAATGTCTCACGTCAGAATTTGAAAATTACCTTCACTAGCGACCTTTTTTTCTGTTTTCAACATCAGTTACTCTCATACTCAAGTTGAGTGATAAAATGTTTAAATTTATTTTATTTAGGTATTTTGGTTGTGTAATTTGAGTCTTTTGTCTAGTACCAACAAATCTGTGTATTTCGTAATTATGTGTCTTTTGTTAGTTTTGCTGTGGGTTTGATTCTGTCTTTGACTTTATAAACTCGTTAGCTTATGATGTCTCATTTATGTTTCTACCTCTGGTTCATGGCTGGGATGAAATATCACGAACCTCGTGAGTGTTTGATGTTGTTAATTTTTTCCAATTCTTATGAAAAATTTGAAACTTCAAAAAAATGCCATATTGGAGGATGTTGTGCCAAAGTGGTTTCTTGAAGCTTTTTTTGATTGAAAAAGAAGGTTTACCAATAGAGAAAGGAAAAGGAAATCGATACTCTTATGAGAAAGGAAGATAGATTTTAGAGAATTAAAGGCAATCTCACTTATCATTTGTCAAAGAAACTCTCCTAAGAAACACCCAAAGTATGGCTCTACAAAGAAGAAAAAAGAATTACCCTGCCCCTTTATTATGGAGTCTGCAGATCATCTGCTTCTTCATTTCACTTGGACTCCTTATTATGAGAGAGGGTCTTTTCTTTTTGCATTTTCATAGGGTGACTTTGATCTCAGAACAAAGTGAATTATGTGTTTTGAGTGGGATTTTTACAATGGGGAAGAGTGTTTCTAGAATGCTTCCTTTCTTATTTTGCTTGGTTTAGAGGGAACATGATGGTAGGATTTTCAAGAAAGCGGAAATCCCCTAAATGAATCTTGTGGATGATCTTTTGATGAGCTTGTTTCTTCCGGTAAGCGGAAAACCCTTTGATGAATTTCGTGGATGATCTTTTGATGAGCTTGTTTCTTTCGGTGTTCTTCTAGATCTTTTTTTTTTTTTTTCTCACATTGAGGTTGTTGATTTTGTGGATTCCTCATTGTTGTATTGTCAGGGGAAAGCATTCTCTAGCGTTCTTTTCCTCATTTTTTCCCCTAATATATATATATATATATATTTCCAATAAAGAAAAGAACTACATTCCTTGATAAAATTTTGCTCTTCCCTTGCTAACATTACCAACTATCTTCCTCACCATTTTAAGCAGGATTTTTGCACAAGTTGTCTACTGAATGCCACATAATTACTAAGATAGTTCCTAAAGGCACCATTAATCTAGTATCAGTCCTCAATCTTGATGTTGGCACTAAGTTGTGTACTAATCATTTTTCCTATAATTGAGTTTATGGGCTAAAAGTAGACTCAGTTTGATTAGTTTTGTCATCAATGGAAGTGAAACATTTCCAATACCAATACAACAAAATAATTGAATCGGTGCCCGGACATTAGAATCACTAATTAGCAATGTTTAGACCATAAATTGAGGTAACAGGAGGTATGTTTATGTTTAGCACTTTCTCAAGCATTGCACACACAGGTTGTTATAATAATGTAGCTGAAGCATGATTTCTCCTATACTACAAATAATGCACTATTTGCATAATATTGCTGCATGTGGATATTTATGTTTTTTTTTCTTTTTTATGTGCAAATATCAAAATTCATGGACCCTCTGTAAGCATGCAAGTATTTTAATTTTATAGCTCCATTTCTTTTTCTCATTATGAATTACATGAATACACTTTTATTTCAATTGCAGAAGGCCTCAATACATGATTGGTATTTTCTTTGCTTCAATTCTGGATCTACCAACCCTGGATATGGGTTTAAACTTCAGCTGTCACGTAATTAAAATTCTAGGAAGGTGCAGTCATTGTTGCAATAGTTCATTCAGAGACTTGTAATAAACCTAAATCTCTTTGTGGTTCAAATAGTTTGTAAAGGGAAGATCACCTGCTTCTTCTATAGTTTTTTGTAGTTTATATTACTTCTTAGGACTCAAGCCTATATGTCAATGTACACAAACCCAAGAAAGTGTACATTAGTTGAAAATTTTATTATATCTCTATTCGAAGTTGAGGTAGTTTTCTGGTGCTCATATCATTCTTGAAGGCATTTATGTTATTATGTTTCTCCATCAAAGAGAAATGGAAATAATGACCAGACCAGTTGGTCCTGACGGACCTTGAGCATGGAGATGCAATACAGTGATTGTTGATTGTGCTTGTTGGCTTTCTATATTTGTATACAACTCTTTTAAGATTTCCCTATCGGAAGCACTTATCTTGTGTTATTTGATACAACAAAGAAATGTTGGACTTGGTAAAAATTAAAATTATATTTAATAAAAATATAAAATTGTATTTAATAAAAATACAAAATTATATTTAATAAAAATACAAAATTATATTTAATTAAAATACAATATTATATTTAAAAAATAAAATTATATTTAATAAAAATAATAATTATATTTAATAAAGACACAAAATTATATTTAATAAAAACAAAAAATTATATTTAATAAAAATACAAAATTATATTTAATAAAAATACAAAATTAAATTTAATAAAAACAAAAAATTATATTTAACAAAAAAATAAAATTATATTTAATAAAAATACAAAATTATATTTAATAAAAATATAAAATTATATTTAATAAAAAATAAAAATTATATTTAATAAAAATACAAAATTATATTTAATAAAAATACAAAATTATATTTAATGAAAATACAAAATTATATTTAATAAAAATACAAAATTATATTTAATAAAATAATAAAATATTATATTTAATAAAAATATAAAATTATATTTTTGATAAAAATACAAAATTATATTTAATAAAAATACAAAATTATATTTTATAAAAATAAAAAATTATATTTAATAAAAATGTAAAATTATATTTAATAAAAAGATAATATTATAATTAATAAAAACATAAAATTATTTTTAATAAAAATACAAAATTATATTTAATAAAAAGATAGAATTATATTTAATAAAAATACATATTATATTTAATAAAAACAAAATTATATATATTCAACAAAAACAAAAATTTTTTTAAGTTTTTGCAACGGAAAAATTAACGACGAAAATTTTCCGTCGCTAAATCCATCACTAATTTGTCCGAAAAAATTTTAGCGACGGAAAAATTAGAAACGAATTTTTCCATCGCTAAATCCGTCGCTAATTTTTCGGTCACTAATCCATTGCTAATTGCGACGGATTTTTTTCCGTCGGTAATTTTCGTCGCTGAAAACTCTTTTTCTGGTAGTTTTTGAAAATATTTCGGTTAATACTAATGCGGTTATTATTTTAAAACAAACTATAAATACTTATTTAGATGGAACATTTTTTCATGTAAGATGTGTATGTCATATAATAAATTTATGTGGTAGACATGAATTACAAATGGCAGAAATAGTTTTAAAACCCATTCATGACATGATTCATCAAATTAAAAATTTTTTGACAAAAACTCAAGAATTTAGACAAATATGTTAAATACATAATAAAAAATTTCAAAAAATTAAAATTAAAATGTGATATCGGATGGAATTCAACTTATGATATATTATAAGAGTACTTTCTTTTAGAAATATCTTACTTAATTTTGCAACCATACTAACTAAATTATTAGAAATGTTTAATACATGTACAAATTTATTTTTCAGAATTTATTATCTAATGACTCATTTAATGTTACCTAATTTTTGTAAAATTTGTTATATATTTACTCAATTTGAAGAAGAATATGGATTTAGTGACATTGTTGATCTAATGAAAATAAAATTTTTAAAATATTATGAAAAAATTTTTATTTTGTATTTAATAGGAAGTGTTTTAGATTCACGTGTTAAAGTTGAAAATGTTTAAATATTAATAAATTGTCGACAATATTTAAATATATATTAGTCGACAATATTTAAAATAACAAACATCTAATACCTTACAAACCATGTTTGAATTATATGAAAAAGAATATAATACTTTAAATATTAGTGATTTAGGTAGTAATAGTAGTAGTACAATAATTAGATCATTTTCAATTTTTTTAATCATTTACATATGTTAGGAAAAAAATAAATGACTTCTTTATCAATATTTAATGAATTATTTTTATACAAACAAACACCTAAATTAGAAGGTTTCGATAATAATGATTTTTTGGATATATTAGATTGATGGAAAAATAATTCATCATACTATCCAATTTTGGTCCAAGTGACCAAAAATATATTAACCCCGCCAGTGTCCGCAGTTCCATCAAAATGTACTTTTAGTATAGATGGTCGATTATTAATAAGAAACGTACAGATTTGGCGGACGATACTTTGAAAGTATTAATTTGCATTAAAGATTGGAGGGATGCGGAAACAAGGATGCAAGGCATTGTCAAAGACCTCGAAGAAGATGAACAAGAAATAGAAGAAGAAGAGAAAAAAATGCATATTTTCTTTTTTTGTATAAAAATCATTATGTAAATAGAAAAAAAAATACTTGTGTAAAAATCAAAATAATGTAACCATAAAAAATTAGTAGATTTTAAAATCTAAATGAAGAGTTTAGTTGTGGACGTACACCGAATTCGATGGAACCACTCTAAAAATTTTGTGTTTCTAATATTTTTTCTATTTATTTATAAAAAGCTAATTTTCAAAAAAAAAAAATCACAGCCAGAGAGTTTAAAAAAAAAAACAACAACAACAAAAAGATAGTTAAAAAAAAAACACAAGAAAAGAGTTAAAAAATAAAAATAATAGAGGTTTTTTTTTAAAAAACAAAAAGTACCAAAACAAAATAAGTGAGTTAAAAATAAAACACTAAAAGGCTTGCTAAAAAAGAGGTAAAAAAATTAAAAAAAAAAAGGAACCGGGCCGAGCCAAGCTTGGCCCAACACTCCGATTTAGGTTCATCGGATCGAGTCGGTTCCAAAATAAACAATTCTGGAACCGGGCTGGCCAAGGAACCACAACCAGCCCTGCCCATGCGATTCCTGGAACCGTGTCTGAATCGGATTGGGTCCGGCCCAATCCGACCGGTGACATATCTGGTTTAAGAGTTGCTCATCCCATCAACAGTAGAAATGTTTTAAAATTAATTCATATATTATATTCCGGATAAAAGGACAAATCTAAAGAATGTTTAAGTTGGAAGATTATGAATGCACTTTTGTTTACAATTTAGAGGACGAAGAGATCTATTTAAAATTAATTTATTATTAGATTTAAATTAAAATTCTTATATTTTGAAATATATATATATTTTTAATATAGAATCTTGTCAAAAAATGGCAAAATGCTATGTACTGAAATAAAAGGTACCAATAAGAACTAAGAAATGCCAACCAAAATGAAATTGGTTGCATATTTTATAGTGAGTTTTCTAATTGGGACTGCATGATCATGCGCGGCTACTGCATCGAATTGGGTTAGACTTAGGCACACTCTTGAGCTTAACCCAGCCAATATGCACTCTAACCTTCAAAATCTTTTAGCTTATTGCGCAAGCGCACGCAGTTAGTAGCATTATCTGAATGTGCGAATTGACTTGAATGTTTTGTGAAGTAGCAGATTGTAGGATTGATTAAAAATCTCAGTAAAAGAAAAAAGGAAAAAAAAAAAAAAAAAACACAGACAAACAAACAAACAACAAATGGGGTTCGGTACTCAACTTTACTAAAGCCCCTTTTGTAGCAATAATTAAAGACGACAAAAAAACTTTAAGAAAAGAAAAAGAAAAATGACTATTAACTTGCTATCTTTAATCACACCACTTTATCTTTTCCAACTTTTTTGCATGTTTCCGCTTCATTGTGTGGTAAATCATAGTCCTTCACGGGCCACCCTCACGATCATCATCAGACGACGTCATACTTTCAGAATCTATACTTTTACAAGTAAGCCCGTTAGTACTCTTGGTCCCAAACACCGTCGTAAAACCACTTCCAAGAGAATCTGCCAAGTGTCCACTATCAGCAGGAGTGATCCCAGTAGACACCACCACACTTGGAGGCCCACCGGACAAAACTATACTCTGCAGCGCAGCATCTGCCTCCACCTGCAGCTGCAACACAAACTCTAGCTTCCCCACCACATCTTTCATTGTGGGCCGTCTGATCCCATTCTCTCGCAAACAGCTGATTGCCAAGTCTACGAAGTTTCTCAGACACTCCTGTGCTATCTGGTCAACCAAATATGGATCAATGAGCTGGTGTAAGGCCCCTCTCTTTTTGCAGTCCTGGGCCCATCGGGCCAAGCTAACTCTATCATCATCTAACCCATGATCTACGGGTCTCCGGCCACTAATAACCTCCAGTAAAACAACTCCGAATGAGTACACGTCACACTTGGTGGTCAACCTACCCAACTTGATGTACTCCGGGTCCAAATACCCCCGTGTGCCCTTAACGATTGTACTAATCGGATTGTCCTGGTCCATTGTTGGACCGAATTTGGACAACCCGAAATCCGCAACTCTCGCGGCCCATTTGGAGTCGAGGAGAATGTTCGTGGACTTCACGTCGCGGTGTATGATCATGTGTGTCGCACCTCCATGAAGATACTCCAGACCGCGAGCTGCGCCTAAGCAGATTTCAAGCCTTTGCTTCCATGTAAGCTTGGAATATCTCTTCTTGCCGTAGAGATGATCACAGAGAGTTCCATTAAGCATGTACTCGTAGACCAGCATTAATTCATGGGTGTCGACGCAGTAGCCGATCAACGGCACGAGATTGTGGTGACGAAGTTGTGACAGTGTCTCTATTTCAGTGACAAACTCCTTTGGTCCTTGGCTTGATTTTGGGTCTAGCCGTTTGATCGCCACGATAGTTTCTCCGCCGTCAATGAAGCCTTTGAACACCCTACCAAATCCTCCAACTCCAATGATTAAGTTGTCATCAAAATTGTGCGTTGCTTCTCTCATTTCAGCAAGTGTGAAGCATCGACACCATCCTTCTGGTAGTGTGGACCTCCTTGATTTAGTCCCCTCCTCAATTAAGCCCCAACAACATGAGCCCACACGGTGATAACCGTGCATCTTCCCACTCTTTCTTCGCATGTAACAAACCATGCACACAACAATCACCATAATCACTGCCATTCCACCACCCAAGCCAGCTCCAATAGCCGGAGCAAAAACTGGTTGCTTTTTCCCCAGTGGTGTAAATGAATCCGGAGGCTTTGGAGAATCCAAAACGACGATGTTTTCAGATGAAGCACCAGCAAGGTCAGTGCCATCGCTGATCTTGAACATTTCGAGGCCATTTAGAATAGCATCTTGATGACGAGTCCTGGACCGATCATTCGGATGCAAAGCAACAAGCACATAACCTCTTTCTTTCTCACTCCATTCACTTTCCATCATCACAACATAATCCTTATATACTGGAATTCCATTTCCACCACTCCAAGAAATCACGTCAAAATAGGCATCGGCCGTCAGATTGTTAATAAAAATAGTGAACTCACGGTCACTTCTTTCTGTAACTTCGCTTTCAAACTCGCAAAAATGAAGCCTAATCAAGTACTTGAATCCCATATCCACCGGCAGCTTCCACGTAAGATTATACTTAACATTCTCTTCCGCAGACATCCCCATGGATCTCCCCGTCCTGTAAACCTTATCAGGCGCCACATAATCCGGGGTGCTCTTGGTGTACTTTATGGTAACAGACAAGTTAAGCGGAAGAGCCCCTTGGGATGGTCCTACAATATATGTCTTGTCATCTCCAAACCAGGTTCTGTACATGCCTGTATCCTCCGCCGGTTTTATAGCTCCTCCGCCAACATTCAATCTATGAACTGTCTCGAGAGAAGAACTAGTAGTAATTCTGAAGAGATCAGTTGGGCCGATCCCTATGAATCGCGGGACCTTATCTTGTTCTTGTGGTGGAGAGTAGTACAAATATGTTGGCATGGAAACAACTTCCATTCCGTTGATAAACGCGTATGATCCTGCAACTGATTTTGAAGGAGAAAATTGAATTTCAAGTTTCTGATTGTTGTCTACGTTTATGCAGAATTCTCTGTAAAATGGTTCATCGAGCGGTTTCTGATCAAGGGAATCACTAAGCATTGAGCCTGTGAAGTTATTTAGAAAGATGAAACCTCCAACGGTCACAGAGAATAATGCACTGGAGCGATTGAGGCCTTGATACGAAGTGGGATTGAAGTGTAAGCGGACGAATTTTGGACCCGGGCTGAGAGGAAAGGCATAGGCAAAGTTAGAGAGAGAGACACGAGCAGTTAGGTAAGGGACTTTGAAAGGACCGGGGAGAGCATTGACTGGTCTGGAAGCAGTGTGATTGTTTTCAGTTGGAGCATATTTGGAGGGCTGTTGGTCACCAAGCCAGTCGCGGTCCTCTGATTTGGAGATGCCTGATGTGCCACAGTTGATGAAAATTCTGTCTGCGGCCGTGTATGGCGTGGCATGGATGGAAAGAGAGAGACGGTGGAGGAAGAAGAGGAAAATCAGAGAGATGAGAGTATTCATGTTTTTTTTTTTTTTTTCCCTTTCTTTTCTAAATCATTGAGTTTGCTATGTTTTAGGTTGTTTACATTCCTGGGAAAGAGGACGAAAGAATTTATACAGAAATAGAATATATGGTCAGTAAGCCAACTTCTCTGGAGAGTCTAACGCGTGAGAGGGGACGGGGACGTGGGAGTGTGAATACAAGGAAATCAAGTCTTCTTCTAATTGTTTGTCGTGTTATTGTTTTAAGAAAGACTTCTAAGCCTGCTTTTGAGTAAGGTCTTATGACATCTTCTCTTGTTACTTTGATGCCCCTTTTACTATTTCTAATTGGTTGATTCCAAAAAATGTAAAACATAATTTAACTTATACCCTTTTATAAACATAATAGGCAAGTTAAGAAAGCAATTGCAACCTAAGCCATGAAAATTATTAGGGAGATTTGTCTGCGAGAGGTGAATTAAAAGTTGCTGCATTACATGCAAATTGTACTCTTTTTTTTTTTTTTGGTTAACACATAAAACCTCGAATTTAATGTCTTTATGAGTATTATACCAAATTCTATAAATTCTATTCCCTCGAATTTAATATCCAATCTTGGCCAATAAATCAATGACTTGATTTGTTTGTCTAAACACTGCATTCATGCAAGTGTCTTTGCTAGTTAAACATCATGTTTAGTTTCATTGGATCGTCAAAATCTGTAGGCATTGACTTGACATCTAGTTATACACACTCCCTCCTTCCCTCCAAATTGCTTTCCTTCCCACCAAACAAGCAACCCTACTCCGGTTTCCACCAGCCATCTGAATCCACCATGAAACAAGAATATTTGCCTTTTCAAAAAGTAGTAATAAAAAGAGGAATCTTGTTGTCCATAGAAAATGAAGTAATAAAGTAGTGAAATTTAAAGAAGACGAGAGAAAATCACTTGTTCACCTTCCATCAAAATGTTTTCTTCCATTGAAGGACTTGAGAAAAGATGGTGTTTTCAACAAATTCTGTAAATACATATTAAATTGTTAAGTTTTAATTAACTAACTCTAGAGATGTAATCATAGTTTTGGCCCGAAAACCAGCCCAGCCGACCCGAAAAGTTTGGCCCGAGATCCACCGGGTGAATAGTAACCCAAAACTGGACCAATCCGCTACAGTAACTTGACCAGTTTAGTTCCTATTTTTCTTGAACCAACCCAAGCCGGTTCCAATAGTATTTTTTTATTTTATTTTTTAAAATTTTTCACTTGAAAACAGTCGAATCAGACCAACCCGACCCATTCCAATTCAATAGGCCTGGTTCATCGAGCAAGGCTGGTTCCACGCAAATTTCTTTTGGAACCGACTCGGCCCAAGAATGCTTTGGAACCACGGTTGAACCAACCTGTGATTCCTGAGTCCGTTCCAAAACCGACCAGAATCGGTCCGAACCAAATCGATTTCATCTCTAACTAACTCAATCTTCATAGAAATCTTCAATCTTCACTATTAGATATATAAACTTGGGAGTATTAAATATATATATATATGTACGTATGTATGTATATTTTAGTTACTCTCTAAAACTTATCTATACATTCGTGCACATATATCGTGTACGGTGGCAATTTGCCTTCTGTGAGTTAGATTTTTATCGTGCAATGAGTTATTCATAATTAAGTGATGTGACATTCGAAACCCCCCTTAATACTATTGTATAAAGCAACACATTTACAAATGGGTGATTTATTTATTTATTTATTTGATTGTGTAAATTATGAATTGACAGATCCACAAATTAATTATGTTGGCCGGTGAATCATATTTATGCGTTGAGGTCCATACTCATGTCAGTAAGATTACATTTGGGTGGACTATCATGCTATTGGTGTACTATATCAATCACCAAAGTAACAACTTTTTTTTTCTTCTTTTTTACATAATTAAGTAATCATGCTATTGGTGTACTGTACTATATTTGGGTTAGCCATTATTATTATTATTATTATTATTATTATTATTATTATTATTATTATTATTAATCTTTTAAATATGATTTTGACTAAAACTTAAGATAAATTCAAATACTTCACTAATTATACACACACGTGACTTACGTATATGGCTCTTTTGAAAGGAGGAAATGCAGGTCATAGTCGCAATTTACCATCTTTTGTGAAAAGGAAGACCGCCAATGAAAAAGAAAAAGCATCAATGGAATTAGTGCTTTTAATTCTGAGTTTATTTAGTAGAATTGTTGGATTGAAAGAGAGAGAGAGAGAGAAAAGAAGTAATTCATACCAGAAAGAGAAACAAAAGAAGCAAGCATGCATGCATGTCCCACTTAACAATATTTGTTAAGATATCTTTACTCATTCCAGGTACAAATTATTAGCTTGAATGATATGATCCTTATTTATAATACATAAAATAAAATAAATAATTTATAATATGTATAAACTTATAAAATATATTATTATTATTATTATTATTATTATTATTATTATTATTATTATTATTGTTATTATTATATTCTACTAAAGAATTCTTAAAAATTAATAGGACAATTGATTTATTGGGAAAAATGCTATATCGCTTAACTAAAACTCGAATTCAAATTTTAGAAATAAAAAAAAAACTATATTGTAAGAGCTCTTTCTTAAAAATAGTACGACAGTAGTTTAAGTCGAATTAATCAAAATATGATTTCGAATACCAATAAATCTAAATAAAAAAATATATATATTTAAGAGACATAGTATAAGCAAAAAGAAGCTTAGATGGAGACAACAGGTGGGAAAGATTTCACCATATTGCAGCTAAAGCTAGTGTAATGGGAAGAAAAAAAAGGAAAAAAAAAAAAAGAAAAATACAATTTATTTTTCCTTATTTGTACATTTGGCGGATTGCCCTCCAAACGTTCAAAATTGGCAAAGTATCATGTGGCATGTAACTTTTCTTTTTTTTTTTCCTTTTCCCTAAATTTGTGTTGTTTCATTCTGGGTTAAAGAACGAGAACAAACAACTTCCTTGGTCATAACGTTGATTGAGTTGAGCATTAAAACTCTTCTTCGTCAATCTCCTAATTCAATTGAATATCAAAATCACGAACTAAGCAATTACTCATCGTATGGATTACATCCTTTGTTTACATTCCCTTGTTTGTTTGGGAGGCAGCTAGCATTTGGTTTTGGACTTGAATCCCGACCACACACAGCTTGTCCAGGATTTAGAGAGTTAGAAGTTGGGTGAGTAGTAGACCCCAGTTGCCTCCGGCTAATCTCTGAGTCCATCAACATCTCCAACTCCTCTCCTATAGGGCACTCACCAATTGTACCATTGCATTCCCATTTTTCTAGAAACAGCTAACGATGCCGTGACAGCAGCAGAGACATCAAGAGCATACACTAGAAATATCATAACTATAAGAGCAAGAGAGACTCCAACACACCTCATCTTGATTTGTTTTTTCGTTTCTCTGTAGCAAAAATTGCATAGGAAAAAAAAAAGTTGGAATTAGCAATGGGAGCTCGAGAGCTTAAACTGTAGTGGGAACAAAGACCCTATCGGATAAGGTCAAACAACTTTATTTAGTTAGATTTATTTTTTGTCTTTTAATTGGGGGGCCCTTTTTCTTAATAGTAAATTGATTTTGACTGCATTAATTGTGAAGGTCATCTTGATGTTTATGTCTCCCTAATCTAATTGGATGCAATGTCAACATCTTCCTCCACCATTTCTAACCTAGTGTCACATGTAGCCGGGGGACTCCTGTGTGACTTGAATGCGGTAGATTGGCACATTTGCTTGTAGGATTCTCAATAACAGAGATCAATCTTCATGATTGAATTAATTTTTTCATGGTATTGGAATCATATATTTAAGATGTAAAAATAGATTTTTTATAAAAATATAATAGAAAGATTACGTATATATACGTTCATCCTTTCTGTACACCCACATTAAATGAAAAAATACTTGATGCACCAAATAAATCTTTAATAATAATAATAATAATAATAGAGATGGTAGATAGTATCATAATCACAATGGCATGAAAATTTCATTGCCTAATAGTTTCTCAATCTTGAGTATTTATTTGTGGTATCCTGACTCGACTTATCATCTAATATTTGAGATTTTGTCTCAATTAATTTGGACCGATTCATGATTAGGCCCTCTTTTGAAAGAGATCTCCTGATATAATTTTTTCTACTCTCATATCAAGTCAAATCCAACATAATTAAGTGTTTCAGGGCTCTTTCTCAGTGAGCCCACCAAATGTTGGTCAACCCTGATTATTTTAATCATGAAAAAAATGTGCACAGAGCATAAATATCATATATTTTTTTTAACTATTTAGTAATTTCCATTTGTCCCAGGCATAAGAGGGTGGAAAGACGTGCCAAATCCAGGTATAAAAAATGTATTAGCTACCCATATCAACTAATTTCAATGGTTAAAATTTTTTAAATAAATTTAATATATTTCAAAATTAAATTTTATTGAGATTAGAGTGTTATAAGCACAAAAAAGCAATCATATGGTTTAGAGAGTGTTTGCTTTAACTACTTATTTTTAATTTCTAATTTAATAGTCAATTTGAAAATAAATTTTAATCAAACAACTACAAAATTACTTTTAGCTAGTTTTAAATATTTGATTGAAGATGTTAAAAAGTAATTTATTTATTAAAAGAATAAAAAATGTAAGTGGTTGCTTTTGTTAAAAGTAGAGATATATAGTTAATTAAACTTAATCAAATACATTTACAAATGGGTGATTTATCATCATCGTCATCATCGTTATCATTATCGTTATCCATACCATTATTAAAAGGTAATGCCTTATAGTACTCATAGGGAGTACCACATAAGAAAATAGTTTTTTTTTTTAATTTTTAAAATGGTTATGATTTAATTGCTCCCTAATTTAATATTATTAACCTCACTATGATATTCACCTATTAAATCAACCTTTATATATTCACCCCATATCGATGGGTGGGGTATTTATTTATTAGAAAATAGGTTTTTTTAATTTTACAAAAGTTGTGGTTTAATTGCTGCCTAATTTAATATTATAAATCACACTATGACACTCACCTATTAAATCAACCGTTCTATCTCTACCCCATATTGGTGGATGGGTAGAGCATTTATTTATTTAAATTTTAAAAAATTCAATATTAGAAAGGAAGAGAGAGAGTAAAAAAATAAATTAAAAAAAGCTAGAGAGAGAAATATTATGGAATACCAAACTTTCATCTATTCGTATTTTTGAGAATACCATTCGATCATTATTAGAGTTATAAGAGTTTATTTCACTTCCATCAAAGAACGATTAAGAGATATTTCATTTAAACTCTCATATTTCATTCTCTATTACCCTTATATCGATCTGAATTTTTATTAAATATTTGATATTTTTTAATTTTATTCAATAGATTCGTATAACTTTTTCATATTTATATCTTGATTTCTCAATATAGCAAATATAGCATTAGAAAAAAAATTCGTATTACTCTTTAATGCTTGCTTCTAAGTTTTTATTAGAATTATATTATTTTATTGAATTGTTGTATATGAGTAAAAATGTTCGTGTTTTGTTCTTATATATATGTTTTTTATTTTGCTCTTAATATATTTCTTTATATGTGAATGGTCATGTTGTAAACAAATTTTCATTTGTCCTCCTCTCAAGTAGAAATCATGTTATTGAAGATTATAAATTTTAGGGTTTTTATTAGATTTTGGTATTTTGTTAATTTGATCCGATAGGTTCGTATGACATTTTCATGTTTATTTTTTGATTTCTCAATACAGTATTAGAAAAAGAGTTTGTATTATACTTTAATGTTTGCTTCTAAATTTTTATTAGAATTACATTATTTTATTGAATTGTTGTATATGAGTAGGAAATTTTCGTGTTCCATTTTTATATATGTATTTTTATTCTGTTCTTATATATGTGTAAGGTTTTGTTGTGAACAAATTTTAATTTATCTTGCTCTGAAGTAGAAATCATGTTATCAAAAATTATAAATTTTATTATTTTTAATGCAAATTGATTATATTTTTATTGATTAATTTTTTGATATAAATTTATTAAGTTACGAACATAAATAGCTTATAATGATACGATGATATAAGCGAAAAAAGCTTAGATGGAGACAACACGTAGGAAAAAAAAAAGGAAAAACAAAATTTAATTTTCGTTATTTGTACATTTGGCAAATTGTCCCCCAAAACGTTCAAAATTGCCAAAATGTCATGTGGCATGTAACTTTTCTTTTTCTTATTTTGTTTTTCTTTTTTTCCTTTTCCCTAAATTTGTGTTGATTTATTCTGGGTTAAAGAACGAGAACAAACAACTTCCTTGGTCATAACGTTGATTGAGTTGAGCATTAAAACTCTTCTTCATCAATCTCCTAATTCAATCGAATATCAAAATCACGCCTTAAGCAATTACTTATCAAATTGATTCCTCTCTGTTAACAAAAAATTAACAATAGCATACGCAATCAAACAATTGCAAACCAAAACCAGCAAAAACCCAGAAAAGGGTTTCTTTACGGAGCATAAAGAATGATAAAATGACTCAAATTGCCCTTTCTGAGAATGATGATGCTGAAGAAGTTTTCAGAGAGTTCTCCAATTTGACGAAATTGGAGACAGATTCGATGAGGTTAGATTCAAGAGCTGTTGAATGGGATGAAACCGGGATGAGTTAGGAGTGCAATTTGAGGAGAGAGAGAGAGAGAGAGAAGGAGGGAGGGAGAGTCTGCTCCAATTTGATAAACAGTTGAATTAGTCCCACTAATTCTTTATAATAGAAAACTTCCAAACATGAAAGAATGTGAATTCACTCCTAATTTCAAACATAACAACATCAAGTTTCGCAGGAGAGTTTAAGGAAACCACTTTAAATTTATTATACACTATATCAATCAATCAAGGTGGAACATTAGCACCTGCAAAAGTGATATTTCTGTTAAGTTTGTCTGTATCTTTTTTGGTATATATACAAGTATATAACATTCGAGACATGAATATTTGGATCACACCCCCAAATCATGCAACTTGTAACACAACACGTACAGCATAGAAAATCTACTTGTTTCTTAGGTTCCAGTTTTGTGTGGAGATTAGCTTCTTTGGACGATTACATTCTATGTCCACTTAGTGACCAACAAATGTGCAGACCACTTTTCCTTCATGGATGAATAGTGAATACAATTTGAATTTAATTATGGATTAGGTTGGATGTCGCTCTTATGCTTTTTCTCTCTCCTATGTCTCACTTTATCTTACCTTTATCCTATTTTATTTACCCTAAAGCAAGATTAATGAATTTTCCCTTACAAAATGTTGAAAAAGAAATCAACAAAAATTCAAAAAAAAAAAAAAAAAAAAGAAACAAATCAAACGAGGGACTAGCCGATCAAGTGCATGGCTGTGACCCAAAAAAAAAATGTCATCAACCATAAGTCTACTATCGTGGGGGGCCAATCAGATGGCCCATGGCATAACCGACAACATTTTCATCTCTCTCCTACCTTATTACAATACAGGACGTAATTTTACTACCTTACGTAATTTTTCTTATTTTTGACGTAAATATTTAATATGAGAGAGAGAGAGAGAGAGAGAGAGAGAGAGAGAGCATATTTAAACAATTGTTTGCTAGAGAAAATAAACATGAGCGCATGTCCTCGTTATGTATTTTGTCTTTCTTTTAGTAAATTTTTGGTGTACATATTTAGTACTTGGTATAAGTTTTAGCATCAATATTTATTTCACCATTTGAAATGCTCTTTAATTGTAAACATATGCTCTCAAATGTTGTCAAATTGTGCCATTGTATACATTATATACTCTTTCGAGTTCTTCAATGGATTAGTATTTACACAGCATTAATACATTTCAGTTAAAATTTTGTTGTTCTATCACATTTTGCTAAACATAAAAATATTACATTCTTTGTCTTAAAAAAGAATTGGTGATAAAATCATCAATTTATGTCGGTGAAATGTAGCATTTTCTATTCTATTTTTACTAAAGTAATATTGATTATACTTAATCAAGGAGATTTAAGATAACCCCAGGCAAGCATGTGGACTGCCCTCGAGATAAAAACTAGTTTTGGGGATCAATCTTGATCAACACAATCGCATTCCACTCAATTGTCACCATCCATATTAAAGAAAAGTTCTGACAAACATCAAATGAAAAGAAACCTGAAATAAAAGCAGCCACACACATAATAACAAACAATTAACATTAGCCCTATCGACACCTGTCATTGGGCTGGCAGTCTCTATATTTCAAATTGCCATTTTTATCAGGAATGCAGGGACGATAAGCTGGTGGTCGATCACATTCTACAGCGCTACGACTAAGAGCGCGAGAAGTGTATTGCATCTGATTGCTGGCATTCGGTGATGCTAATTTTCTCATACTTATATCGGAGTCCAATAAGAATTCCAAATCCACATCCAAAATGAGGCACTCGTATCCACTGCACCCGCTTGTCATGCTGCTTAGTTTCTTTGCCTTGCACCCTCTTGTGCTCATCATTATTGTGACCAATAAAATAACAAGGGACAAGAAACTCTTCTTACCCATCTCTCTCTCTCTCTCTCTCTCTCTCTCTCTCTCTCCCTCCCTCTCTCCCCTATCTGAAGTGCAAAGATGATGGCTAAGGTCATATATATAGTGTGATTGCGCCAGAGCAGGGAAAATGATGAGCTAAACACACACACAATGAGAGCTAATTCTGCTGGTGTTCTTCACTTTACTAGTGCTTAGTGGAGTCCAACGCAAGATTTTTGGAATCTTTCAATAATTTAATCTTGATTTGAGGATTCAGCCAATGACATCTATGCTATGTCTGTGGTGTTTCTTTTAAGACTTTAGTATAAATTTTATCTAAATTGTACAAAAATACACGTCTAGATTCTTAATGCATGTTTGGCGCTATATTATCAGAATTTTGTATCTTTGGGTCCATTTTAGTCTCTCTATCTTATGAGTGACTCAATATTTCTATTAATAGAAGATGACCTTTTCGCCATTTTGATTGGGTCCATGTTAGTCTCTCTATCTTATAAGTTGGGCCAAGATGTTTAAGACCGTGTGAGAGATTGAACTTGAAATAATTTAAATGTATTTTTTTTTATATAAGAAAATATAATAGAATAGAATCAAATCGAGAAAGAGATGATGGAAGCAAGAAAACTCTACCGCTTGACGTGTCCAACATAAGTCAAATGCTTAAAAAGACTCAAAAGTGTTCCATAAATTTATTAGTCAATTGGTAGTCATATTTTTGGGATCATAGCTATATCCTATGAGTTTGTTAACGTAGTGTATATATATTATTACAATCAAAGGCCCAAAATGAAATGTGATTTCCATAATAAATAGACAATATTAATAAAGCGTGTTATATAAATTAAATGTACTTCATTGCCACAACGTTGGGGCACATAATATTTTCTCATATTAAAGAAATTGAATTTTAAAACTTGGCTATTTAGATGAATGATATCCACCCACAAGTATTTTTGTCACGCCCCGATCCTCGGATCGACCACGCGACAGCCGCCGCGTTGTCTCGGTACACGGGCAGAACCTCCCCATATACCGGGACTCCGCAAGGCTACAAAAACAACACAACAATACACACGCGAGGACCCCTCCGGTCCATCCCTGTACACACGAGCATACATCGAGGAGAGGGAACCTGTACATGCACGAGACGATGTGGCCATCCTAGCCACCCAAAATTCTCAACAAAAACAATCAAAGGACGCACCGGTCCATTTAACTCAAATCAGCACACACACAAGGCCAACCCGGCCAACCCAAATCACATGCACGCATCCGGCCATCTCGGCCTTTCAAAAATCGAATAAAGTCCAAATGTCCCATTTATACAATAAGTTTTTACCAAAATGAAATTTCAAAGAAAATGAACAAGTCTCTCTTCCATGGATTTCAAATCAAACTAAAATAACCTTACATCGCTCTTATACCTAACAAGCCAACGGATGACTCTTCACAAGCTCCAACTGTTGTCACAGACCTGAACTTCCTCTGAAAGGTTGGAAAGAGAGGGGTGAGTATTGGGAAATACTCAGTGAGTGTATAGCATGTTATGATAATAAATGAGTGATGATTGTGGACATGTCAAATATCATTCTCAAAATCATACGGTCACATCAATAAATCTCAGTGTAAACAAGATCTCAACAAATCATGATAATTAAATCATATGCATCCAGTTATATCCATTTGTTTTCCAAAATCAAGAGGTTGCCAAAATCTTTCTACCAAAGGCTTGGCCCTGACCAATGGTGAAATCGCCAAGGGATTCCTCATCAATGTCAATAAATCATACACAATACCCCCTTCCTTGGCTTTGGCTCGGGCCTCCCCTGGGGTGCAACCAGGCTAGTCCGAAGGGAGGGATTCAGAGGCACCTCTCGAGCGCAGCTACCTCGTCATCCAATATAACAACCCAACCACGTCACCCCGTCGGGTCGCTCCGTGGAGGGAATGACTATAGCCATTATCCTTGCACACAGACCATTTCACAATCATCAAATCATATACCAAGGTGTGCCAACAAGACCATTTCACAATCATCAAATCACATATCAAAACGTACCAACAGCTTATTCAAATTCTCAGTACACAAGTTCACATCAATCGCTTTCAACGCAAGTCAATAAACATGGCACATCATTTTTCAAATAACACATGGATGCATTCGGTGATTCAAATCTCCTTTCGGGACATTCCACAATCATAAAACAATTTTAAAACATTCGTAAACTCATTTGAAACATTTTATAAAATCAGTATAAAGCATTTTCTCACTTAAAATCATAAGCATGTATCCACTCACCTCTTGGGAGGGTGATCACTCCCAATTCCTCGATAAATCCCCAAATGACTCCTTTCGAGTCTCCAAAAGGTCAGCTTAGTCAAATCATCACAATTTGTCATCAAATTTCCAATTATTTTAGGGTTTGTCATTTTCCCTAAATTTATACAAATCTTAATTCCTCAATTTTTGGATATCCTCTAATGTCATCGATTGCATTTCACTTATAAATAAATAATCAATTGAAAATCAAACCCGATTCAACCCTAAAACCAATCAAAGTCGGAATATACTTAAAATAGATAAATTTCCTACGAAATGGAAAAATCTTTGAAAAATCATACACTTTTCGATTCCCATCCGATTTCCTCAAACCATATGTCATTTTCAAGGTATTGAAATCTATTTTCATAATACAGAAGTTGTATTTTGATTTCCTATATGCAGGACAACTTAAAATGATAAAGACTGCATTGATCCTTAACTTAAATCCCAAATTCCGACTGTTTTCATGCATTCGTCAAATTAAACTCTAAGAGAAGTTATTCTAATCAAGTCAATACAATTCTATCCTTCGGAACAGTCCAATTCATATAAAATCTTATAATTAACCTAAATAATTACCTAAAATCATCAGACAATGCATTCCAATTGAATCTAACATACATCCTACACATATACAACATTTCTTATCCTAATTTATCCTAAATTCATCCAATTAAATCAAATAAGTTAATATTTTACCTCACCTAGGGTTTACAGCAGTCCAAAACCCTAACTTCCGTGCATCCACAACGCTGTCCAAGCCCTGCAATGCTCCTAGACTGAAGTAAAGTTTAACAATTAGTCCTAATTATCAAGAGAAATCGAAACCTAGAGCTAGGGTTAGAATTCAGCTCTTACTTGCTTAGAGAAGAAATCGCAGGTCATGGTCTAAAGGCTTTCGAAAATCTGCAGTTAGGGACTTCAACGCGTTGCAGAAGAGCCCTCGGTAGCGGCAGCACCGCGCGCGAGCGAAGGGAAGGCAACCAGCAGTCGCGCGCGAGGGAGGAGAAGGCAACCAGCAGTCGCGCGCGAGGGAGGAGGGAAGAACTCTGTCGCGCGAGAGAAAGAACGGAGAGAGACTCGAAGAGAGTCAGAGAGTGAGAGCGATTCGACTGAGAGTGAGTGAGAGCGACTCGAAGGGAAGTCACGATAGAGAGAGAGACCGAGAGCGACTGTGACTGACAGAAAGTGAGAGAGATTTCGTGAGACCGAGAGATGGTGACCCGCGGTGGTGGTTGCGGACGGTGGAGGGAGTGGTGGCGAGCGATCGCGAGAGGGGGAGAGAGCGCAAAGAGAAACTGAGAGAGACTGTGGGATAGAGAGAGAGACTGAGAGAGAAAAAAGAAGGAGGTGGCGGTGGTGGTGTCCGGTGGTGGTTGCAACGGCGGAGATGGCAGAGTGAAGGCTGTGATGGAGAAATCGCGAAGGAGAGAGGGAGGAGATTCGAAGAGAGAGACGGGAGAGTAGGGAGAGGCGAAGAAGAGAGAGATTAACCCTAATCTCTCTTAATTGGGGGAGATGCTGCGTTTCACTCCGAAACGCAGCACCTTCTCCTCTCTCTCTCTTCTCATTTTTTTTTTTTTTTTTTTATATATAATTGAATACCTATATAATATATATATATATTTTTTTTTTCATCACATTGGAAGTTCCCCAATTTACCAAAAATAAAATATACTACGTATTTGGAACACGGCATTTCCATTATACCAAAATTTTAAAATTAAAACCCCAAAATCGAAAATCGATAAAATTCAAAATTTTCTACTTTATGATAGAAATATTTACAAAATACTCAACGTCGAGTTTCCGGTATTACAACTCTTAACCCCCTAAAAACAAATTTCGTCCTCGAAATTTAAAAGTATACTCTATATTAAGAAGATGTGTTTATTACTTTCTCATAGTATCTTCGGGTTCTCAAATCTCTTCGTCCACCTATTCGTTTTTGTATTAGACCCTTAACAATAGGGTATTGCCCGTTCCGCAATCTCCTACACCTAGGCCCAAACTCAAGATATGAATCGAGAGTCACAATCGTATGAAATTGACACCGAAATCCTGTGGTGCCTTACAATCTCCGCCATATACATTTTGGCCAACCTCTCTAGAGAGTAAACTCAATAGAATCATGCGACTTGAAATTTGTGCTCTATCTAAACTTAAACCTCTACTTGAGTTCAATTTCTTTTTGATCTAAACTATCTTAAATATTACTCATAAACCTCACCTTGCTTATGGATCTATCTTGTAACAGTTTCCTATATTCGATCCCTTCAACTTTACTCACTCGATCAACCACATCCACTTGTCACTCGACTTTAATCGACTCAAAGACTCCATTCCGGTAGAAATTAGAGAAATAAAATCCTAATTACTTGGATCTCTCCCATAACAACTTGATGGTCTCGATTTACTAAAATAAAAAAAATCATAATTAGTGATAAAATTCTGAATTTTCCCTTTTCAATTTCTTTCTAAAAATCCAACTGCTCATTATTATATGAAAGGAACTCCCAACATGAGTAGCAATAAGTCTTTCCTAGGGTTACAAACAAACCTTTCATTAAACAAAGCCACGTCGCCAAAACGATTAAATTAACAAAACATATCCTAGATACATATAGATCTTCTCAATGCATTATCGTACAAAATCTCTCTACTATCAATCATTCTATTTAAAGTAATATTAATTCACCAAACAAAATAAGACCTACTGAAGCGAATCATTTTCATCACAGGTACCTACCTTTGGAAGTCTCATTTAATAATACTATCGTGTTTCACTAGTTATGCATATTTGTCCTTTTTAGAATCTGACTTAGCCGTTGCTAGAAATCAAAATTCATGTTTCGAATCTAAGATTCTTCGAAGGAACATTAGGAAGGACTGGAGTAAGCATGGAAATTTTTTAGTGAATAGACGGCATGGCATATTGAGCATGAATGAAGGGTCAAAATGGTTGTGCCAAACACATATATCAAAATTCATTTCCGTGTAATGCCAAAATCATTTGTAATAACATAAATTCATATCAAATTTTCCATGACTCATATTCTCCAATTCAATAAACAAATTTTATATTTTCCTTTCAATAACTTTCGGGTCTGTCCAAAATCACTCTCCTACCCAGCCTTTGCCACACTGCCTCCATGGCCTCGATCCGTGACAAGACTCAGCCATTATTGGTTTTCCAGAGCCATGTTCCCAAGCTTAAGTTATCAATCGATTCACACTCTCAAACATAAGATATAGCTATTCTTCAAAATTTACATGAGTATCCAAATGTAACAAGTGTAGATAGTTCAATATTCAAAGTCATGAGTCATGGATATTTTGCAATTTCATTTCAGGCACACCACACTCACAAAATATTTTAATCCTCTTTCAAAATTTATTTCACAAATCAATCTCGAATCCATTTGCAAAGTCATTTCAAAACTCAATTTATAATTCATAATTGAAAACAATTAACCCATTCATATGCATCAAAGCCGTCCATTCACATCTTCTATAAGAGAGTTAACCAAATTATCAACAAGTTGACCCAAATATCTCTAAATTTAGAAACAACTCAACTCAAAATCTCAGTGAGTTGACCACCAATGAAGTCAAATGACGATTTCTACCAATTTCAATCAAGGTATATAATTATCACTAACATCATGAGTATCTCAAGACATCAAAATCATCTCTCCTTAAATTCATTATCATGCAATCATGATCACTTAATATTTATATCCAAATCTCTAAATCATCAAGTTCAAGTTCTAAGGAATTTACCTGCGGCTATATCAGGGTCGTTGAGAAGGTACAGCAATGGTATTACTCCCAATACCAGTCTGTGGAGCGGTACTAGCCGATGGCATAGAGACATTCGATGGACCTTTATATCCACTTAAACCCAATTCGGGGCAAGATTTTCTGAAATGCCCCACTTTCCCGCAATGAAAACATTTCAAACGCTCAAGGCATGGTCCAAAGTGGTGTTTCTTACAATTTCGGCAGGGTTCTCTCTTTGGCTTCGCTGACTGGCTCCTGGACTTTGCACTAGAGGTGGGAGTGTCAAATCTTGGCATTTGTTGGCCTTGTGGAGAGCCAACGGACCCTGAAACTGTAACTCCACTAGAGAAGTTTATGCTCCTATTCTTCTTGGACCCTTGGCTCGCCGAGAATTTAGACTTCCTTTTCTTCCCATGGTCTTCTCTAACCTTTCCTCTTTCAATAACCATCTTTTCAGCTCTCAACGCCAACTCCAAAATATCCTCGAAGGTATGCCCCTTAGTAATAGGTATTTTCTCTCTTATATTCAAATTAAGTCCCGACTCAAACTTTGAACACAAGGACTCCTCAGAATTCATAAATTCCGGAACATAAGTCACAAGTTCTCTCAGCTCTGTCTCATACTCAAATACCGTCTTGTTTCCTTGAGCTAATTTGAAGAATTCCTCTCTTTTCTGATCCTGATAGAATCGGGTGGAATATTTCGCTTCGAATGCCCTAAGGAATTCTGTCCAAGTAGGAGGAACAGGAGTCCAACAGTTTTACCGCCAACCATAATTTCATCTCATCATTTAATCTCATGTCAGAGACAGTCTCTTGAATTCGGCCAATCCATTCCTTGGCCACTGAAGCATCACAAGTACCTGCAAATGTTTCACACCCTAGTTGTCTTGCCTCTTTTATCAATTTAGACAACTCCACAGTAGGGCGATCGATTGTTGTAACAATCGGAGGAGGATGAGCTATTGATGTAATAGATACAGCAACCGATACTGAAGGAGCCGGTGGAGGGGTTGAATATTCAGACGGAGCTTGGTACTGTGCTCCGAACGTACTCCACCACTCCATTACTTGCTGGAGTGCAGCAATAGGAGGAGCTGGAATCCCGGTGGAAGGAGCCGGGTGTGTGGACACAGAAAGAGGAAGAGCGTGCGAAGACGACTCATCCTCGTGCTCCGATGGAGGAATCTCATTCACATTCCTCATTCTCCTTCGTGGAGGCATAATAGTCTACAAGGCTATGATTAAGTCAAAGGGTTAAGCTAAGACTAATACTAATACTTAACCCCCTAAAAAGAATGTTTCTAATTTCCTAAGAAATCCATGGAAGTTTCTGCACATTCTTCGAAGATCTTTAAAAGATCTAAACCTTTTTCAAAAATAAAACATTTCAAAATCTTTAGAAAACGTTCGGGACATTTGGAAATATCTGAAAACATTTCAAAACCATCAAACTATTAAAATCGTAAACCTAAGCTCTGATACCACTAAAGCTGTCACGCCCCGATCCTCGGATCGACCACGCGACAGCCGCCGCGTTGTCTCGGTACACGGGCAGAACCTCCCCATATACCGGGACTCCGCAAGGCTACAAAAAAACAACACAACAATACACACGCGAGGACCCCTCCGGTCCATCCCTGTATACATGAGCATACATCGAGGAGAGGGAACCTGTACATGCACGAGACGATGTGGCCATCCTAGCCACCCAAAATTCTCAACAAAAACAATCAAAGGACGCACCGGTCCATTTAACTCAAATCAGCACACACACAAGGCCAACCCGGCCAACCCAAATCACATGCACGCATCCGGCCATCTCGGCCTTTCAAAAATCGAATAAAGTCCAAATGTCCCATTTATACAATAAGTTTTTACCAAAATGAAATTTCAAAGAAAATGAACAAGTCTCTCTTCCATGGATTTCAAATCAAACTAAAATAACCTTACATCGCTCTTATACCTAACAAGCCAACGGATGACTCTTCACAAGCTCCAACTGTTGTCACAGACCTGAACTTCCTCTGAAAGGTTGGAAAGAGAGGGGTGAGTATTGGGAAATACTCAGTGAGTGTATAGCATGTTATGATAATAAATGAGTGATGATTGTGGACATGTCAAATATCATTCTCAAAATCATACGGTCACATCAATAAATCTCAGTGTAAACAAGATCTCAACAAATCATGATAATTAAATCATATGCATCCAGTTATCACATTTTTGTTTTCCAAAATCAAGGGGTTGCCAAAATCTTTCCACCAAAGGCTTGGCCCAGACCAATGGTGAAATCGCCAAGGGATTCCTCATCAATGTCAATAAATCATACACAATACCCCCTTCCTTGGCTTTGGCTCGGGCCTCCCCTGGGGTGCAACCAGGCTAGTCCGAAGGGAGGGATTCAGAGGCACCTCTCGAGCGCAGCTACCTCGTCATCCAATATAACAACCCAACCACGTCACCCCGTCGGGTCGCTCCGTGGAGGGAATGACTATAGCCATTATCCTTGCACACAGCACCATTTCACAATCATCAAATCATATACCAAGGTGTGCCAACAGCACCATTTCACAATCATCAAATCACATATCAAAACGTGCCAACAGTTATTCAAATTCTCAGTACACAAGTTCACATCAATCGCTTTCAACGCAAGTCAATAAACATGGCACATCATTTTTCAAATAACACATGGATGCATTCGGTGATTCAAATCTCCTTTCGGGACATTCCACAATCATAAAACAATTTTAAAACATTCGTAAACTCATTTGAAACATTTTATAAAATCAGTATAAAGCATTTTCTCACTTAAAATCATAAGCATGTATCCACTCACCTCTTGGGAGGGTGATCACTCCCAATTCCTCGATAAATCCCCAAATGACTCCTTTCGAGTCTCCAAAAGGTCAGCCTAGTCAAATCATCACAATTTGTCATCAAATTTCCAATTATTTTAGGGTTTGTCATTTTCCCTAAATTTATACAAATCTTAATTCCTCAATTTTTGGATATCCTCTAATGTCATCGATTGCATTTCACTTATAAATAAATAATCAATTGAAAATCAAACCCGATTCAACCCTAAAACCAATCAAAGTCGGAATATACTTAAAATAGATAAATTTCCTACGAAATGGAAAAATCTTTGAAAAATCATACACTTTTCGATTCTCATCCGATTTCCTCAAACCATATGTCATTTTCAAGGTATTGAAATCTATTTTCATAATACAGAAGTTGTATTTTGATTTCCTATATGCAGGACAACTTAAAATGATAAAGACTGCATTGATCCTTAACTTAAATCCCAAATTCCGACTGTTTTCATGCATTCGTCAAATTAAACTCTAAGAGAAGTTATTCTAATCAAGTCAATACAATTCTATCCTTCGGAACAGTCCAATTCATATAAAATCTTATAATTAACCTAAATAATTACCTAAAATCATCAGACAATGCATTCCAATTGAATCTAACATACATCCTACACATATACAACATTTTTTATCCTAATTTATCCTAAATTCATCCAATTAAATCAAATAAGTTAATATTTTACCTCACCTAGGGTTTACAAAGATCCAAAACCCTAACTTCCGTGCATCCACAACGCTGTCCAAGCCCTGCAATGCTCCTAGACTGAAGTAAAGTTTAACAATTAGTCCTAATTATCAAGAGAAATCGAAACCTAGAGCTAGGGTTAGAATTCAGCTCTTACTTGCTTAGAGAAGAAATCGCAGGTCATGGTCTAAAGGCTTTCGAAAATCTGCAGTTAGGGACTTCAACGCGTTGCAGAAGAGCCCTCGGTAGCGAGCAGCACCGCGCGCGAGCGAAGGGAAGGCAACCAGCAGTCGCGCGCGAGGGAGGAGAAGGCAACCAGCAGTCGCGCACGAGGGAGGAGGGAAGAACTCTGTCGCACGAGAGAAAGAACGGAGAGAGACTCGAAGAGAGTCAGAGAGTGAGAGCGATTCGACTGAGAGTGAGTGAGAGCGACTCGAAGGGAAGTCACGATAGAGAGAGAGACCGAGAGCGACTGTGACTGACAGAAAGTGAGAGAGATTTCGTGAGACCGAGAGATGGTGGTTCGCGGTGGTGGTTGCGGACGGTGGAGGGAGTGGTGGCGAGCGATCGCGAGAGGGGGAGAGAGCGCAAAGAGAAACTGAGAGAGACTGTGGGATAGAGAGAGAGACTGAGAGAGAAAAAAGAAGGAGGTGGCGGTGGTGGTGTCCGGTGGTGGTTGCAGCGGCGGAGATGGCAGAGTGAAGGCTGTGATGGAGAAATCGCGAAGGAGAGAGGGAGGAGATTCGAAGAGAGAGACGGGAGAGTAGGGAGAGGCGAAGAAGAGAGAGATTAACCCTAATCTCTCTTAATTGGGGGAGATGTTGCGTTTCACTCCGAAACGCAGCACCTTCTCCTCTCTCTCTCTTCTCATTTTTTTTTTTTTTTTTTTTTTATATATAATTGAATACCTATATAATATATATATATATTTTTTTTTTTTTCATCACATTGGAAGTTCCCCAATTTACCAAAAATAAAATATACTACGTATTTGGAACACGGCATTTCCATTATACCAAAATTTTAAAATTAAAACCCCAAAATCGAAAATCGATAAAATTCAAAATTTTCTACTTTATGATAGAAATATTTACAAAATACTCAACGTCGAGTTTCCGGTATTACAATTTTCTTATGTCCTGTCCCAACTCATTCACGTCTAGCCATAATTTTTTTTTTTTTTTGGTTTAATTGATCATAAAATACTATGTTACTTTTGTTGACACATGATTCAACACACAAAACAAATACTTTGAGTGATGCATTAAGGTTGTTGAGACTTGAGAGCGGGCCAGGTTTACTTTTGCTTTTTCTTTTTCTCTATTTTGGTTTGTATTATTCTCGCTTTTAATCTCTTTATGCAAAGCTAGCTGGAAACGATTTAGCTTTTCATAAAGGTTGGGCCATGAAGCTGTGACGGCCCCAGCCTTTTCAAATATCAAGATTTTACCGATTGGTGTTTGTCCTGTTTTAAAATGAAGCACTTCTGGAACAAATTATGGATGTGCTTTACTGAATTCTCACATTTATTTTTCACTCCACCAATATTGAGGTGTTAAAAGGAGTTAAACTCGAATTCTATTCTAAAAGCTTGTTGATTAAATGCTGGATTATCATAAATTCTATGATTATTATTATTATTATTATTTATATAAAAATTATGAAAATATACGTATTCATGAAATTTTAAACACTAGATTTCAAAAAAAATAAATAATTGACTAAAAACCCTTTATTACTTGGGTGTCTCCGGAGGGACAAATTCTATTTTATTCTTCTTCCACTCTGCCGTAGCTCAATGCTTACCATGCAGGAGCCCAATTTCTCGGTTCAAAGCTCCAATCGATTCAACTTGTTTCGGGTCGACCATAAAACAAATAGGTGGGTTTAGAGCTTAAGAATAACAAAATAAATTATCATTGTACTAAAGATTGCATTTAATTTTAATCTTTTTAAATAAATTCTAACCAATCCAAAAATTTTCAATTTCACATTATGCTAGATTTTTTGATCGATTGGTCTACGATAACTAATTTATTGGTTCTAACTAATCTAGTTTAATTTAACTATCAGATCCACTAAGAAATCACTACAAAAAAAAAAAAACACGTTTTTAACAATAGAATTTAGCGACAGAAAAAATTCGTCGCCATTTAGTGACGAATTTAGCGACAAAAACCAAGCGACGGATTTTTTTTCCGTAACTAAATTTAGCAACAAAATTTTTTTCGTCACTAAATTTAGCGACAAATTTTATTTTTGTCAGTAATTAGCGATGGATTTCATTTTCCGTCGCTAATTAGTGACGGATTTGTTTTTTCATTGTTAAATTTAGCGACCAAAAACAAATTCATCGCTAAATTTCACGACAAAAATTGAAATTCATCACTAATTAGTGACGGAAATATAATCCATCGCTAAATTTAGTAACAAAAAAAATTTCGTTGCTAAATTTAACGACGAAAAAAAAAATCCGTTGCTTCGCTAATTAGCGACGAAAAATGAAATATGTCACTAATTAGCAATGGAAAATGAAATCAGTCGCTAAATTTAGTGACGAAAACAAAATCCGTCACTAAATTTACCGACGAAAAAAAATTCATTGTTAAATTTAGCCACGGATTTTATTTTTCGTCGCTAAATTCGTTGCTAAATGAAATCCGTCGCTAATTAGCAATGAAAAAAATCCATCGCTAAATTTTGTGATGAAAAAAAATTTCGTTGCTAAATTTAGCGAAAGAAAATAAAATCTGTCTCTAAATTTAGCGACGGATTTTAAATCCATTGCTAAATTTTGTCACGGATTTTGTTTTCTGTCGGTAAATATAATTTTATATTTTTATTAAATATAATTTTATGATTTTATTAAATATATATTTATAATTTATATTTTAATTAAATATAATTTTGTATTTTATATTTTTTTTAGATTATAGAATTATATTTTTAATAGTGAGAGTTAGAAAAAAAAAGTATAGAAGTAAAAAAAAAAAAAAAAAAAAAAGGTATATCAGTTAAGTTAATGTGGTATAGTGGTTAAAAGCGTTTCAGATAACTCTTTAAAATCAGGTTCGAATCTAGACAAAAGCACATTTTCTGTAAAAAAAAATAATAATAAAGCAGCAAAGGTGGTCATGCGCAGGCGGGGTGTGGGAGCACGAGGCGAGGGGGCGGCGGTCGGCGGTGGACGGATTCTACAAATAAAAAAATTAAATACGAAATTTAGCGACGGATATCATTTTTCGTCGCTAATTTTAGCGACGGAAACTCTTTTTGTCGCAAAAATTAGCGATGCAAAACCGAATCCGTCACTAAATTTAACGATGGATTCAGTTTCCGTCACGAATTGCTACGGAAAGAGTTTCCGTCGCTAAAATTAGTAACGAAAAATGATATCCGTCGCTAAATTTCGCATTTAATTTTTTTATTTGCAGAACTCGTCCGCCCACCCGCCGACCGCCGCCCACCATCGCCCCGGCCCCTGCTGCTTGCCCACCTATGCTCACACCCCACCAGCCCTTGCCCGCCTGCGCATGACCATCTTTACTGCTTTTTTTTTTTTTTACAGAAAATGTGCTTTTACCCATATTCGAATCTGTAGCGACGGAAACTCTTTCCGTCACAAAAATTAGTGATGAAAAACCGAATACGTCACTAAATTTAGTGACGAATTCAGTTTCCGTCGCGAATTGCTACGGAAAGAATTTCCGTCGCTAAAATTAGTGACGAAAAATGATATCCGTCGCTAAATTTTGCATTTAATTTTTTTATTTGTAGAACTCATCCATCCACCCGCCGACCGCCGCCCACCACCGCCCCGGCCCCTGCTGCTTGCCCACCTATGCCCACACCCCACCAGCCCTTGCCCGCCTGCGCATGACCATCTTTACTGCTTTACAGAAAATTGACTTTTATCCAGATTTGAATATGGGTTTAAAGAGTTATCTGAAACGCTCTTAACCACTATGTCACATTAACTTATCTGATATACCATTTTCTTTTATTTCTATATCTTTTTTTCTAACTCTCACCATTAAAAATATAATTCCATAATCTAATAAAAATACAAAATACAAAATTATATTTAATTAAAATATAAATTATAAATATATATTTAATAAAAATATAAAATTATATTTAGCAATGGAAAACAAAATCCGTGGTAAAATTTAGCGATGGATTTCATTTTCCGTCGCTAAATTTAGCAACGAAATTTTTTTTCATCGCTAAATTTAGCGACGGATTTTTTTTTCGTCGCTAATTTTAGCAACGGATTCAGTTACAATCGCTAATTTTAGCGATGGAAAATGATATCCGTCGCTAAAGTTAGCGACGGAACCTCAAATTTATTGATAAACTTTTACCACGTATTATTAGTGACGGAAATTTTTCCGTCACTAAAAGTTTTAGCGACGAATTTTTTTAAAATTTTCATTATTAAACCCTTATTTTTTTTATAGTGAATAAACTTTTCTATTATTTATTTTTCCTATTACCAAAACTTGAATTTGAAAAATTTATTAAGGAAATTTAATATCTTGCAATCAGAGAAAGAAGGTGTCGGTGGAAGAAACCATTGTCGACAGAGGGCCAAGTTTGCTTTTGCTTTTGCTTTATATTATTCTACCTTGGGGCACTTTAATCCTTCGGCTAAGCTGGCATGCTACCTGGTCCAAACCTTCTAAAAGTTGCCCAGAAATTATTAACTTTTTTTTTTATGAATTGATGAATTTCATTAAAAAGAAAATCAGCTGTTTAGCTAATGGTTGTTGCCAAAAACGAATGCAATAATTTAAAGAGCAGCGAAAAGAAATGGAAAAAAAATTCAGAAAGCAAAACGAGCACAAAAAAGATTCAGTCCAATAAAAAGAAATCGCTCTTGTAAAAGATTTGTCAGTCAGTCTCACTCATTCCAATGTGTCTATTTATTACTGATTGCCTTCACCTATAATGACCACAGTATAGTATAAAGTATAAACGGCCAAAACTGAAGTAGAAGCTTTCCATGATTCAAGCGAAGCCATTGAACCAATAAGTCATCCACACAAAACGGGCACTATCCAATTTATTTGCCACCAAGATCGAAGCCAACACCATACCATACAAGACAACTTGCATTTAATGTCGTAACAAAGATTTTATGTGATTGTATTTCTAACAAGATTGTTCATGTGACAACTTTTTTGTTAGGCCCTTTTCCCTTTTTGTCTGGGTATAGACCCTTCTGTGTTTGAGTGCTTCTGTGGGTATATGGACCCGGACAGTTGACAGCAATAGTTAAATTGTATACTTTTAATGGGCAATATTTTACTTCGAGCTAGTGTGGTGGTGTCAGATCGTGCCCTAATGATGCAAATCTTTCTTTTCATGTGTATAAAATCTTTAAAAATATATATTTTTTATTTAATATACATGATAAAATATTACCCATTACAAATAATATTTATCACAATAATTGGTCAGCTATTTATTCCAACATCAATCGCAGGGCATACCATGGTCAAGGAAATAGAATTTCCCAAAACCAAGTTTTACTTTGGCAACTACAAATGAAGGGACAAAAGAAATCTCCTACTCCTAACAACGTAGAAACGAGTCCTAATTATCTAGGCAATAGATTCATGACCGTGGGGAAGAGAAACATTTGAAGGAGTGAAAGAAACAAAGAGAAAGGCAGCAAGGAAAGAAAGAAATAGAAATGAAATGATACGAAAGAGAAAAAGAAAGAAAAGGGTACAGGTTTTAAACAGTATTATGGGCTTCTAAAACTCACCTAGGTTAGGAACTTGGGTTAGGAAATAAGATTAGTTTAAACCTCTAATTGAGCAAAGATTAAATATGCTCAGCCAAGCCTAGAAGATCAATTGTCAATTCTCCTCTATGTACGTCTTTCAACGCGAAAGGCACTGCAGTATAAGAAATTAAGATATTACAATAATTTTTGTGGACTAAATAAAAGTGTGTATGATTGGACATCCAACAAGGTTGGTGTAAATCTCGTTACCAGATCTATGTAAGGGGATTCAAAATGTCATGTAAAACACACTTGAGATTTTTTTTTGAGTTTACAATAAGGCTCAGGTCCCCCCCCCCATCTTTCTAGCACTAAGCAATATGTTCGTAAATTGAGTTTGATCATCATACAACTCTTAAATTGATAAATTTATGAAACTCAAGTTTAAAACTTAAGAATAAAAAAAAATTATATTAGGAGAACACATCTTAAATTGGATCCAATGATATTCAGATTAATTTGATTAGATTATGACTTTGGATATTGGTCAATGATTAAAAAAACTATTGGGCTATACAACAGGTCCGTCCTCGTGATGCAAGAGCCCAAGTCCTTTGTTTAGAACTCAAAACGGCCTAAGCCTCATCTTGAATATATCGCTTTTATCTCTGCTTGAAACCAGGTGTCAAATAGATAAGTATTGTTCTTAAGGGTATAGCTTAATGATCACAATCTCTCTCCTAATTTGATGATCTTGGATTCAATTCCAAATGTAATTGCAAAATGAAAAACAAAAAAACAAAAAAAAAAAAAAGAAACAAAATGTTTCAGAGCTTGAGGATAATGATTGGGCCAATTAAAAAAGTCCAGCCCAACTTCTGGGGGAGATAAGTTTGTTGAGCTGAACTAAACTTCAGGATGGTCTCGGCCCAAAAAGGCACCATTATAGTTGAACAGAGTGGCCCCTAACCTACTTCAGTCTATGTCGGACAAGCCTTAATTCTTTCAACTTCCAAGTGATGATCTTGTGTAAATCTTTTTGGCGAGTACGAAAATGGTTGTGGGATTGATAACCTAGTCTAAGTCACAAATTTGACTTAGACTTTTTCTCCCTTTTTCCTTAAAGAAGTTTTAAAGTGAAAAAAAAGTGATATAAAATTAAACTAATCTTTATATTCATAAATTTCGAGATAGAAAATCGTGTTATAATTGTGATACCAAATGAGATAATTAAAATTAAGTCAAAAATCATGGGCCTACACCGTCCACAATTACAACCATGCAATATGGGATTTAATATGTACCTATTTTTTTTTTTCACTATATCAATTAAGACTACATTAAGGATATAAATTTAATAAACATTTATTTGAACTACTAATTTTAAAATAAGATTTAATTTTCACACAACCACCTTGAAACAACTAACTTGCATCTCCTTTGAATCACTTTGCTAGAACGATGAAATTCATCTCCTTTGAATCGCTTTGCTAGAACGATGAGATTTTGTCACATGACTACCACTAAATGTACTACTATTCTAATCATGCTTTCCCCCATTCAACAAAGGAAAGGCCACCATAATTTTGCTTAGGCGTTATAAATTTGCGACACAATTAAAAAAAATAACCTGTTGATGACATTATCAGAGAAAACTAGCGTCCTTCATGTGCATTTTCGCGAACATGAAGATGCTGGTCCACCAACGCCCATTTGACCACCTTGTCTCATTCATTATTCTTTGCTTTTGTCTTTTAATCGTCATGACCTAATAATGGGCAACAAACCCTTCAAGGTCGAAGATTTTATGATCCCTCTTGCCTTTTATCTTCAACCCTTTTCTTGCACCCATGTTGCTACTTAGGAGGATGTCTTTCTTTTTCTTTCCCTTTTGGTCCTTGGACTTGACCCACCGCCAAATATTCAGAGTTTTATTCTGACTAATTTCGATTGAACTGTTATCGGGTCCTAATTGGGAGAGAATCCTCTCAACGTTATTTTTACCACCACCAAACTTCAAATCCGAGCATTTGGTGTAGAGTATTAATGTCCTTCCCACTAGACCAACGATGCATTGGTAGGAGGACGCTTTTAGCTTGTGATGTAAAGTAATATTTATTAAAGAAGATGCTTAATTATAAAATGTAATAATCTAAATATAAGGAGATAAGGATTAAAATAATGTTGTTTAGAGTATAAAAAGTTGGTAATTGAATGATAAAATTTTATGTATTGTATTTATCTTGGCGTACTAATAAAAAAATCATTAGTGACGATTCTAAAATATCTAATTTAAATCATAATTACTATCTTTATAATAAAATCATTATTACAACTAAAAATCCAAGTAAACTCTACATGTTTAATACATTCTAAGAGTTTTTAGTTTAATTATATTAAAATAAATCGATTTTTATTAATTTCCTCATCAAGCGCTTGGTTAATAAAGTAAGCTTATAGGACCATGGTCTTATCAAGGTCGGAGAAGAGAACAATAGGGAATAAAGGAATATATTGCATGGAGGGCCACGCCTCCCACGTTCAGATTTGGCTTCTTTCTCGTCTCCTGTTGATTAAGGTTGCCATACGACACCACCAATAATATTGTAATTATTATTAAAACTTAAATTAAGATTTCCCAACAACACCTAATCCTTGGAAAAGCAATAACAATGCCCATCCCAACAGATTGTCTCCCTCTAAAACCTGGGATTGGACCCACTTATGAGTAATTATTGTCTTCAGAAAGTTTTTGGTTTAACAAATCCTGCGATATAATTCAATCCGTGTCACCGGCGGAGAGCCAATTTAATGAAAAAGATGTTTTTTAAAATTTAAGTATGAAAAAAATTAATTTTAAAAAAGAATTGTCCAACGATTAAACTGAATTAATTATTATATATAATTATTCTTAAAATGGACTTCACAAGTGATCAAACTGAATTAATTAGAATATAGAATATCCAAATACGGTTGGTACAGGAAAATATATATATATATATATATATATATATATATATATATATCTATGTTCACTTCAACCCATGAATGTCTCACGTCAGAATTTGAAAATTACCTTCACCAGCGACCTTTTTTTCTGTTTTCAACATCAGTTAACTCTCATACTCAAGTTGAGTGATAAAATGTTTAAATTTAGTTTATTTAGGTATTTTGGTTGTGTAATTTGAGTCTTTTGTCTAGTACCAACAAATCTGTGTATTTTGTAATTTTGTGTCTTTTGTTAGTTTTGCTGTGGGTTTGATTCTGTCTTTAACTTTATAAACTCGTTAGCTTATGATGTCTCATTTATGTTTCTACCTCTGGTTCATGGCTGGGATGAAATATCAGGAACCTCGTGAGTGTTTGATGTCGTTAGTTTTTTCCAATTCTTATGAAAATTTTGGAACTTCAAAAAAATGCCATATTGGAGGATGTTGTGCCAAAGTGGTTTCTTGAAGCTTTTATTGATTGAAAAAGAAGGTTTACCAATAGAGAAAGGAAAAGGAAATCGATACTCTTATGAGAAAGGAAGATAGATTTTAGAGAATTAAAGGCAATCTCACTTAACATTTGTCAAAGAAACTCTCCTAAGAAACACCCAAAGCATGGCTCTACAAAGAAGAAAAAAGAATTACCCTGCCCCTTTATTATGGAGTCTGCAGATCATCTGCTTCTTCATTTCACTTGGACTCCTTATTATGAGAGAGGGTCTTTTCTTTTTGCATTTTCACAGGGTGACTTTGATCTCAGAACAAAGTGAATTATGTGTTTTGAGTGGGATTTTTACAATGGGGGAGAGTGTTTTTAGAATGCTTCCTTTCTTATTTTGCTTGGTTTAGAGGGAACATGATAGTAGGATTTTCAAGAAAGCGGAAAACCCCTAAATGAATCTTGTGGATGATCTTTTGATGAGCTTGTTTCTTCCGGTAAGCGGAAAACCCCTTGATGAATTTCGTGGATGATCTTTTGATGAGCTTGTTTCTTTCGGTGTTCTTCTAGATCTTTTTTTTTTTTTTTCCACATTGAGGTTGTTGATTTTGTGGATTCCTCATTGTTGTATTGTCAGGGGAAAGCATTCTCTAGCGTTCTTTTCCTCATTTTTTCCCCTAATATATATATATATATATATTTCCAATAAAGAAAAGAACTACATTCCTTGATAAAATTTTGCTCTTCCCTTGCTAACATTACCAACTATCTTCCTCACCATTTTAAGCAGGATTTTTGCACAAGTTGTCTACTGAATGCCACATAATTACTAAGATAGTTCCTAAAGGCACCATTAATCTAGTATCAGTCCTCAATCTTGATGTTGGCACTAAGTTGTGTACTAATCATTTTTCCTATAATTGAGTTTATGGGCTAAAAGTAGACTCAGTTTGATTAGTTTTGTCATCAATGGAAGTGAAACATTTCCAATACCAATACAACAAAATAATTGAATCGGTGCCCGGACATTAGAATCACTAATTAGCAATGTTTAGACCATAAATTGAGGTAACAGGAGGTATGTTTATGTTTAGCACTTTCTCAAGCATTGCACACACAGGTTGTTATAATAATGTAGCTGAAGCATGATTTCTCCTATACTACAAATAATGCACTATTTGCATAATATTGCTGCATGTGGATATTTATGTTTTTTTTTCTTTTTTATGTGCAAATATCAAAATTCATGGACCCTCTGTAAGCATGCAAGTATTTTAATTTTATAGCTCCATTTCTTTTTCTCATTATGAATTACATGAATACACTTTTATTTCAATTGCAGAAGGCCTCAATACATGATTGGTATTTTCTTTGCTTCAATTCTGGATCTACCAACCCTGGATATGGGTTTAAACTTCAGCTGTCACGTAATTAAAATTCTAGGAAGGTGCAGTCATTGTTGCAATAGTTCATTCAGAGACTTGTAATAAACCTAAATCTCTTTGTGGTTCAAATAGTTTGTAAAGGGAAGATCACCTGCTTCTTCTATAGTTTTTTGTAGTTTATATTACTTCTTAGGACTCAAGCCTATATGTCAATGTACACAAACCCAAGAAAGTGTACATTAGTTGAAAATTTTATTATATCTCTATTCGAAGTTGAGCTAGTTTTCTGGTGCTCATATCATTACTGAAGGCATTTATGTTATTATGTTTCTCCAGTCAAAGAGAAATGGAAATAATGACCAGACTGCCAGTGGTCCTGCGACGGACCTTGAGCATGGAGATGCAATACAGGTGATTGTTGATTGTGCTGTTGGCTTTCTATATTTGTATACAACTCTTTTAAGATTTCCCTATCAGGAAGCACTTATCTTGTGTTATTTGATACAGCCAGCAAATGTTGGACTTGGTAAAAATTAAAATTATATTTAATAAAAATATAAAATTGTATTTAATAAAAATACAAAATTATATTTAATAAAAATACAAAATTATATTTAATTAAAATACAATATTATATTTAAAAAATAAAATTATATTTAATAAAAATAATAATTATATTTAATAAAAACACAAAATTATATTTAATAAAAACAAAAAATTATATTTAATAAAAATACAAAATTATATTTAATAAAAATACAAAATTAAATTTAATAAAAACAAAAAATTATATTTAACAAAAAAATAAAATTATATTTAATAAAAATACAAAATTATATTTAATAAAAATATAAAATTATATTTAATAAAAAATAAAAATTATATTTAATAAAAATACAAAATTATATTTAATAAAAATACAAAATTATATTTAATGAAAATACAAAATTATATTTAATAAAAATACAAAATTATATTTAATAAAAATATAAAATATTATATTTAATAAAAATATAAAATTATATTTTTGATAAAAATACAAAATTATATTTAATAAAAATACAAAATTATATTTTATAAAAAAAATTATATTTAATAAAAATGTAAAATTATATTTAATAAAAAGATAATATTATAATTAATAAAAACATAAAATTATTTTTAATAAAAATACAAAATTATATTTAATAAAAAGACAGAATTATATTTAATAAAAATACAGATTATATTTAATAAAAACAAAAATATATATATTCAACAAAAAAAAAATTCTTTTAAGTTTTAGCAACAGAAAAATTAACGATGAAAATTTTCCGTCGCTAAATCCTTCACTAATTTGTCCGAAAAAATTTTAGTGACGGAAAAATTAGAAACGGATTTTTCCGTCGCTAAATCCGTCACTGATTTTTCTGTCACTAATCCATTGCTAATTGCGACGGATTTTTTTCCGTTGATAATTTTCGTCACTGAAAACTTTTTTTCTAGTAGTTTTTTAAAATATTTCGGTTAATACTAATGCGGTTATTATTTTAAAGCAAACTATAAATACTTATTTAGATAGAACATTTTTTCATGTAAGATGTGTATGTCATATAATAAATTTATGTGTTAGACATGAATTACAAATGACAGAAATAGTTTTAAAACCCATTCATGACATGATTTATCAAATTAAAAAATTTTTGACAAAAACTCAAGAATTTAGACAAATATGTTAAATACATAATAAAAAAATTCAAAAAATTAAAATTAAAATTAAAATGTGATATCGGATGGAATTCAACTTATGATATATTATAAGAGTACTTTCTTTTAGAAATATCTTACTTAATTTTGCAACCATACTAACTAAATTATTAGAAATGTTTTATACATGTACAAATTTATTTTTCAGAATTTATTATCTAATGACTCATTTAATGTTACCTAATTTTTGTAAAATTTGTTATATATTTACTCAATTTGAAGAAGAATATAGATTTAGTGACATTGTTGATCTAATAAAAATAAAATTTTTAAAATATTATGAAAAAAAATTTATTTTGTATTTAATAGGAAGTGTTTTAGATTCACGTGTTAAAGTTGAAAATATTTAAATGTTAATAAATTGTCGACAATATTTAAATATATATTAGTCGACAATATTTAAAACAACAAACATCTAATACCTTACAAACCATATTTGAATTATATGAAAAAGAATATAATACTTTAAATATTAGTGATTTAGGTAGTAATAGTAGTAGTACAATAATTAGATCATTTTCAATTTTTTTAATCATTTACATATGTTAGGAAAAAAATAAATGACTTTTTTATCAATATTTAATGAATTATTTTTATACAAACAAACACCTAAATTAGAAGGTTTCGATAATAATGATTTTTTGGATATATTAGGTTGATGAAAAAATAATTCATCATACTATCCAATTTTGGTCCAAGTAACCAAAAATATATTAACCCCGCCAGTGTCCGCAGTTCCATCAAAATGTGCTTTTAGTACAGATGGTCGATTATTAATAAGAAGCGTACAGATTTGGCGGACGATACTTTGAAAGTATTAATTTGCATTAAAGATTAGAGGGATGCGGAAACAAGGATGCAAGGCATTGTCAAAGACCTCGAAGAAGATGAACAAGAAGTAGAAGAAGAAGAGAAAAAAATGCATAATTTCTTTTTTTATATAAAAATCATTATGTAAATAGAAAAAAAAAATACTTATGTAAAAATCAAAATAATGTAACCATAAAAAATTAGTGGATTTTAAAATCTAAATGAAGAGTTTAGTTGTGGACGTACACCGAATTCGGTGGAACCACTGTAAAAATTTTGTATTTCTAATATTTTACCTATTTATTTATAAAAAGCTAATTTTCAAAAAAAAAATCACAGCCAGAGAGTTTAAAAAAAAAAACAACAACAAAAATATAATTAAAAAAAAAACACAAGAAAAGAGTTAAAAAATAAAAATAATAGAGGTTTTTTTAAAAAAATAATAAAAAAGTACCAAAACAAAATAAGTGAGTTAAAAATAAAACACTAAAAGACAAGCTTGCTAAAATAGAGGTAAAAAAATTAATAAAAAAAAAAGGAACCGGCCCAGCCAGGCTTTGGCCCAACACGGCGACTTAGGTTCATCGGATCGAGTCGGTTCCAAAATAAACAATTCTGGAACCGGGTTGGCCAAGGAACCACAGCCAGCCCTGCGCATGCGATTTCTGGAACCGTGTCTGAACCGGATTGGGTCCGACCCAATCCGACCCAGTGACATATCTGGTTTAAAGGTTGCTCGTCCCATCAACAGTATAAATGTTTTAAAATTAATTCATATATTATATTCCAGATAAAAGGACAAATCCAAAGAATGTTTAAGTTGGAAGATTATGAATACACTTTTGTTTACAATTTAGAGGACGAAGAGATCTATTTAAAATTAATTTATTATTAGATTTAAATTAAAATTCTTATATTTTGAAATATATATATATTTTTAATATAGAATCTTGTCAAAAAAAAATGGCAAAATGCTATGTACTGAAATAAAAGGTACCAATAAGAACTAAGAAACGCCAACCAAAATGAAATTGGTTGCATATTTTATAGTGAGTTTTCTAATTGGGACTGCATGATCATGCGCGGCTACTGCATCGAATTGGGTTAGACTTAGGCACACTCTTGAGCTTAACCCAGCCAATATGCACTCTAACCTTCAAAATCTTTTAGCTTATTGCGCAAACGCACGCAGTTAGTAGCATTATCTGAATGTGCGAATTGATTTGAATGTTTTGCGAAGTAGCAGATTGTAGGATTGATTAAAAATCTCAGTAAAAAAAAAGGAAAAAAAAAAAAAAAAACACAGACAAACAAACAAACAACAAATGGGGTTCGGTACTCAACTTTACTAAAGGCCCTTTTCTAGCAATAATTAAAGACGACAAAAACACTTTAAGAAATGAAAAAGAAAAATGACTATTGACTTGCTATCTTTAATCACACCACTTTATCTTTTCCAACTTTTTTGCATGTTTCCGCTTCATTGTTTGGTAAATCATAGTCCTTCACGGGCCACCCTCACGATCATCATCAGACGACGTCGTACTTTCAGAATCTATACTTCTACAAGTAAGCGCGTTGGGACTCTTGGTCCCAAACACCGTCGTAAAACCACTTCCAAGAGAATCTGCCAAGTGTCCACTATCAGCAGGAGTGATCCCAGTAGACACCACCACACTTGGAGGCCCACCGGACAAAACTATACTCTGCAGCGCAGCATCTGCCTCCACCTGCAGCTGCAACACAAACTCTAGCTTCCCCACCACATCTTTCATTGTGGGCCGTCTGATCCCATTCTCTCGCAAACAGCTGATTGCCAAGTCTACGAAGTTTCTCAGACACTCCTGTGCTATCTGGTCAACCAAATATGGATCAATGAGCTGGTGTAAGGCCCCTCTCTTTTTGCAGTCCTGGGCCCATCGGGCCAAGCTAACTCTATCATCATCTAACCCATGATCTACGGGTCTCCGGCCACTAATAACCTCCAGTAAAACAACTCCGAATGAGTACACGTCACACTTGGTGGTCAACCTACCCAACTTGATGTACTCCGGGTCCAAATACCCCCGTGTGCCCTTAACGATTGTACTAATCTGATTGTCCTGGTCCATTGTTGGACCGAATTTGGACAACCCGAAATCCGCAACTCTCGCGGCCCATTTGGAGTCGAGGAGAATGTTCGTGGACTTCACGTCGCGGTGTATGATCATGTGTGTCGCACCTCCATGAAGATACTCCAGACCGCGAGCTGCGCCTAAGCAGATTTCAAGCCTTTGCTTCCATGTAAGCTTGGAATATCTCTTCTTGCCGTAGAGATGATCACAGAGAGTTCCATTAAGCATGTACTCGTAGACCAGCATTAATTCATGGGTGTCGACGCAGTAGCCGATCAACGGCACGAGATTGTGGTGACGAAGTTGTGACAGTGTCTCTATTTCAGTGACAAACTCCTTTGGTCCTTGGCTTGATTTTGGGTCTAGCCGTTTGATCGCCACGATAGTTTCTCCGCCGTCAATGAAGCCTTTGAACACCCTACCAAATCCTCCAACTCCAATGATTAAGTTGTCATCAAAATTGTGCGTTGCTTCTCTCATTTCAGCAAGTGTGAAGCATCGACACCATCCTTCTGGTAGTGTGGACCTCCTTGATTTAGTCCCCTCCTCAATTAAGCCCCAACAACATGAGCCCACACGGTGATAACCGTGCATCTTCCCACTCTTTCTTCGCATGTAACAAACCATGCACACAACAATCACCATAATCACTGCCATTCCACCACCCAAGCCAGCTCCAATAGCCGGAGCAAAAACTGGTTGCTTTTTCCCCAGTGGTGTAAATGAATCCGGAGGCTTTGGAGAATCCAAAACGACGATGTTTTCAGATGAAGCACCAGCAAGGTCAGTGCCATCGCTGATCTTGAACATTTCGAGGCCATTTAGAATAGCATCTTGATGACGAGTCCTGGACCGATCATTCGGATGCAAAGCAACAAGCACGTAATCTCTTTCTTTCTCACTCCATTCACTTTCCATCATCACAACATAATCCTTATATACTGGAATTCCATTTCCACCACTCCAAGAAATCACGTCAAAATAGGCATCGGCCGTCAGATTGTTAATAAAAATAGTGAACTCACGGTCACTTCTTTCTGTAACTTCGCTTTCAAACTCGCAAAAATGAAGCCTAATCAAGTACTTGAATCCCATATCCACCGGCAGCTTCCACGTAAGATTATACTTAACATTCTCTTCCGCAGACATCCCCATGGATCTCCCCGTCCTGTAAACCTTATCAGGCGCCACATAATCCGGGGTGCTCTTGGTGTACTTTATGGTAACAGACAAGTTAAGCGGAAGAGCCCCTTGGGATGGTCCTACAATATATGTCTTGTCATCTCCAAACCAGGTTCTGTACATGCCTGTATCCTCCGCCGGTTTTATAGCTCCTCCGCCAACATTCAATCTATGAACTGTCTCGAGAGAAGAACTAGTAGTAATTCTGAAGAGATCAGTTGGGCCGATCCCTATGAATCGCGGGACCTTATCTTGTTCTTGTGGTGGAGAGTAGTACAAATATGTTGGCATGGAAACAACTTCCATTCCGTTGATAAACGCGTATGATCCTGCAACTGATTTTGAAGGAGAAAATTGAATTTCAAGTTTCTGATTGTTGTCTACGTTTATGCAGAATTCTCTGTAAAATGGTTCATCGAGCGGTTTCTGATCAAGGGAATCACTAAGCATTGAGCCTGTGAAGTTATTTAGAAAGATGAAACCTCCAACGGTCACAGAGAATAATGCACTGGAGCGATTGAGGCCTTGATACGAAGTGGGATTGAAGTGTAAGCGGACGAATTTTGGACCCGGGCTGAGAGGAAAGGCATAGGCAAAGTTAGAGAGAGAGACACGAGCAGTTAGGTAAGGGACTTTGAAAGGACCGGGGAGAGCATTGACTGGTCTGGAAGCAGTGTGATTGTTTTCAGTTGGAGCATATTTGGAGGGCTGTTGGTCACCAAGCCAGTCGCGGTCCTCTGATTTGGAGATGCCTGATGTGCCACAGTTGATGAAAATTCTGTCTGCGGCCGTGTATGGCGTGGCATGGATGGAAAGAGAGAGACGGTGGAGGAAGAAGAGGAAAATCAGAGAGATGAGAGTATTCATGTTTTTTTTTTTTTTCCCTTTCTTTTCTAAATCATTGAGTTTGCTATGTTTTAGGTTGTTTACATTCCTGGGAAAGAGGACGAAAGAATTTATACAGAAATAGAATATATGGTCAGTAAGCCAACTTCTCTGGAGAGTCTAACGCGTGAGAGGGGACGGGGACGTGGGAGTGTGAATACAAGGAAATCAAGTCTTCTTCTAATTGTTTGTCGTGTTATTGTTTTAAGAAAGACTTCTAAGCCTGCTTTTGAGTAAGGTCTTATGACATCTTCTCTTGTTACTTTGATGCCCCTTTTACTATTTCTAATTGGTTGATTCCAAAAAATGTAAAACATAATTTAACTTATACCCTTTTATAAACATAATAGGCAAGTTAAGAAAGCAATTGCAACCTAAGCCATGAAAATTATTAGGGAGATTTGTCTGCGAGAGGTGAATTAAAAGTTGCTGCATTACATGCAAATTGTACTCTTTTTTTTTTTTTGGTTAACACATAAAACCTCGAATTTAATGTCTTTATGAGTATTATACCAAATTCTATAAATTCTATTCCCTCGAATTTAATATCCAATCTTGGCCAATAAATCAATGACTTGATTTGTTTGTCTAAACACTGCATTCATGCAAGTGTCTTTGCTAGTTAAACATCATGTTTAGTTTCATTGGATCGTCAAAATCTGTAGGCATTGACTTGACATCTAGTTATACACACTCCCTCCTTCCCTCCAAATTGCTTTCCTTCCCACCAAACAAGCAACCCTACTCCGGTTTCCACCAGCCATCTGAATCCACCATGAAACAAGAATATTTGCCTTTTCAAAAAGTAGTAATAAAAAGAGGAATCTTGTTGTCCATAGAAAATGAAGTAATAAAGTAGTGAAATTTAAAGAAGACGAGAGAAAATCACTTGTTCACCTTCCATCAAAATGTTTTCTTCCATTGAAGGACTTGAGAAAAGATGGTGTTTTCAACAAATTCTGTAAATACATATTAAATTGTTAAGTTTTAATTAACTAACTCTAGAGATGTAATCATAGTTTTGGCCCGAAAACCAGCCCAGCCGACCCGAAAAGTTTGGCCCGAGATCCACCGGGTGAATAGTAACCCAAAACTGGACCAATCCGCTACAGTAACTTGACCAGTTCAGTTCCTATTTTTCTTGAACCGGCTCAACCTGGTTCCAATAGTATTTTTTTATTTTTTTTAGAAATTTTTCACTTGAAAACAGTTGAATCGGACTGACCCGGCCCATCCCAATTCAACAGGCCTGTTTCATCGAGCAAGGCTGGTTCCACGCAAATTTCTTTTGGAACCGACTCGGCCCAAGAATGCTTTGGAACCACGGTTGAACCAACCTGTGATTCCTGAGTCCGTTCCAAAACCGACCAGAATCGGTCCGAACCAAATCGATTTCATCTCTAACTAACTCAATCTTCATAGAAATCTTCAATCTTCACTATTAGATATATAAACTTGGGAGTATTAAATATATATATATATGTACGTATGTATGTATATTTTAGTTACTCTCTAAAACTTATCTATACATTCGTGCACATATATCGTGTACGGTGGCAATTTGCCTTCTGTGAGTTAGATTTTTATCGTGCAATGAGTTATTCATAATTAAGTGATGCGACATTCGAAACCCCCTTTAATACTATTGTATAAAGCAACATATTTACAAATGGGTGATTTATTTATTTATTTATTTATTTATTTATTTATTTGATTGTGTAAATTATGAATTGACAGATCCACAAATTAATTATGTAGGCCGGTGAATCATATTTATGCGTTGAGGTCCATACTCATGTCAGTAAGATTACATTTGGGTGGACTATCATGCTATTGGTGTACTGTACTATATTTGGGTTAGCCCGTCAACCAGCAACAAGGCATTATTATTATTATTATTATTATTATTATTATTATCATTATTATTATTATTAATCTTTTAAATATGATTTTGACAAAAACTTAAGATAAATTCAAATACTTCACTAATTAGAAGCCCTATATTTTTATTCACACGCGTGACTTACGTATATGGCTCTTTTGAAAGGAGGAAATGCATGTCATAGTCGCAATTTACCATCTTTTGTGAAAAGGAAGACCGCCAATGAAAAAGAAAAAGCATCAATGGAATTAGTGCTTTTAATTCTGAGTTTATTTAGTAGAATTGTTGGATTGAAAGAGAGAGAGAGAGAGAGAGAGAAAAGAAGTAATTCGTAACACAAAGAGAAACAAAAGAAGCAAGCATGCATGCATGTCCCGCTTACAATATTTGTTAAGATATCTTTACTCATTACAGGTACAAATTATTAGCTTGAATGATATGATCCTTATTTATAATACATAAAATAAAATAAATAATTTATAATATGTATAAACTTATAAAATATATTATTATTATTATTATTATTATTATTATTATTATTATTATTATTATTATTATTATTATTATTATTATATCCTACTAAAGAATTCTTAAAAATTAATAGGACAATTGATTTATTGGGAAAAATACTATATCGCTTAACTAAAACTCGAATTCAAATTTTAGAAATAAAAAAAAAAAGTATATTGTAAGAGCTCTTTCTTAAAAATGGTACGATAGTAGTTTAAGTCAAATTAATTAAAATATAATTTTAAATACCAATAAGTCTAAATAAAAAAAAAAAGTATTTAAGAGACATAGTATAAGCAAAAAGATGCTTAGATGGAGACAACACGTGGGAAAGACCATATAGCAGCTAAAGCTAGTGTAATGAAAAAAAAAAAAAAAAAGAAAAAAAAGGTAAAACAAAATTTATTTTTCCTTATTTGTACATTTGGCAGATTCCCCCCCCCCCCCCCCAAAACGTTCAAAATTGGCAAAATATCATGTGGCATGTAACTTTTCTTTTTCTTATTTTGTTTTTCCTTTTTCCTTTTTCCCTAAATTTGTGTTGTTTCATTCTGGGTTAAAGAACGAGAACAAACAACTTCCTTGGTCATAACGTTGATTGAGTTGAGCATTAAAACTCTTCTTCATCAATCTCCTAATTCAATTGAATATCAAAATCACGCCCTAAACAATTACTCATCGTATGGATTACATCCTTTGTTTACATTCCCTTGTTTGTTTGGGAGGCAGCTACCATTTGGTTTTGGACTTGAATCCCGACCACACACAGCTTGTCCAGGATTTAGAGAGTTAGAAGTTGGGTGAGTAGTAGACGCCAGTTGCCTCCGGCTAATCTCTGAGTCCATCAACATCTCCAACTCCTCTCCTATAGGGCACTCACCAATTGTGCCATTGCATTCCCATTTTTCTAGAAACAGCTACCGATGCCGTGACAGCAGCAGAAACATCAAGAGCATAGACTAGAAATATCATAACTATAAGAGCAAGCGAGACTCCAACATGCCTCATCTTGATTTGTTTTTTCGTTTCTCTGTAGCAATATTTGCATAGGAAAAAAAAAGTTGGAATTAGCAATGGGAGCTCGAGAGCTTAAACTGTAGTGGGAACAAAGACCCTATGGGATAAGGTCAAACAACTTTATTTAGTTAGATTTATTTTTTGTCTTTTAATTGGGGGGCCCTTTTACTTAATAGTAAATTGATTTTGACTGCATTAATTGTGAAGGTCATCTTGATGTTTAATGTCTCCCTCATATAATTGGATACAATGTCAATATCTTCCTCCACCATTTCTAACCTAGTGTCACATGTTTTGTTTTTATGGCTAGCTGGGGGACTCCTGTGTGATTTGAATGCGGTGGATTGGCACATTTGCTTGTAGGGTTCTCAATAACAGAGAAATCAATCTTCACACAATTATTGAATTGATTTTTTTATAGTCTTGAAATCATGTGTTTAAGATATAAAAATAGATTCTTTATAAAAATATTAGAGAAAAATTACATATATATACGTCCATTCTTTTCGTATACCCATATTAAATGAAAAAACACTTTATATACCAAATGAACCTTTAATAATAATAATAATAATAATAATAATAATAGAGATGGTAGGTAGTATGATCATCACGATGACATGAAAATTTCATCACCTAATAATTTTTCAACCCTGAATATTTATTTGTGGTATCCTGACTAGATCTACCGCTGAATATTTGAAATTTCGTCTCGACTAATTTGGACCGATTCTGTAATACCAAAAAACCGATCTTAGATATTTTGTAAATATCTTTATAATAAAACAAAAAATTTTGAATTTATATTGATTTTTGATTTTGGGGTATTAAATTTAAATTTTGGTATATTTTAATTTCCGTATTTGCGAATCATAATAAACCTCATTTTTATGAAATTTACACTCTAGTGAAATGTGGGTATGAAAACATATATAATTTATTTGTTTAATTATATATTATTAAAAAAAAGAGAGAGAAGCATAGCGTTTTGAATCCAAACGCTGCACTTCCCCAATTCAATTAGGGTTTGAAAACCCTAATTGCTTCTCCTTTCCTCCCGTCGCCCTCTCTCTTTTTCTCTCGAACTCTCCCTCTCTCGCCCATCGCCTCACTGTTTCGCCGCCACCATCTCTACCGTCCTCCGCCTCTTTTCTCCACCGCTCACCATCTTTCTCTCTCTCTCTTCGTTCTGGGAAGTTCACAGTCTCTCTATCTCTTTCGAACTCTTTCTTCCTCTCACTGTCGCTCTCTCTGTCTCCGTCACTCTCTCCGCCACCTTCTTTGCCTCCGACCACCGTTCGTCGTCTCTCTACCTCACTCTCTGTTTCTCTCTCTTTCTCCTTCGAACGTCTCTCTCTCACTCTCTACCTCACTCTCTGTTTCTCTCTCTTTCTCCTTCGATTGCGCTCTCTCTCTGTTTCACTCTCACTCTCTGTCTCTCCCCGGTTACTCTCTCTGTTTCTCTCTACTCTCTCTTTCTCACGCGAACAGAGAGCTCTCTCTCTCTTTCCTCTCTCCCATGCACGCGACCGCAGAGCTTTCGCTCTCTTCCTCTCCCCTTTCGCGGGCGAACAGAACACACTCTCCCTTGCTCGCACACGCTCTGATCTCTCTCTCCCGAGAGATCTTCCTGTAGTCCTTGCTGCGACAGCCTATGTTCGAAAACTCTAGGCCGAATCTGCTAACTCCACTTTCTGCGTAGGTCCGGACTGAATCAAACGGTACACAAAAACTATATCTGCGAACTGTGAAAACCCTAGGTGAGGGGATTTCTGATCCATTCGATTAATTGAATGAATCTAGGGTTAAATCTAGAGTGAAGAGATCTGTATATGTTTATGATGTATGTTAGATTCGATTATAATGCATTTTCTGACATTATATATGTGATTATTAAGGTTAAATATAGGATTTTATATGAATTAGATTGTTTGATATGAAAGAAGCATGCTAAGGGATAATATAATTATGTTGGGTTGAATAGAATAGTTTTCCTAGAGTTTAATTTGAAATATGCATGAAAAGTATTATAATTATATAAATTCGGAAGAAAATTGGGCAAAATTGGAAATATGGGGAATTAAAGTCCATTGAAGATGTAAATAATCTTAAGTTGATGAAATGAGAGTCTAGAATCTGTGGATATACAAATTAAGGGTATATTAAATTAGAAAAATTTGAAAACCCTTTTATGGGAGCTTATTTGATGATAAATTGCGATATTTGATTAGGTTAACACTACAAAAAAACAAGAATTCAGCGACGAAATTTTGCAACGAAAAATATTCGTCGCAAATCTGTCACAAATTTAGCGACAAAAATAGATTTCGTCGCTAATTAACCATGACTTTAGAAACAAAAAAGTATTCGTCGCAAATTTCGCAACAAAAAATATTTTCGTTACAAATTTCGTCGCCAATTTTTGACGAAAATTTTTTGATGCAAAATTCGTTGCAAATTTACGACGAAATAATAAATTCGTTGCTAAATTTCCAACGAATCCTAAAATTCATCGCTAAATTTGCGACGAATTTATAATTCGTCCTAAATTTTACAACGAAATAAACATTCGTCCCTAAATTTGCGACAAATAAATTATTCGTCCCTAAATTTACGACAAATTTATCCATTCGTCCCTAAATCAGGGACGAATTTTTTTTTCGTCCCTGAATCAGGGACGAATTTCTTTTTCGTCCCTAAAATAGGGACGAATTTTTTTTCGTCCCTGAATCAGGGACAAATTTTTTTTTTTAATTAGGGACGATTTTTTTTTCCGTAGGAACGAATTTTTTTTTGCGTATACTTCACAAACAAATGGGAGGTTGGCGGATATCTTCATTGGATAAACCATGCACGTCATTAAATTAACATTCACCACTGTTTTAATTTTGCATAGAATAGAAATGATAAAATTTTTATAATTGTTCACGATTTTTAATGATTTAGGAATTCTTTTTAATATATATGTTAACAGAGTGGTCGAATCTCTATCAATGAAAGTAAGAAGGTTTATTATGAATTATACAACCACTCAGCACATAGCATGCATTTGATTTCTATATAATTTCCCTCTTAACATGTGCTTCAAGCTAAATGAAGAGTTGATTTCCACTTCTAATTTTTGTTATTTAAAGTTTAAAAAAAATTGAATTTTAATCTAATTTTATAAAAAAAAATATAAATTTATAAATCAATAAAGAAGAAGATATTTGAAAGTAAACTTCACATAATTTGTAAAGTTCTAAAAAATTTATTTTCCATTGCCGTACAATAATCTAATTGTGTCATTTTTAAACGTGAAGGGTTATTAAAATTAAAGTGGGATTCACCGTGATAGCCTTTTTAGGTAAGTATGCTCCTACACCATCCCATATAATATTAACAGACTTTATAATCTTGATCGAAAAATATTTATAATCTTTATAACAATACCAAATATCAAATCTTTCTCCACCGAAAAATATTTATAGTTTTACTTATATTAGTTCGCGTGATAGATTGAAAACTTGGAATATCATACCACTTATTGTAAATTATTTTTATTTTTATTTTTATTTTTAAAAATAAAAAAGCTATCTGATTTAAATTTTTTTTTAATTTTTATTTTTGTCCCTGAATCAGAGACGAATTTTTTTTTCGTCCCTGAATCAGAGACGAATTAATTTTTCGTCCCTAAATTTGCGACGAATTTGTCCATTCGTCCCAAAATTTGGGACGAATTTTTTTTTCGTCCCTGAATCAGGGACGAAAATTTTTTTCGTCCCTGATTCAGGGACGAATTGTTTTCGTCCCTAAATCTGGGACGAAAAATGAATTCGTCCCTGATTAGGGACGAATTTAGGGACAAATATATTTTGTCCCTAAAATCTATACTTCACATTCTTTCACTCTCACTCTCACTCTCACTCTCTCACTCTCACTCTCACTCTCACTCTGTCTCTCGCTCTCTCCCTTAGTGGTTCTGCGAAGGTGGTTCTGCGAAGGGATGGCGGAAGGGATACCGGATCTGCGATGGTGATAGGTAATCTCTCTCTCTCTCTCTCTCTCTCTCTCTCTCTCGGCTGCAGGCTATAGAAGCCAGATCCGGCGGCCGAGCCGCCGGATCTGCCCTTCGCGGGCCAGCCGCGGCAAGGGGCCGCCGCCCCTACGCGGCCCAACCACGCGCAGGGGCTGCCGCCCCCTGCGCGGCCCAGCCACATTGCCGTGTGTTTTCTTCTCTTCTTCGATACACATTGCTTCTATCTTCCTGGTGTTGCTCCTCAGGACTTCCGAACGGTATCATTTCCATCTCTTTTCATCCTGGATCTGCTGCTTTTACGGTTATTTCTGTTATTTCTTTTTGGCTTTAATTTTCTGATCCGTGTTGATGTAGCTTTTCTAGGTTTAAATCTCACGCATTTTTTTTTCTTTCTTTGGAAATTCATGTTATGTTCTAAGGTTTAAGTACTATAAATAAAAGTAATGTCATGGGGATTGAAAAGGAAAGTCGATTAATGTATGATTAGTGTGATATAAGTAAAAAGATTCTATGATATCAGGTTTAATTTAGTGACTTAGGTCACAAATTGCATTCAGCCACAAACTAATGACTTCTCCTGGGATTTTATTGAAGAAACCTGGGATTTGTTACTGTAATGTTATGATTTGGGAACCTGGGAACTTTTTTCAACCAGTTGTAGTTATGAATGTTTTATATTGGGAAAGTAGATTGGGAGTTGTATGCTTAGAGTAGTGCTTATTAGGTGTTAAAATAAGGAAAAGTCTAGGTTTTGAGCGGTATCACGTATTTATTCTGAGTTTTGAGAAAGTCCAGTATAATTGAGGTGGTACTTTGTAACTAAACTAGGAATCAATTCATGGGTCCTTTATTTTCAAGTCTAACTTTCCATTCAGTGCGAGATACACATGCCTATGTTGGATTCTAATTGGTATGATAAAAATGGTAATTGCACAAGTTCTTCACATAAGTTTCAGGGTTGAATTGAATTGACATTACTTTTTTCTCCTCCCCCCTCCCAACCCAAAAATTGAAGGGTTTAACTAGCAATGTCAACACCAAACTATAACGAGGATAATTTTTATTATGTACTTTTTGATAATAGTTTTAGGTCATGATTATCAACATTAGAGGTTTTATACTTATTTGGGCCATTCAAAACTCTATGGAAATAAATTAGCTTCAACTTGACCACCAATATGGAAGTGCTTACCAGATCCATGTTTCTTAGATTTCAAGTGTGATTTGAAGTATTTGTTGGCTCATCAGATATTCCATTAACTGTAACATGGATTATAGCAAATGGTGGATGTGTAGCTCTAATTGAATCTCACTTAGGAATTATTGTTTATGCTGACATTTTCAATTATCCGGTTTACGAAAATGTTGGAATTTTTTTTTGAATTTTTTATTTGATTTGATCTGTTAGCAGTAGGGGTGCTCTCTCGAGGGACTACATAACACGTTGGAATTCCAAATGCAAATAAAATAAAGGGTGATTTCTGAGTATGTCAAATTCTCTCTCCCTCTCATGGTATTGTCAATTTTGGTAGTCATTCTATATTAAGCTTATTAAGGAAGAAGAAATGTTTTTGGATCATTAAACATATGATAATGAACACATATTCCAGGTGATTAGGTTAGGAATCTTCTATTTCCCAATGCCCAAATGCCGCAATTATATGGTCAGGATCTACTATATGAAAATAATATAGTGCGTAAGTTAGTTTACTTTTAATTTGTAAATTTCGTTACTCAATTTGTTAACTATTTACTGTCTCATTCTTAAATTTATATATTTGATTTGTTAATGCATTATCTTTTTTTCTATAGGTCATCACAGAAAATTTGTTGACATATTGGTGTTTTTTTCGTCGCATTTAATTTGTCAAATTAAATATGGTAAGTTTATTCATGTTTTTTATTATACATCTGATGAACATGCAATTTTAATTTTTTATTTTTGTTAATAATATATTATGGTCGACAGTTTCGACGTGGTGGCCATAGACGAAATTTTGATGGAAGATCACACTCTTCACCATCGCAGTCCGCTTCAGTACCTTCACAAACTCATTCCCTCGCCGGTAATATATCTTCGCCTCCCCCTTCTGTTGCAGGTCCTTCGCATTCATAACAAATGGCTAGTAATGTACCTTCTCCAGTCCCTTCGGTGGAATACTCGTATGCAGATAGGGAAGACAATCGAGAGTTGATAGCTCCTTACGAAGATTCGTAAGTACAAAATTTTAAAATTTCAGATATATTATTTCTTTTATTTATAAAACAAATTATTCTTTTAACTATCTTGTTTATTTAACATTGTTTGTTTGAAAATTTATGATAGATTTACAAATTCTGTACATGTTATTCACGAGTTTAATAGAATCGTGAATAACCATTAGGGAGGGGCCTCGATGACTTACACAAGCACTCCGAAAGAAACGAAAGAGTTATGGTGGAGTGAGTTCAAGGTAAATTATCCTAATCAGTTTATATATAAAATTAAATTAATAGTTTTATAATCAATTGGTTTTTTTTCATTGCAGCGAGTATTCACGTGGGACGAGACTGAAGAGTTGGAAGTAAAAAGGATTTTCAAGAAAAAATGTGGTGATCACATTCGACACGTTTTAAATCATGCGAAGAGACACGGAAAAAAGCCAAACTGCATCACCGAGCAAAATTGGGGCATGATTGTTAATTTTTGGGAATCGGAGGAGAACAAAAGAAGGAGTGAGCAGAACAAAAAGAACCGAGCTTATAATTCAGGGGAATCATCTGCGACGTATGCGGGAGGCTCGATCAATATCGGTGAACATAGAAATAGATTGGTAATTTTATACAAACACTAATTTTGTAATCTAATTTAAACTATTTCATTATTTCTAACAGTATTTTTTTATTTTAGGTCAAAGAAACGGGGACCGAGCCTTCATTCATAGAAACTTTCACGCGCACATTTCAGAAAAAGAACAAGACTTGGAGTGGGGAGAGAGCTAAAGCAATTAAGGTTTGTAATTTCAAAACTTCCAATTATTTAATAAACATTTTTAATATTGATTTGATCATATTATCTTGAATATATCATAACAATGTAGGAAAATAAATTTATTAGATTAAACTTTCCCAAGTTTATTTTTATTGTTAAGTTGATTTTTTGATTTCTAATGAATTACTTGATAGAGATTTTTTTTTCCCATAACTTTTAACTTAAGCACTACAATATGAATGTTCATAATTGATATTCTATATAGTCTCATGATTTATGTTACTAATTTTTTTATTTTCCTTATATATATATATATATCTAATCAAGATTATATGTGCTTGTATTATATTGTTATTGGAAATTTATTTTAATTTTTTTCATGATAATACAGGAGAGATATGATGAGATGTCACGCAGAAGCTCGAGTGCGAGTGATGATGCTGGTGGATCTGAGCCATCTGTTGATAACATAAATACATGGCTCGAGTTGACTGGTGGAGCAAAAGGGGGTAGAGTAGTTGGACTAGGTTCTTTGAGCAGAACTTACAAATTCCCTGGTTCATCTTCTTCGACCCCACCAGCAGTCAGGGTAGAAATAAATCAGTTAAATCAAGAGGTGAGCCATTTGAAGGACTTACTGTGGCAAAGAGATCAGGAATTCAATGAACTTCAAGCAAAGCACACGCAAGAAATGAACGAGTTCCGCACGCAGCAAATGTTAATCATGCAGCATCTTCAGTTATCCTACGCTCCAAGTCAGATTCCCCCTTCTATTTCTCCTCCTGATAATCTCGCGATGGTGATGAAGGTGATGATTTCTTCGGTGGTGATGATGATGATGATGAGGATGATGGTGGTGGAGGTCATACTTGAGATTGTGTACTGTTATTTGACTTACATTTTGATACTCGTTATATTTATTTTTTTGGTTGTGTATGGTTATTGATATTTTAACATTTAGACTTGATGTTGATTTTTATCTTTGATATTATTATTATGATTTCTTGTTGAATTTTTAATTTATTGATTTTATTGAATAGTTAGCTATATTTATGAGTATAGATGCCTGAAATTTGATATTAAAAACGATTTGAATGATTAGTTGTTGATTAGGTTAGATGAGCAGGTATAAAAACAGGTTATATAGGAAAAAATGATCTAAATATATCAATAAAATTTTTAATTGTCGTCAAAATACATATTTGCCGTTAGCTACGAATTTTACAACAAAAAAATGATTCGTCGCAAATCTGCGACGAAAACTGTATTCGTCGCAGATCGGCGACGAATCATTTTTTCGTTGCAAAATTCGTCGCAAATTTGCAACGAATTTTGCGACAAAAAAATTTTTGTTGGAAATTTTTATAACAAAAAATTAGTTTTTCGTCCCAAAAATTTGCGACGACTTATTAGGGACGAAAAAAAAATTGTCGCAAAATTCGTCGCAAAGTAGTTTTGGGACGAATTTTTTTTACGAATTTGTCGCAAATTTATAATTTTTTTGTAGTGTAATCTTTTGGGGGTTTGAAAGGAATCAATTCGAATTTGATTGAAAAATAGAGAGTGAATACCCTCTCTAGAGGTGAGTGGATGGTTCCTTGTATTCATAAATGAGTAACATGTTTTAAAATTGCTTTATAAATGATTTTGAAAGATTTTTATATATTTTATATAAATTGTATTGTAATTGTGGGCTGTCTGAACTGCCTTGTGAAGTACGAATGCATCCACTGTATTTATAAATGCATGTGTGTCATATGATATTTGATATTGTTTTATGAATTGCTATGGCATGAGATTGATGATTATTTGTTGGAATTATAGCACATGATTTGATAAATGAGATGTTTGAGAAATGAAGGGTGCTGGTTGTTAATGGTATAGTCATTCCCTCCATGAAGTGACCCGACGGGGTGACGTGGTTGGGGTTGGATGTGTGGGGGAGTTAGACATCATTTCCTCTACCGAAGTCGTGCTATATCTGAAGTGCACCCCGGTGAGATACGAGCCAACGCCAAGGAATGGGGTATGTTTTAAAATATTAGATAGAAAAACCCTTGGCGGGCTTTCATCTGGGTTCGGCCAGTCTAAGACGGGAGTGTTTTTGATGGACCCCATGATTTTCTGACAAAATGATCGATGTGGATGCATGTTTGTAAATTGTGATTTATTGAAATGTTTTTATGTATATAAAGTGATGTTTATAAGATATGTTTTGACTGCTCCACATTCACCCTTCATTTATTGACACAATCACACCATTGCACTCCACTCACTGAGTATTCCCCAATACTCACCCCTCTTTCCATATTTTACAGAGGATATTTAGTTTGGAGACTGGACATTGGAGCTTGCGAAGGATTTTTGTTGATTTGTATAGGTATCTAGCAATGTAGGATTTTTGGGAATTTTAGTTCATAGAACCATGGAAAGGGAGTTCTATACATCTCATATCATGCGGATTTTGCTGATACTGATTGAGTTTTTCGACAAGTATTGATAAAATCCGACGATTATGATTTGGGATTTCATTATTTTGATTTAACTGTTTCTGAAAATGTTTATTTCTATACTGGGACATTTGGATTGTAATTCTAAATTTTGATACTTTTCTTTGGATTTGTGAAATTCTGTATATCTCATATTGTATGGATTTTACTGATATTTGCTTGTTTTCTTCAGACAACTATTAGTAAAATCATGCGACTATGATTCAGGACTTATTGTATTTTAAATGCTTTATTGGTGCTAAGAAATTCTGATTGGCTGGGATGGTCACACCACATACGTGCATATACAGGAGCCATTTTTTCGATTGTGTGTCGACGCATGCTTATGTGTACAGGGAATGGATCATATGAATCCTTTGCATGTATATTATTTCATACTTTCCTTATCTTTGATGGATTTGTATACTGGAGGACTAATTGTTTAGGAATGTGGCCTTGCGGAGTCCTGATACATAGGAAGGTTCTACCCGTATATCGAGACAATACAGCAGTTGTTATGTGCTCGATTCGAGGATCGGATCGTGACAGATTCATGGTTAGACCCTCTTTCAAGGGAGATCTGATATGATTTTTTTTGCTCTCATATCAAGTCAAATCCAGACATAATTAAGGAATTTCAGGACTCTTTCTCACTAAGCCGACCAAATGTTGGTCAACCCTGATTATTTTAATCCTGAAAAAAAAATGTGCACAGAGCATAAATATCATTTTTTTTTAACTATTTAGTAATTTCCATTTGTCCCAGGCATAAGAGGGTGGAAGGACGTGCTAAATCCAGCAAAGGTATAAAAAATGTATTAGCTACCCATATCAACTAATTTCAATGGTTAAAATTTTTTAAATAAATTTAATATATTTCAAAATTAAATTTTATTGAGATTAGGGTTTAAGATTTATAAGCACAAAAAAGCAATCATATGGTTTAGAGAGTGTATGCTTTAACTACTTATTTTTTATTTCTAATTTAAAAGTCAATTTGAAAATAAATTTTGATCAATCAACTAAAAAATTACTTTTAGCTAGTTTAAAATATTTGATTGAAGATGTTAAAAAGTAATTTATTTATTAAAAGAAAAAAAATGTAAGTGGTTGCTTTTTGTTAAAAGTAGAGATATATGGTTAATTAAACTTAATCAAATATATTTACAAATGGGTGATTTATTATCATCATCGTCATCGTTATCCATACCATTATAAAAAAGTAATGCCTTATGGAACTTATAGGGAGTATCACGTAAGAAAATAGTTTTTTTTTTAATTTTTAAAAATGGTTATGGTTTAATTTGCTCCCTAATTTAATATTATTAACCACACTATGATATTTACCTATTAAATCAACCTTTATATCTTCACCCCATATTGGTGGATGGGTGGGTCATTTATTGATTAGAAAATATAATTTTTTTTTAAAAAAAAAAGTTATGATTTAATTGTCGCCTAATTTAATATTATAAACCACATTATGGCACTCACCTATTAAATCAACCGTTCTATATCCACCCCATATTGTTAGATGGATAGGGCATTTATTTATTTAAATCTAAAAAAATTCAATATCAGAGGGGAAGAGAGAGAGTAAAAAAAATAAATAACAAAAAAAAGCTAGAGACGGAATATCAAACTTTCATCGATTCGTATTTTTGAGAATACCATTCGATCATTATTAGAGTTATGAGAGTTCATTTTACTTCCATCAAAGAACGACTAAGAGATATTTCGTTTCAACTTGCATATTTCATTCTCTGTTACCCTTTTATCGATCTGGATTTTTATTAAATATTGGATATTTTTTTAATTTAATTTAATAGATTCGTATGACTTTTTCATGTTTGTATCTTGATTTCTCAATATAGCATTAGACAAAAAGTTTGTATTACTTTTTAATGTTTGCTTCTAAGTTTTCATTAGAATTGCATTATTTTATTGAATTGTTGTATATGAGTAAAAAATTTTCATATTTTGTTCTTATATATGTGTTTTTATTCTGTTCTTATATATATCTCTTTATGTGTATATGGTTTTGTTGTAAACAAAGTTTCATTTGTCCTCCTCTCAAGTAGAAATCATATTATTGATCATTGTAAATTTTAGGGTTTTTATTAGATTTTGGTATTTTGTTATTTTGATCCAATAAGTTCATATGACTTTTTCATATTTATTTTTTGATTTCTCAATACAGCATTAGAAAAAGAGTTTGTATTACACTTTAATATTTGCTTCTAAATTTTTATTAGAATTATATTATTTTATTGAATTGTTGCATTTGAGTAGGAAATTTTCGTATTCTGTTTTTATATATGTGTTTTTGTTCTGTTCTTATATATGTCTATTTATCAGTGTATGGTTTTATTGTGGATAAATTTTCATTTGTCTTTCTCTAAAATAGAAATCATGTTATCGAAAATTATAAGTTTTATTATTTTTTATACAAGCTGATTATATTTTTGTTGGTTAGTTTCTTAATATAAATTTATTAAGTTATGGGCATAAGTAGTTTATAACAATATGATGATATTAGTACACCATGTGTAGTAAGAACAAGACAAGTAATATCTTATGAAGGTTGTAGGGAGTTTCACTTCAGTAATAGAAATAAGAAATTATTGATAGGTAAAAATCAATTATATATCACAATTATGTAAGTTACTATTCTATTTAATTCTATGTGATTATTTTATTTAACTTATATTTTATAATAAAAAGTTCCACCTATAGTGTAATTACGGACATATAACCAAGTTATTATTATTATATCGTACTAAAGAATTCTTAAAAACTAATAGTATTTAAAAGATATAATATGAGCGAAAAAAGCTTAGATGGAGACAACACGTAGGGGAAAAAAAAAAGGAAAAACAAAATTTATTTTTCCTCATTTGTACATTTGAAAATTGGCAAAGTATCATGTAGCATGTAACTTTTCTTTTTCTTATTTTGTTTTTCCTTTTTCCTTTTTCCTTAAATTTGTGTTGTTTCATTCTGGGTTAAAGAACGAGAACAAACAACTTCCTTGGTCATAACGTTGATTGAGTTGAGAATTAAAACTCTTCTTCATCAATCTCCTAATTCAATTGAATATCGCAAGCACGCAATAAGCAATAACTCATCAAATTGATTCCTCTCTGTTAACAGAAAATTAACAATAGCATACCCAATCAAACAATTTCCAACAAAAACCCAGAAAATGGGTTTCTTTACTGAGCATAAAGAATGATAAAATGACTCAAATTGCCCTTTCTGAGAATGATGATGTTGAAGAAGTTTTCAGAGTTTTTTTCCAATTTGATGAAATTGGAGACAGATTCGACGAGGTTAGATTCAAGAGCTGTTGAATGGGATGGAACCAGGATGAGTCAAGAGTGCAATTTGAGAAGAGAGAGAGAGAGAGAGATTCTGTTCCAATTTGATAAAGAGTTGTAGTAGGCCCACTAATTCTTTCTTATAATAGAAAACTTCCAAACATGAAAGAATGTGAATTCACTCCAAATTTCAAACAAAACAACATCAAGTTTCGCAGGAGAGTTTAAGGAAACCACTTTAAATTTATCACACACTATATCAATCAATCAAGGTGGAACATTAGCACCTGCAAAAGTGATATTTCTATTAAGTTTGTCTGTATCTTTTGTGGTATATATACAAGTATATAACATTCGAGACATGAATATTTGGATCATACCACCAAATCATGCAACTTGTAACACAACACGGACAGCGTAGAAAATCTACTTGTTTCTTAGGTTCCATTTGTGTAGAGATTAGCTTCTTTGGACGATTACATTCTATGTCCACTTAGTGACCAACGAATGTGCAGACCACTTTTCCTTCATGGATGAAGAGTGAATACATTTGAATTTAATTATGGATTAAGTTGGATGTCTCTCTTAAGCTTTTTCTATCTCCTATGCCTCACTTTAGCTTAATTTATCCTATTTTATTTACCCAAAAGCGAGATTAATGAATTTTCCCTTACAAAATGTTGAAAAAGAAATCAACAAAAATTCCAAAAAAAAAAAAAAGGATCAAATCAAATGGAGGACTAGCCGATCAAGTGCAAGGCTGTGACCCAACCAAAAAAAAAATGTCATTAACCATAAGTCTACGATCATGCGGGCCCAATCAGATGGCCCATGGCATGACCGCCAACATTTTCATCTCTCCCCCACCTCATTTCGAGACATAATTTTACTACCTTATGTAATTTGTTTCATTTTTGGTGAATTATTTACGTAAATATTTAATAAGAGGGAGAAAGAGTGTGTGTGCACATTTAAACAATTGTTTGCCAGAGAAAATAAACATGAGCACATATCCTCGTTTAAGTATTTTTGTGTTTCTTCTAGTAAATTTTTTGGGTAAATTTCTAGTAGTATAAGTTTTGGCATCAATGTTATTTCACCATTTGAAATGCTCTTTAATCTTAAACGTATACTCTCAAACGTTGTCAAATTGTGCCATTGTATAGATTATATAATCTTTCAAGTTCTTCAATGGATTAGGATTTACACCGCATTAATGCATTTCAGTTAAAATTTTATTGTTCTATCACATTTTTCTAAACATAAAAAATGTAACATTCTTTGTCCCAAAAAAGCATTCGTGATAACATCATCAATTTATGTCGGAGAAATGTAGCATTTTCTATCCCATTTTTACTAAAATAATATTGATTATACTTAATCAAGGAGATTTAAGATAACACTAGGCAAGCATATGGACTGCCCACGTGATAAAAACTAGTTTTGGGGATCAACCTTGATCAACACAATCCCATTCCACTCAATGGTCACCACCCTTATTAAAGAAAAGGTCTCACAAACATCAAATGAAAAGAAACCTGAAATACAAGGGGCAATCACACACTTAATAACAAACAATTAACATTATCACTTTAGTCTTGAGATGGTGATTTGTGTGCACTGATACGGCACTTATCGCTGGGCTTGCACTTGTTAATATTTGTTTTGCCATTAGCAGCAGGAAAGCAGGAGATATAGCCTGGTCGACCACAATCGGCAGTCTGGCCTTTATGGGGAGTAAAACCAGTGGCTTGCTTCGGATCGCTGGTGTTCTGTGATCCTAATATTCTCATACTTATATCAGAGTCCAATAAGAATTCCAAATCCACATCCAAAATGAGGCACTCGTATCCACTGCACCCGCTCATCATGCTGCTTAGTGTCTTTGCCTTGCACCCTCTCGTGCTCATCATTATTGTGACCAATAAAATTACAAGGGACAAGAAGCACTTCTTACCCATCTCTCTCTCTCTCTCTCTCTCCCCCCCCTCTTCCTCTGAAATGCAAAGATGATGGCTAAGGTCATATATATAGTGTGATTGCGCCAGAGCTGGGAAAATGAATAGCTTACACACACAATCAAAGCTAATTTCTTCTGGTGTTCTTCACTGTACTAGTGCTTAGTGGAGTCCAACGCAAGATTTTTGGAATCTTTCAATAATTCAATCTTGATTTGAGGATTCAGCCAATGCCGTCTATGCTATGTCTAGGGTTTCTTTTAAGACTTTAGTATAAATTTTGTGTCTAAAATGTACAAAAATACACATTAAGATGTGTATTATTAGTTTCGAATTTTCTTAATGCGTGTTGGCGCTATATTGTCAGAAGATACTACAATTTGCTCACACACACACACACACACGTGTGTGTGTTTGTGTGTATAAATGTAAGTTTTGGCCCATTCTCTTATTAGTATGACCCCTTGACACTATTGTCCAACCAAAACTATATATATAGAAGAAATTAAAAAAAAAAAAAAAATGACCTTCCTGCCATTTTGATTGGGTCCATATTAGTCTCTCTATCTTTTCAAGTTTGGCTAAGATGTTAAGAGAGTTTGCTCTTCTGTGTGAGAGATTGAACTTGAAATAATTCAAATGCTTAAAAACAGTCAAAAGTGTCCCATAAATGCATTAGTCAATTGGTTGTCATATTTTTTGGGATCATAGCTAAATCATCTGAGTTTGTTAACGTAGTGTATATATATTATTACAATCAAAGGCCCAAAATGAAACGTGATTTCTATAATAAATAGACAATATTAATAAAGTATGCTATTTAAATTACATGTACTTCATTGCCACAACGTTGGAGCACATAATATTTTTTCATATTAAAGAAATTGAATTTTAAAACTTGGCTATTTAGATGAAAAATACGCACCCACAAGTTTTTTCTTATGTCCTGTCCCACGTTATTCACGTCTAGCCATAATTTTTTCTTTTGGGTGTAATTGATCATAAAATACTATGTTACTTTTGTTGACACATGATTCAATACACAAAATATATACCTTGAGTGATGCATTAAGGTTGTTGAGACTTGAGAGAAGGCCAGGTTTACTTTTGCTTTTTCTTTTTCTCTATTGTGCTTTGTATTATTCTGACTTTCAATCTCTTTTTTTTTTTTTGATTTTTATTTATCGGTATTAGGATTTTGCTCAACTAATTTAGTGTGAATACTATGAGACCTATATAAGGGATTGAATTTTTCAAATTTTATTTTTCTATTCTCATAATTTAAATTTAAAATCTATGATTAAGAGAATATAGTACCTTACCAGGTTCACGTACTCACGGTAGTTTGGACTTTTAATATCTGCATGCAAAGCTAGCTGAAAACGATTTAGCTTTTCATAAAGGTTGGGCCATGGTACTGTGATGGCCCCAGCCTTTTCCAAATATCAAGATTTTACTCATTGGTGTTTGTCTTTGTCTTCAAGTGAAGCACTTCTGGAACAAATTATGAATGTATGTTACTGAATTTTCACATTTATTTTTCACTCCACCAATATTGAGGTGTTAAAAAGGAGTTAAACTCGAATCTATTCAAAAAGCTTGTTGATTAAATGCTGGATTATCATAAATTCTGTTCTATCCTTCTTCAGCTCAATGCTTACGATGCAGGAGCCCAGCTTCTTGGTTCAAAGCTCCAATCGAGTCAGCTTGTTTTGGGTCGACCATAAAACAAATAGGTGGGTTTAGAGCTTAAGAAAAACAAAATAAATTATCATTGTATTAAAAGACTTTTTTTCATCTCAGTTGCATTTTTTGACCTAATGATACACGGTAATCAATTTATTGGTCCTTACTAATCCAGTTCAATTTAACTATCGAGATAAACTTTTCAATTGTTTTTTTTTTAATTCTCAAAACTTAAATCTGAAAAATTTATTAAAGAAATTTAATATCTTGCAATTAGAGCAATAAGGTGTCGGTGGAAGAAATCATTGTCGACAGCGGGCCAAGTTTGCTTTTGCTTTATATTATTCTACCTTGGGACACTTTAATCCTTAGGTAAAGCTGGCATGCTACCCGGTCCAAACCTTTTAAAAGTTGCCCAGAAATTATTAACTTTTTTTTATGAAAAGCGATGAATTTCATTAAAAGGAAAATCAGCTGTTTACCTAATGGTTGTTGTCAAAAACCGATGCAATAATTTAAAGAGCAGCAAAAAGAAAAGGAAAAAAAATCAGAAAGCAAAACGAGCACAAAAAAGATTTAGTCCTATATAAAGAAAATTGCTCTTGTAGAAGATTTGAATGCAAGTCTCATTTATTCCAATGTGCCGGTTTATCACAGAAAACTACTACATTGCCTTCAACTATAATGACCACAGTATAGTATAAAGTATAAATAACCAAAACTGATGCAGAAGCTTTCCATGATTCAAGCGAAGCCATTGAATAAATAAGTCATCCATACAACCAGGCATTATCCAATTCATTGGCCATCAAGATCGAACCCGACACCATATCTTACAACTTGCATTTAATGTTGTAACAAAGATTTTATGTGATTGTATTTCTAACAAGATTGTTCATGTGACAACTCTTTTGTGTGGGTTATATGGTTTTGAGTGCTTCTGTGTTGAGGCTATGGACCCGGACAGTTGACACCAATAGTTCGGTTTTATAGTTTTAATGGGAAATATTTTTCTTCGAGCTAGTTTGGCGGTGTCAGATCCATGGAACTTGGGTTAGGAAATAAGATTAGGTTAGACCTCTGATTGGGCAAGATTAATTATGTTAAACAAAGCCTAAAAGATCAATTGTCAATTCTCCTCCATGTATATACACCCTTCAACGCAAAGGGCACTGCGGTACAAGAAATTAAGATATTACAATAACTTTTTTTTGGGGGGGGACTACATAGGCACTGCGATAATCGTAGAATTACACACATCCATGAACGTTTGAACACAAGATCTCAGGATAGACACTAAAACAAGAGCTCCTAACTATTAGGCTGTGTCCCCTGGGAACACAATAACTTTTTTGATGGCTAAATAAAAGTGGGGCAATCTTTCTAAACCATACCCAGTAAACCGGATAGAAAGAAGTTCATTCTTGAACCAACCAAGACTAAATAAAAGTGTGTTTATAATTGGACATCCTATAAAAGATAGGTGTGAATCTTCTAGATCTATGTAAAGGGATTCAAAATGGCATGTAAAGCATATTTTTGAGATTTTTTTTTTTTAGTTGATAATAAGGCTCAGTGCTTTTTTTTCCCCCCTATCTTTCTAGCACTAAGCAATATGTTTCGTAAATTGAGTTTGATCATCACACCACTCTGAAATTGATAAATTTATGAGACTGCTTGGGCTTTACTGCGGCTCGGTTCTTATGATGCAAGAGCCCCAGTCCATATTAAAACTTAAAACGGCCTGAGTATTCCGTTTTCAACCTCTATTTGAAACAAAAGGTTGAGTTATCAAAAGATGATTAGTCTAATAGAAAGGATACTAAATTCTTTAATCAAAAATTAAGTTTGAATTTTGAGAATGAAAAGAATTATATTGAAAGAGATCCCTCTAAAAAAAATCTGATAGTAGTTTAAATCTAATTAGTCAGAATATGATTCAGAAGAACTATTGCTCCAATTAAAAAAAGAAAATGGTTGAGTTTCTTGTGGGAATAATGATTGAGCCAATTGGTCCCTTCATGGAACATCCGATGATTGAATCGATTGATAAAGTCCAGCCCAACTTCTGATTTATGGTGCCAGTCCAGCCTAACTTAGGATTTTTTGTGCTAGTCCAACCCAACTTCAACACCTGAGAAATAGTGCGGGATAAAAGTATTGTTGAGCTGGACAAAACTTTAGGATGGTTGGGGCCCAATAAGGCCCCGTTATAGTTGAACAAAGTGGCCCCAAACTTACTTCTGTCCTTTATTTTTTTTTTATTACAATAAAAATCAAATTTTGAATCACAGAATCAGTAAATGAGAGCTATTATCACTGAACTATTCTTTTGGAGACTCTACTTCGATCTATATCAGACAAACCTTAATTCTTTCCACTTCCAAGTTATAATCGGGTAAATCTTTTTGACAAGTACTAACTTTTTAGGGAAAAAATAATTAAATTTCTAGCATCAAATATTTTTATTAGCTTTATCATAATTTAAATATTATCAATCAAACTTAGAATCATTTAATTTATAATTTAAATTCCTTTTGGTTTGGCTCCTATGTATCATTTATCAATCCGACAACCATAACCAATAACTTGTGAATTTAATGATAAGACACTGGACTTGATCGAAATTTCGAATTCGAGTTTTGTAAATAAAAAAACAGATGCTGCAATAAACAATCTCTATATTGAACCCAGAACAGCTCAAATAGAATTTGAAGTTTTTGCATACCCATGATCAAATACCAAAAAATCAATCCCACAACCCATGTCCATCAAAAGAGCAACAAACTTATGTTTGTACTTGCATATATGATAACTAAAATTATATATAAGGAAGTAAAACAAAGAGGGCTTCCATTTTGATATAAGAAAAACATAAGTTGTGACTTAGACCTCTTTCCTTTTTTTCTTTAAAGAAGTTTTAAAAATTAATCACTGAAAATAAGTGATGTAAAATTAAACCGAGTTTAACATTCACAAATTTTCAACATGATGGGAAATTGAACTATGATTCTGATATCATATGAAATAACTAAAATTAAGTCTTGAAAACTAATTATTAAAATTAAAAAATTGTGGGCGTGCACCCAACAATTACAACTATGCAATATGGGATTTAATGTGTAACTTATTTTTTTCTCACTATATCAATTAAGACTACATTAAGCATATAAATTTGAAAAACCTTTATTTTAACTACTAATTTTAAAATAAGATTTAATTTTCACTCAACCACCTTAAAACAACTAACTTGCATTTTCTTTGAATCATTTTGATAGAATGATGAAATTTGTCACATGACCACCACTAAATGTTCTATTATTCTAATCATGCTTTCCCCCATTCAACAAAGGAAAGGCCACCATGTGTAGATAAGGAGAAAATCAAGCAGCATGTGTGGAACCATTTCAGGAAATTATTCAATCGAAAGGAAGTGACTCACCCCAGCGACAGGTTTAAGATTTATTTATGTAAAATTGTTCAGAGGCATCATGAAATGCTCACTAAGCCGGTCCTTGAAGAGGAGGTAAAGCAGGCAGTTTTCTCAATGCAAGGTTTGAAAGCTCCGGGTCCAGATGGACTCCAGCCAATTTTCTTCCAGCAACAATGGCAGACAATAAAGGATTCTTTATGTAGGTTCGTGAAGGATGCTTTCAGCTATAGATTCTTCTGCAATAACATTGCCAACGCCCATATGGTTCTGATTCCCAAAATTGAGAATCCTAGCACAGTTAATGACCTTCGACCGATTAGCCTTCTGAATTCTTCATATAAGGTGTTAACCAAGGTTCTGGTTCAGAGACTGAGACCCCTTCTAAACGATTTGATTGGGCATCATCAGAGCAGCTTCCTTATAGGCAGGGGAACAACGGGAAATATAGTAGTGGCGCAGGAAGTTGTTTATTCTCTGAGCAAGTTAAAGGGAAGGAAGCACGGTATGATCCTTAAGATTGATCTCACTAAAACCTATGACAATATCTCTTGGAGCTATTTAGGAAGGGTGCTTCTGGATATCAATCTTCCCATCCCTTTAGTTAGATTGATTATGCATGCAGTTACTTGTGGAAGCATATCTCTTATCTGGAATGGGGAGGTCCTTCTTCAATTTAGGACAGGTCAAGGTTTGAGGCAGGGAGACCCCTTGTCTCCCTACCTCTTCATCTTGGTAATGGAAAGGTTGTCTTACATGATTCAAGAGAAAATCAGAAAAAACAGATGGAATCCCATTAAGGTAACAAGGAATGGCCCTCCGGTTTCTCATTTATTCTTTGCAGATGACCACCTCTTGTTTGCTGAGGTAGAACATCTAAATCTGAGTGCCATTATGGAATGCCTTAGAGATTTCTCAACCGAAAGTGGTCTCAAAGTTAATCCAGTCAAATCAAGGATCTGGTTCTCACCTAAAACCCCTTGAACAACTAAAACTGCTCTTATGGCTATGAGCAAATTCGTGCCCACGAATGATTTGGGGAGATATCTTGGGGTGCCCATCATTAGCAGCAGAGTTAAGAAAGACTTATATAACTATTTGATCGAGAAGGTTAGAAATAAACTTTCCAATTGGAAGGCCAAAGTCTTGAGCATTGCAGGAAGGAAAACTCTTATTCAAGCGGTAACCACGGTCATTCCCATATATACAATGCAGACGGCCTAGCTCTCTAGTGATACCTGCTCAAAGTTGGATCGGATTAACGGGAACTTTTTGTGGGGCAACGAAGAAGGGGAGAGAAAAATTCATTTTTTTAGGTGGGATAGAGTTTCAAATCCAAAGAGGGTAGGGGGTCTAGAGATCCGCAAGATGCGTGAGAGTAACATGGCAATGCTTGCAAAGCTTGGATGGATGATTGTGAAAGACAAAGATAATCTTTGGTATAAGGTGGTTAAGGCGAAATATCTTAAAAAAGATAGCCTCTTTAATTGCAGAACTAATGCTAGTGGTTCAAGTTGTTGGATAGGCATTTTGAAAAGTAGAAGTTGTACCAAGGAAGGGATTAAGTGGAGATTGGGGAATGGCCAGGACATTGATTTTTGGAAAGATAATTGGGTTGGGGAAGGAAGCTTATTGGAGCACTCTGTTCATCCGCGAGGAAGAGACCTGCCTCCTTTTAAAGTTAATGATTTCATTGATAGGGAGACTGGGTGAAAGATTCAGGAGCTTAAAAAATGGATCACTGAGGATAAGATTGAGGAAATTTGTGGCATTATGATCCCTAGAAGGAGTTCTGAGAAGGATGTCTGCGTGTGGGGCAGGACAAATAATGGAATCTTTTCAGTGGCAAGCGCCTATGAGTCCATTACTTCCGGCATTGCTGTCAATGGCCCCAATGAGGAAAACTCTTGGGACTGGGTTTGGAAGAACAAGAGCCCAGAGAGGGTGAAGTTTTTTCTTTGGAAGGCTGGATGAGGATCATGCTTAACCAATAGCGAAAGGAAAAAGAGAGGTCTGACGGAAGATAACTCCTGCATTCGTTGTAGGGAGGGAAATGAGACATTACTTCATGTCCTCAGGGACTGCAGAGATACTAGAGAAGTTTGGCGATTGCTAGGGGCAAATGATGGGGGTAGAGGTGAGTTTTGGGAAGACAATCTGGGAACTTGGCTAAAAAGGGGCAATGCTACTAATAGAAGGTATGTTAATTTGAAAGATGGGATTCTCTTCTCGGCTGTAGTTTGGTTTTTGTGGAAAAAGAGATGCTTATTGGTTATGGAAAGTAAGAAGGAGGACAATACTACCTTACTAAGGAAAATTAGTCACACTTGCCGGACCTGGAACCAAGGATTACAGATCAGGAATAGGGCGACTGAGATCCCTGAAGTTTGGATTAAATGGAAGCCTCCAGATGGTGGGATGATCAAGTTGAACTTAGATGGTGCAGTCGATCCTATTTCAAAGCTGGCAAGTGCTGGTGGAGTCTTAAGGAGGGAGGATGGCAGTTGGGTCAAAGGGTATGTTATCAATATAGGGAAAGGTGATGTTATATCCGCAGAGCTGTGGGGCTTAAGAGAAGGCCTTATCCTGGCCGGCAGTATGCAGATTCCTATTCTTCAAGCAGAGGTGGACTGCCTCCCGTTAGTCCAACTCCTGCAAGGTGAGGATCAAGATAATCACCCTCTATACAACATCATTATGGAGTGCAGAGATCTTCTTGTCAAGATGAGAGTTACTAGAGTTGTCCAGATCTTCAGAGAGTTGAACAGGTGTGCTGACTACCTTGCTAGGATGGGAAAAAAAGCTAAAAAAGGTCTCACTTTATTCGATCAACCTCCGCAGGAGTTGGGGAAGATTCTGAAGGAAGATATTATGTGTTGGCAAAAACGGCACACTAGATTCATTAGAGAGTGAGTTGTGTTTGTTTTCTTGTGTTTGCCTGGGCTTCTTTGTGGCCTTGTTTGTTTTTCCCTGTTTTTCATAAAAAAAAAAAAAAAAAAAAAAAAAAAAGAGAGAGAGAGAAGGGGAAAGGCCACCATAATTTTTCTAAGCTCTTGTAAATTTTCAACACAATAAAAAATAACCTGTTGATGACATTGTCAGAAAACTAGTGTCCTTCACGTGCATTTACATGAACATGAATATGCTGCTCCACCAACACACCCATTTGACCAACTTGTCCCATTAATTAATCTTTGCTTTTGTCTTTTAATCATCATGACCTAATAATGGGCAACAAGGCCTTCAAGGTCGAAGCTTTTTTATGATCCTTCTTGCCTTTTATCTTTAACCCTTTTCTTGCACCCATGTTGCCACCTAGGAGGATGCTTTTAGTCTGCCTGTGATAGAAAGTAACATTTATCGAAGAAGATGCTTTACTATAAATGTTATAATCTAAATATGAGGAGATAAGAATTAAAATACTGTTGTTTAGAGTATAAAATGTTGATAATTGAATGATAAATCTTGACGTATTAATAAAAAATCACCGTTAACAATTCTAAAATATCTAATTTAAATCATTATTACTCTTTTTATAATAAAATCAACTCTACGTGTTTTATGCATTCTAAGAATTTTTAGTTAGATTATATTAAAATAAATCAATTTTTATTAATTTCCTCATCAAGTGTTGCAGTTAATAAAATAAGCTTATAGGAACAATAGGGAATAAAGGAATATATTGCATGGAGGGCCGCGCCTCCCACGTTCAGATTTGGCTCCTTTCTCGTCTCCTGTTGATTAAGGATGCTATAAGACAGCACCAATAATATTGTAATTGTTATTAAAACTTAAATTAAGATTTCCTAATCCTCGGAAAAACAATAACAATGCCCAGCCCAACAGTTTGTATCTCCATCTAAAACCTGGGATTGGACCCACTTATGAGTAATTATTGTCTTCAGAAAGTTTTTGGTTTGACAAATCCTGCCATATAATTCTAGTGAGATAATTATTAAATTTTTTAATTAAATTTTAGATTTAAAATTTAAAAATAAAAAAATATATATTAAAAGAACTGTTTCTAAAATAGACTCCACAAGTGATCAAATCAAATTAATCAAAATATAAATCTAAATATCGATTGGTACAAAATATATATATATATATATATATATATATATATATGTATGTATAGATCTATGTTGACTTCAAACAATGAATGTCTAAGATCAGAATTTGAAAATTACATTCACTAGCTACCTTTTTTCTGTCTTCAAAATCAGTTAACTCTCATACTCAAGTCGAGTGATAAAAAATGTTTAAATTTATTTTATTTAGGTATTTTGGTTGTGTAATTTAGTCTTTTGTCTAGTACCAACAAATCTGTGTATTTTGTAATTATGTGTCAAGATTGGCGACAGAATAGTTAATGGCATCAGCTGTATTAAATAAAAAATTAGTACTTGGTACACTTGCTATTTAAAAAAAAAATAATAAAATTTAAATTTAAATTTAATATTAATTATGATATATTTAGTGATTGAATAAAAAAAATTTCTCGATTGTATAACCTAAACTCACGAGCTTCCTATGTATTAAAACTCAAAATAATTAATAAGCATTTATCTATTAATTTAAATTTTTGCAGAGCGATAGTTATACAAAATATAAAATTGTAACAAAACTCAAGGTGATGAGTTCAAGTCATGTTAAACCTTTTTTCACTCTATTTAAAAATTTCTTATAATTGGATTTACTATCCAACATGTGAGATTGACGTTCAAATATAAAACAATTAATAACACATTTCACTATTAATTTAACATATCAAAAAGTATAATATTTATACAAAATATCGATTCTGAGTTCGAATATGAATGTATTACCAAGTATATATCGAAAAGTATTAGAATAAAAATAATTAATAATATTTTTGTCTACTAATTTAAACTTTTGAAAAAATAATAATTATACAACATACAAGAATTTCAAAAAAAAAATAAAAAATAAAAATAAGAAGAAGAAAATTACAACACACATTTTAGCACAATAAGAAAAAAATTTATTATTAGATTGAGCTTTAAGAAATATTTTGACGAGTCTAAACATTGAAATATTCAAACTCGACTCTTTTATTAAATAACTTTCAAATAGATTTTAGAGATGTGTTTGTAAATATTACAACTGAGTTTGAGTATGATTTGAGTTAAAACTGTATTTATTTATAAATAATTTGATTTATTTGTAATCATAAATAGAACAATGAGATTACTAACAATGAATTTGAACCAGTGTGAATGTCTTCTCTCTTGGGCTTGAGCTGAAAATAAGGATCTCAGCTCAGCCCAAAATTGTCTCTAAAAAGATAATTTAGTGATCATAACTCATCTTTCCCAACTTAATAATTCTGAATTTAAATTGTGATATAATAAAAAAAAAGGACTCAGTCCCAAAATTAAACTACTTTCTTATATATATATATAGTTCTTGACTTGGCCACCACTCGATATTCAGAGATTTCTTTCGATTAATCCAAATCGATCTATTATCAGATCTATAAATGAGAGAGGTCTCCTAACTCTATTATTTTATATCGGGAATCAAAATCGAGCCTATGGAAATGAAGTGTCGAACCCTTCCTAATACACACACCCACGTTGGTACTATTCTCTTACATGAGCCTATGCCTACCTATCACAAACTCAATTAAGCCCACAAATCTTGAAAGGCAGTCAAGCCAACATAATGTTATGGGCCATCAAATCATACCCAATTCTTAATTAGGCATGCTCCTACAGATATAGTAGAAAAAAAATTAAGCTTTGCGAGCGTAAATTAAATTTTGAAAAATAAGGAGTTGAAATTTTAAATAATAATAAATTTGGGCTTATGGGTAATTTTAAGATGATGTTGAGGTGGATACAAGACATATTTTATAATTTCAAAATTTTATATTTGAATTAAATTAATAAAAATTATTTATAAAAATATGTCGAGAATATTCGAGCAATTGAGCATCTTGTAAACATTTGTAACTTTAGTAGAATTATAACACTAGGTAAATCCAAAATGTATCAAATCTAATAAGATATTATATCTAAAAATATAATAATAATAACGTTAGTTTCTCATACTATCTTTTTATACAGTTCGAGAGAGAGAGAGAGTTAAAAGATTACAATAAAAGAGGAAAGATTAATCATTAATAAATTTTTAAATAATTTGTTACGATAATTAACTCAAATATATTTTAAAGAAAAGAAAAAAATATATATAGGATTACAAGAAAATCACATCAAGCCGGACTCTCAATAATGTTCTGCATAATTAGATTAGACCTAAAGTTATGATAGCATTGACTCAACACAGCCAAACCAAAAGTGCTTTTCACAAGATCTGAAGCAACATGTGCTCCCATTAGCATTCCCCACACCAACTTTTTATATTCTTTTTCCTTAGCAATTCCACCTAATATGTCAAACTTGTTTATTATTTTTTTTTCAATCTCTTTGGATCTTTTCTTTCTGCAACATATAATTGGGGAACCTAGGACTAGAGAAGGAGTTAACTGGGGATGACCATTTAGCATGTGGAGTCGCATGACAACAACATCACACGACAAAATTGAAATGACCAAATCATCACATTGATAATCTAAATATTCCAATTTGGCATTTTTTGGGAAACCCCAAATTTGGTACGTGGGTGCTTTAATAGGGTACGGTACCATTTGTACCAAAGTGCTGCCATGGATGATGGACAGTGACCCACCAATCAATCAGCACTTCAAATATGTACTTTTAACTTATGTTATACAACGACAAGACAAGATATCATCACACACGGACCTTACGCGCAATTCATTTTATATATAAATATTTTGTCCATAGTTGCTTGATAATGTTTTCATTATTAATTAATTCAGTTTAAATTATTAAATCATATTTTTTTTCCTATTTTATTGAGGTAAAAAAACACAAATCTAATTATTTTTTCACTATATTTCGTTTTTTATAAGTGAAATAATGGAAATTATATTAAAATAACTATTTTTTCCAATATCATTATAAAAACTCTATTTATTATAAAATATTCATTTAAAGCTTATGTTTTGGTAAAAATTATAAAAATTATATACTAACGGATATAATTTGATGGTTAATACATTTAATTTTTGTTAGAAGAACAAATTTATATCGTCTGATTAAATTAAAAGGTAATATAAATTATATTAAAAGATTATATCCTGCAATCAATTCATATAGCAGTACTAAGTGATCACTACATTATCAGTTTTGGTTTAGAACGGAAAAAATCCAATCCCACCCGTCGTCACTGCCGAGTTCTACCCCAATAAAATAAATTTCTTTCTTTATTCTCCGCCTTTTCTTTCTGCCGTGCCTATAAATTCAAGTGTGCAAGTCACCAGACAGACGCATCTCCCGAGCAAACCACCGTACCCTGAAGTTTCGGGGTGGGGTGTCTCTCTGCTTCGTCGCCCACTAGTAGGCCACCCAATGCAATACCAACCATTTCTTCCTTTCAAAACCCTTTGTCAGAATCTCATTTTTTTTCTATATCTTCCTTGACCTCTAATTTGAATTTGAAATTGTGGGTTTCCTTTGATTCTTGAAGAATTTGTGAATTTCAATCGTCATTTTTCTTTTCATGGGGAAGAAACAGCACTTGGATTGGACCTCAGGGTCCATTATGTCTGCTGGAAGTGAAAGAGTGTCTCTTTTGAACAAAGGGGTTAGTTTTCAATTTAATTTCCGGATATTTACGTATCAATATAGTCCGTTATTTATTTATATATTTGTTTCCAGAGAAATTGAAACGGAAAGGGTTTTCCATATTTTGTGTGTGTAGTATGGTCTAGGTTAAGAATTTATTCCTGTTATTCTACTATGTAAATTTTTTTCCTAAGGTTAGTTTTGCTGTGGGTTTGGTTCTGTCTTTAACTTTATAAACTCGTTAGCTTATGATGTCTCATATATGTTTCTACCTCTGGTTCATGGCTGGGATGAAATATCAGGAACCTCGTGAGTGTTTGATGTTGTTAGTTTTTTCCAATTCTTATGAAAATTTTGGAACTTCAAAAAAATGCCATATTGGAGGATGTTGTGCCAAAGTGGTTTCTTGAAGCTGTTTGTTTGATTGAAAAAGAAGGTTTACCAATAGAGAAAGGAAAAGGAAATTGATACTCCTATGAGAAAGGAAGATAGATTTTAGAGAATTAAAGGCAATCTCACTTAACATTTGTCAAAGAAACTCTCCTAAGAAATGCCCAAAGCATGGCTATACAAAGAAGAAAAAAGAATTACCCTGCCTCTTTATTATGGAGTCTGCAGATCATCTGCTTCTTCATTACACTTGGACTCCTTATTATGAGAGAGGGTCTTTTCTTTTTGCACTTTCATAGAGTGACTTTGATCTCAGAACAAAGTGAATTATGTGTTTTGAGTGGGATTTTTACAATGGGGAAGAGTGTTTTTAGAATGCTTCCTTTCTTATTTTGGTTGGTTTAGAGGGAACATGATGCGGAAAACCCCTTGATGAATTTTGTGGATGATCTTTTGATGAGCTTGTTTCTTTCGGTAAGCGGAAAACCCCTTGATGAATTTCGTGGATGATCTTTTGATGAGCTTGTTTCTTTCAGTGTTCTTCTAGATTTTTTTTTTTTTTTTTTTTTTTTTTTTTAACCGCATTGAGGTTGTTGATTTTGTGGATTCTTCATTGTTGTATTTTCGGGGGAAAGAATTCGCTCGGCACTCTTTTCCTCATTTTTTCCCCTAATATATATGTGTGTCCAATGAAAAGTACATTCCTTGATAAAATTTTGCTCTTCCCTTGCTAATATTAGCAACTATCTTCCTCACCATTTTAAGCAGGATTTTTGCACAAGTTGTCTACTGAATGTCACATAATTACTAAGATAGTTCCTAAAGGCACCATTAATCTAGTATCAGTCCTCAATCTTGATGTTGGCACTAAGTTGTGTACTAATCATTTTTCCTATAATTGAGTTTATGGGCTAAAAGTAGACTCAGTTTGATTAGTTTTGTCATCAATGGAAGTGAAACATTTCCAATACCAATGCAACAAAATAATTGATTCGGTGCCTGGACGTTAGAATCACTAATTAGCAATGTTTAGACCATAAATTGAGGTAACAGGAGGTATGTTTATGTTTAGCACGTTCTCAAGGATTGCACACACAGGTTGTTATAATAATGTAACTGAAGCATGATTTTCTCCTATACTACAAATAATGCACTATTAGCATAATATCGCTGCATGTTGATATTTATGTTCTTTTTTATTTGTGCATATATCAAAATTCATGGACCCTCTGTAAGCATGCAAGTATTTTAATTTTGTAGCTCCATTTCTTTTTCTCATTATGAATTACATGAATATACTTTTATTTCAATTGCAGAAGGCCTCAATACATGATTGGAATTTTGTTTGCTTCAATTCTGGATCTACTAACCCTGGATATGGGTTTAAACTTCAGCTGTCACATAATTAAAATTCTAGGAAGGTGCTGTCATTGCTGCAAGTTCATTCAGAGACTTGCAATAAACCTAAATCTCTTTGTGGTTCAAATAGTTTGTAAAGGGCAGATCACCTGCTTCTTCTATAGTTTTTTGTAGTTTATATTACCTCTTAGGACTCAAGCCTATATGTTAATGTACACAAAACCCATGAAAGTGTACATTGGTTGAAAATTTTATTATATCTCTATTCGAAGTTGAGCAAGTATTCTGGTGCTCATATCATTACTGAAGGCATTTATGTTATTATGTTTCTCCAGTCAAAGAGAAATGGAAATAATGACCAGACTGCCAGTGGTCCTGCGACGGACCTTGAGCATGGAGATGCAATACAGGTGATTGTTGTTTGTGCTGTTGGCTTTCTATATTTGTATACAACTCTTTTAAGATTTCCCTGTCAGGAAGCACTTATCTTGTGTTATTTGATGCAGCCAGCAAATGTTGGATTTGGTAGAGTTCTTCTTCTGGTAAATGCTTCATTTCGAAGTTTATATCATAAAATTGGGTCATTTGGCTGATGCTAGTTGAACTCATATTACTTAACTACTTTATAGGCAAAACCCGATGCAGGGAAGATAGTTATTGCTACTATTGCTCTACTGATAGCATCCACTTCAAGTATATTAATTGTAAGTAACTGCTTTTACCCTCTCTCATGCTTTTCTTTTGAAAAGATCCCCCTCCACTCCTCCATCCTCCTAAACAAAGAAAAAACGGATGCACCATACATCAGGTCTCTATTCCAGGACTTTCAGATCTTTTCATGCGATTTTCTTGGAATTGGAAGGAAGCCTTGGTGATTGATTGTTATCCACCCTTCAATCGTGTAATTGGATCCCTACCAATTTCTTATAGCTAGAACATATTATATGCCTAGCCTCTTTCTTGATGCATTTTTTTATTTGGTTTAAGATATGCCCATCCATTTTCAAAGATTCCTAGCCATTCTGTGAACAGCCTTCAGCTTTCGTGTAATTAGCAGATCCCAATTTTTAGGTTGCTTAGAATATTACCTGAAAAGCCAAAGCTATGCAGAGGCTTCCGGCTTAATTACAAAAATCTTTGCAGTTTGACTAATCCACACTCTTTGGATCCTGTGGCCATTTTGAAGTAAAGGTCTATAGAGCTGCTTAAAGTTGAGTGGAAAAGAATTCACTAGTTAGGGATTCAATCGTTTATTTTGATAAACTAAAGCATCAAAATGTTGCAAGCATAAAAGTAAATGATGTTCATAGATTTAACATTCCAATCCCCCGAAGGTCATTTAAAATTTGTCTTCACAAGAAAATCTGTAAATATATATGTTCAAATGATGACTAGTGTAGATAAATGAAAGTTGAGTCTCATATATTTTGGCATGACTGGATGTCAAAAATGTCTCCAACTTCTATATTTTATAGTTTTCAAATGGTGAATGCAAATTTTGCTAGATTAATGGTACTTGTGTTATCACATTTTCGGGATCCAAATTCTGACAACTTATGGGCACCAAGTATTCAGGTGTGGTACTGAATATTGTTTCTTGCTAGAGATTGACCCTGAAACTAAGAAATGTCCCGGAAGGGTGACATATTGTTACCCTTTAAGCATGGATATAAAAATCAATCTTTAATGGCAGTATTGGCTACTACTGCCATTGAGTTATTTGTGAAGAGGAGGGAGGGCAGGCCATAGGGCCATACTGTCGGTCTAACAACATTGAGACACCTCCACAAAGTGGCAAAACCCGTCAATTGTGATGGCACATGAGCTCAATTCATGCCCTTGGGTTCATTTCTGAGGGTGTCAAATTCAATTGTGAGGAAGATGATAAGAGAGCTATCTAGTGCATGAGCATATGCATGTGGGATATAGAACATGATTATAGTGTCATAATGATAATAGTCATTTCTCTTTGTCTGGTCGTATTGTGAATGTTGCCTGAGAATTTTCTTGGTTGTTCTGATGCAGCCAAAATATGGTGGAATGATAATTGATATTGTATCCAGAAATATAAGGACTCCTGAAGAGCAAGCTGAAGCTCTGGATGCTGTTAGAGATACTATACTGGAAATTATGGCAATAGTTGTAGTTGGGTATGAATCATAATCTTTAGTTCTACATTCTCCTTTATGCTGCTGATTTTTAGTTGTTGTGGAAGAAGCCAAATTCAAATTAATTGAATCCTTCATGTGTTAACTGTATCTATTAGAAACAATTGATCCTTTTCCATGGAATTATTTGATTTCCTTCAGACTTAATTAATTAATCATACTGGGAAATATCAAGACAGTGTATCCTATTGTAATGTTAATGGAAAATTTTCTTAGCAGATCAATCATGTGCTTAGGGAAAATATTTGGTGTCCAAAAGGTACCATGTCATGCATACCTTAAACAACTAAAATCTGTCCATTTGTCAGCTGGACCTATTCCAGATATTCACTCTGTTGAGCAATATTTCTTTCTATTTTCATTTTTAAAGAATTTTTTCCAATATTTAGTACACATAATTATTACATTTAAGCTATAAGCTTAGTAGGACCTAATTTGAACTCTCCACAAACCATAAGCTTATTATTACATTTATTTTTTGCTTTATATAATCAATTATGATTGCAAATGTCAATTATTATTGCTATTGTTTGGGGGCTGGTGTATAAATGTCAAATTCCTTTTTTCTTTTTTTAATTTGTCCTAACAATGTTGTGTAGCTATCTTTGAGAACACCCCTCAAATTGAAAATTTTGGCTATTTTCTTAAAATTGGTGATCATGACGAACCTATCTAATGGTCCTTGAAGGGGATTCAAATAGCTAAAAATGCCTGGGGCTTTCACCATAATGTTATGGCATGTTTGGAACTAGAAGAATGAAATCAGTTTTGGTCCCTATTGTACATACCAAAGTGAGCTTGTCTAAATGGTATGGTTTGGATTTGTTGTAGTAAACTTCGTAGTTCATTATCAATATTTACTTTCTTTTTCAAATTGAAGATTCACATAGAATAATCCCCAAAGGCAGGGAATTGACAGTAGAAAACTCAAGGGATTCATTTCTAATGTTCCATGTTGGATTAAGATGAAGATCACTTTTTGGTGTGTCCCATAGCACAGACTGTTTGATGAAGTAGACACCAAAGTGAGAAGGAGCCATGAGCACTTTCAAACCATAGCTTGCCTAAATGGTAGAAAATGTTTGTATTAAGATGAAGAGCAATCGTCCAACAAAATTGCATTCAATTAAAAATTTCAGATTTTTTTTTAAAAAAATTATGGATTCAATTTTATATTTTATGTCTTAATTTTAAATATGTGCATTTATTTAAAGTAAGTTTTTTTTTTTTTAAAAAAAAAAAAAAAAAAAAAAAAGAAGAAGAAGAAGAAGAAAGAAAGAAAGAAATTGAAAGAAATATTTGTCAATGGAGTAAATATTTGGAGTGGATCACATTCACAAATGACCAGAATTTAGTGGTTCAAGATACGAATGACGTGATACCTTTTAGGCCCCGAATATTATTACATGTGCTTGATCCTTGATGCACATAAATGAATGTCAAAGAATTGCAATGAAATTTCATAAATATCTGATAGAGAGTTCAGTTTCCATATACTGACGGTTGAGTTGAGAAAATGTAACAAAATCGGTGACTGTAAACCAACCAATCTTGCTCACAGTGAGTTATATTAGCCATAATCTTTGATGTTCTTATGGTGCTGCCATATTATTTTATATTCCATTATTTGACTTTTGTCTATGGTGACAGATGGCTCACCCCAAATTTTGGGATTAAGGTTCAGGTTGTTGTTGTTGTCTATGGTAACAGATCTCAAATTGTTCAGACTTGTTTTGTCCATTAAAATGTCTTGAAGTACCGTAGGCAGGGTAGTAATCAAATTACAGTTGACCTATAGGTTTAGTTTTCTCTAAACTTTGGCTGGAAATGCTGGATGCCTACCAAATATATCTTCTAGGAGCCACATGTTTATGAAGCACGTCATTCCTTGATAGGAGACTAGAGTTTTGGCTGTGGTCACTCTGTATTTGCTATAGTTATCTGGAGTACCCGGCAGAGGCTGCAGAGTGTAGATGAAAGTGTTGAGTATCAAATTTTTCTGGTACTGCAGCATCTTCATGCCGTCCCCAAAATTTGGGATTAAGGCTCATTTTGTTGTTGTTGTTGTTGTTGTTGTACTGCAGCATCTTCATGATTATTATTTTCTTGTGTTATGGTATTGATTCTTTTACATGTTGGTCCTCAGTTTGTGTGTGTGCCTTGGTGCTGCTTTTCAAATTTGCCAGATCTCTCAATTCCTCAAATGGAAGAAATGCCCAAAAAAAAGGACTTACTCGGTGCACAAAGTGCTCCCTGGCTTAGTGCAGAGAGGGAAGAGTGGGCATATATGTACGCAGTCTTCCCCTTGCATTTTTTGCAAATAGGCTGTTTTCACGCCTCGAACCCGTGACCTCGAGGTCACTAAAGTAGCAACTCTACCATTGCGCCAAGATGTGCCCTCGGAAGAAATTCCCAAAGGCAGTTCTTTGCCTTGGTGCTGCTTTTCAAATTTGCCAGATCTCTCAATTCCTCAAATGGAAGAAATGCCCAAAGGCAGATAATATATTCTTTGCATTATCTAACCCATATATGTACTTTGTGTTGCGTCTCTTTGGCCTGCACAGCCCCATTGTGCCATTTTCTAGTTATCTAATTTGACTTCTGTGACCTTTGAGCTGTAAACATTCTAAAATGTTATTTGACCTCATATCTTCTAGCTTCCCTGAAATGGAAATGAAATGCTAATTGATCATTTTTTCTTCATAGTTCTCTGTCAACAGCACTACGAGCATGGCTATTTGCTTCTGCTAGTGAAAGGGTTGTTGCTCGTTTAAGAAAGGACTTGTTCAGTCATCTCATCCAGCAGGTGAGTGTTATTATCCAAATCATCAAAGATTCTACATAAGCTATCCATATTTTGAATTTTGGAGCAATGAGTTCATTATTCTTGTCAAGTTTAAGCTCTGATAACCATTTAATTAACAATTTCAAGCAGTAGATTGTTTCTATAATACAGCTCAAGCACATTGTAGGCTAGATACTTAGTGCTTCTTTTGTAATAAAATGTTTAGAGGATTTTATTACTTTAATTCATTGGATGACTAGTTTTGATCAGAATACATATAAAATGGTCTGGCAGGAAATAGCTTTTTTTGATGTTACTCGAACGGGAGAACTCCTGAGTAGACTCTCTGAGGACACCCAGATCATAAAAAATGCTGCTACCACGAATCTTTCTGAGGCACTTCGAAATCTAACAACTGCATTTATTGGCCTTGGCTTCATGTTCTCATCATCATGGAAGCTAACATGTTAGTAACTTAAAACAATACATGAATTGATGATTATAGTTTCATAAGAATCGTGATTCTTATTCCTTCTTTCCTCTTTAGTGTTGGCTTTGATTGTCGTGCCAGTCATTTCTGTTGCGGTGCGTAAATTTGGACGTTATCTTCGTGAGCTTTCACACAACACTCAGGCTGCTGCTGCAGTGGCTTCTTCAATTGCTGAGGTTTGTGCAATTCCTGGAACTACCCTAAACAATTGAAAATTACATCCCACCCAGACACATCTGGCTGAGCCATTTGGTAGATCCTACCATACATTGCCAGACACCATGTGGACCAACCACTAGTGCATGGCCTGACTTTTCTGTTCCATATTACTGGAATACAGTTGATATTTGCTGTAACCACAAAATTTTTGGCAGCTGAAGCTGCATGGATGGCGTCTTTCCAAAAAATTTAATAATAAAAGTGAAGAATGGTTGCAAGAATTTATCTGCTTGAGGCACAGACACTTTCATAATAAAAGTAAAACAACAAAAAATGCATTCCCTGTAACTGAAAAACTGTGTAACTTGTATTTATATGCAATGTAAACCTTTCAGCAGAAATAGTAAGGAGTGCTTTGTAGGAGCACAAAGCATCTAGTTTATCAACGTTAATTTATGGCATGTTTGGCACGTAAATAGTTGCTTTAATACGTTGCATTTCTGGGATTTATTTTGTTTTAGTTAACGTGACGTGGCTCATGCACGGGCAGTGCTTGAAACAAATTCCAAAACATAGCAATGTAGTGAGTGGATTCTTTCTATTGTTTGACTGATATCTTTTTTATCTAAATTTAATATTAGGAATCTTTTGGGGCAATTCGAACAGTGAGATCTTTTGCTGAAGAAGGTTATGCAGTTTCAAGCTACTCTGAAAAGGTTGATGAAACCCTAAAGCTTGGATTGAGACAAGCTGTAAGTTCCTTAACATACTCTCTCTCTCTCTCTCTCTCTCTCCCTCTCTCTGCTTGTACGGTTTTGTTCATTCAGCATGCCCACATGCTACCTGAGATTATAGATCAACCAAGGTTTCTGATTTTAGACATATATTGTCCTCTGGTGCAGAGGGTAGTGGGTCTATTTTTTGGAGGACTAAATGCGGCATCTACATTGTCTGTAATAGTAGTGGTGATTTATGGAGCTAACTTGACAATAACAGGCTCCATGACTCCAGGCTCTTTAACATCCTTCATACTTTACAGTCTTACAGGTAATTTCTGCATATTGTCCTGCATGCAAACTGTACTTCTTGTGGCTGCTCTTTACCACAAAGCAGATTATGTCCATCCTACAAAGGTTTTGGCAACAGTTTTTTTAGATTTTGATTTTGAATTGTTAAAATTAGTTTTTCAATATGATAACAGGAATCTCATTGTTAAAAATTTATGTTTCACCAGATGTAAAACCATTTTTAGGGGCCTTTATTCAGAGAATGCGCTAATTAGATGCCCTCTTTAATTTTGCTTGGTGTCCAGGCTAGGATGAAGTTATAGTGAAACAATTATCTTGGCTTGATGGAGTGAAATTACACATTCATGCCTAATGGTTTCTACTTTGAAGTTAATATCTTTGAGAACACTGCTGGATCTGGGTCTTCATAATCTCATCTCTTTATCTGCAGTTGGTTCCTCGGTGTCCTCACTATCAGGATTATATACAACTGCTATGAAAGCAGCTGGAGCAAGTAGACGGGTGTTTCAGATTCTAGATCGTGTTTCGACCATGCCAAAATCAGGCGACAAGTGCCCAGTGGGGTTAGTTATTGAAACTCTCTCTCTCCAGGCTTCTTTTCTAGAATACACAATGTACAAGCCTTGTGACAATTCAAGGATCATCCAACTTAAAGGAAAGGAGTAGACCCAGCATCAAACAAGCTGGTCATTGTTCTATGACTATCATGATCATTTTTTGTGCTTTATTTGCACCATCTGTCCTCTGGGAGATTTCTTTATTTGACAGTCAATTATTGCTACTAACATTATGCAATTTTTAACATAAGTTTTGTCTTATTTAGTTCTCTAGAGATCGATTTAGCATTTCTAGTTGTGAAATTGGTTTTGATGGCAGTGATCCCGATGGAGATGTGGAATTAGAAGATGTATGGTTTGCTTACCCTTCTCGGCCAAGTCACATGGTCCTCAAGGTAGAACTTGCTACTAGTTTCTGATAGCTGTAGTTAAAGGGTTTCATTTTCCTTCCTTTTTCTCCATCCGACCCCTTGTGATTTTTGGTATCAACAATCTATGTTTATAACAAAATGTGGAAATGGTTGGCCTTATAAAGTTTTGAATGTGTTTCAAGTAATAACTTTTAGCCAATCAAAAAGAAACCAAAATTACAACTCTCCGTGGACTATGTTGAAGAGAGAGTTTCCTAGCTCCATTTCAAACTCACATGTTCATAATGGACATGCTTGTGTAGACCATTATTTTAAAGACTTGCAACTACTTGGGGCATTAGAGCACATCACGAATAGTGGTTTTGAGATTGTCCTTATTTTCACAATAACCTTCTGACATTTTTTACCGTTAACCAAATTTTTGGAAATCCAGGGGATAACGTTAAAGCTGAGGCCTGGTGCAAAAGTTGCCCTGGTTGGTCCAAGCGGTGGCGGAAAAGTAATTTTCCTGTTATCATATTCTGCTTCCACTCTTTTGGAGTATGCGTGTAGCTCTCTAGTAGTAGAGAAACAAATCGAAGCAAAGGAAATAACATAATAGCAACATCTCACTCTTGTTTTATATTTTTCAGACGACTATCGCAAATCTAATCGAAAGGTTCTATGATCCTATCAAGGGAAAGATTTTGCTAAATGGGGTTCCTCTGGTGGAAATATCCCATGATTACCTGCACAAAAAGGTAAGCATAATCCCCACTTTCATATTTTCATTCAGTAGGCTTGATTGTGAATATTGGTCCAATATTATCTCACACAAAGTGTAAAGAACGTAAAAAGTTGCTTCAGTACCAGCAGAGATTGATTCTTCATCAAAAGAACATGAATATTGACAATTGCCTGTGGTTAGAATTAAAAGACTTCAAATGCTTGCAAGAAGTTCAAACTTGGTGTAAAACGTGAGGGATCTTCCCCTCCTAAAGTGTCATTGCAAACATAAGGTGTCAGAAGCCCCTCTTGCATTGGGGATTTTTTTTTTTTTTTGGGGGGGGGGGGGGAGGGAAGGAGGGGGAGGCTGCAGATAATTATAGGAAATCTGTCACTCACAAGTGCATATCCCATTTTTTTACATTTTTCTTTGTCACATGCAGGCCTTCGCTTGTACGAAGAAGGAACTCCTTGGTGAAAGCCACATGTAGTTATTTTTGTTTGTGGATTTACTTTTTTAAGAAGGGCTGGTCTGGGGTGGAGTCACTCCATTGTGTTCTGGAGGTCCAGGGTTCGAATCAGCCTCCTTGCAAAAAAAAAGCAAGGGGAGGGCTGCCTAGATATTCCCTTCCCCAGATCCCACAATGTAGGAGTTTCGGCACTAGGTACACCATTTTTAGATTTACCTTTTTAAGATATGGATTCTTTATATAGGAGATAGGACAGCACCTAAGAAAGGTGGAGAGCGCTTGGGATGAGGCATGGTTGGCTGCAGTTGGTGGGAGTAAGAGTTAGTTTCTCAATGCACAAATGAGGCACAGCTAACATCTCTTGATCAAAATAAGTAATTGAACTCGAGGGATTTCTCATTTACATGTCCATGGTTTTTCAAAATGCAGATCAGCATAGTAAGCCAGGAGCCTGTTCTTTTCAACTGTTCGGTGGAAGAGAATATCGCATTTGGGCTGGATGGCAACTCAAGCATTACTGATATAGAGAATGCAGCTGTAAGTTTCTCAAATAGCAGGTTTCCAGCTTTACTTCTTATGTTTTTACTAGGTAGCTGTGAACACAAACATTGACAAAGCAAATTGAAATACTGCAGAAAATGGCCAACGCACATGATTTTGTTGAAAAGTTTCCGGAAAAATATCAGACTGTTGTTGGTGAGCGTGGATTGAGGCTGTCTGGAGGCCAAAAACAAAGAATAGCAATTGCAAGGGCACTATTGATGAATCCAAAAGTTCTACTCTTGGATGAAGCCACAAGTGCATTAGATGCTGAGAGTGAATATCTTGTTCAGGTGAGGATAGATGATGTTTCCCCAATATTGATTAAAGTTTCGCCATAGTCCTCAACATAACTGAATGATTTTGCTAAACTCCTTTCTGCATGCGAGCAATGCAGGATGCCATGGATTCCTTGATGAGGGGCAGGACGGTTCTTGTTATAGCTCACAGGCTGTCAACCGTCAAGAGTGCAGACACCGTGGCCGTTATTTCTGATGGTCAAATAGCTGAGAGTGGGACTCACGACGACCTTCTTATGAACCCGGATGGCATTTACACTGCCTTGGTTAAAAGGCAACTACAGGCCCCTAGAACTGAATCATAATTACTGGAATCGGAAGCTTTTGAATGCAATTTGGCATAGATGAGTGATGAACTCACTCACTGTTCCAACTGTAAAAAGGGATGTATCATGCTTGCTTATCCTTGCTTTATTTTAAATCACGGTGGGACATTTTCTATTCTCAACCAAGTCAGAGACTACAATTTGTTCTGTGAATGCAAAATTTAGAAGAGTTAACAGGAACTCAATGGTAAAAGAGCTGTGCATCCATCTGGTACAGAACATGTCTTAGTGCAAAATGATCAAGGATTTCACCATCAATGAAACCAGCAAATGGTCCTTGGTTCAAAATGTGACTTCAACTTGAAACTTGTCTCTCATAAAGGTTCAGTCAGATTCCTAAGTATAATCTAAATTATTTTGCTGACAAAATCCGCCGAGTTAAAACTGTGACCATATTTCTTATTTTGCCAGCTGAATTTTAAAAATAAGAATCTTAAATATATGAAGCCCAGCATTGCAGTGCCGGCCAGATAATCATTTTCATAGCCTAGCCTTGGCGAAGTCAAAATTATCAAAGCGGCAGACCACCATAGAAACAAAACTCTACGGTGAATATGCATATAATGCAAGAGCACTTGCTAGTGAAAATCACACAACCAATTTGATAGTGATACATTGTTTCCTTGACTAAATAAACAAAAATATGAATTCCAACAAAATTTGGATTAGAATCCAACTATATAGAGAAGACAAGAATTCTAGTCTAGGCTCTATCTCAGAGTGTGACTTATCCCACTACAAATTTGGCGATCACAACTGAAATGGAAATCCAAAAAAAAAAAAAAAAGGCTCTTAACGAATCATTAAACCTTGCACTGCCTGGGATCCATCTTCTGCGATCTTGTTTGCTTGAATTGTGCTGATTACATTTGTAATATTACCCTGAGAGGAGGAAGCTCCAGGAAATGAACCACTGAATTACAGTACACATTTTCTTTGAAATGACATGTTACCTTCTAATAGCAAATAAATTATAATGTAAAATAGACACAGCAGTCATCATCCTTGACAGTATCAACATTTTGCATTTTCAGAAGAAATTTCAATCTACGATATTACTGTAGGCAAACTAAATGAGAATCTTCATCCCTGTTCTATCCCCAATGAAGAAAAAGAACAGATTTTACACCAGAAATAGATTGCCAGATGCAGTTTTTCTGTTCTTTTTATGGCAAGCAAAGAAAGCTGAAAATATGCTATGATATCAACTGGCAAATTGTAATATTCAGGGGCATGTTTTACTATCTCATACCAAATGTAGGGTGGACTATCATCCTACAGACCTCCAGAAAATAAGTAAGCTTGGCGACATGAAATGGGAAAACAAAGCTTAACCATCAAATATGCTAAACTCTCTTCATCGAGTTAGTATTAAAGTGGAAACTGTGAGAAATGCAATTGTTTATTTTTCAGCTATATCAGTAAAAGAAAGGAATGAAAATAATAAGAGAGGTATCAAATGTGCATTACCCTCCATGTAGCTAGTTTTGTCCGAAGAGTTTCCCATTGATGGTGCCCAAAGACACACTCGGTACAGCGGCTGAAATCAAGTCCAACAACAAAGATTTAGGTACGGTTCATGGTTAATCCACACAACCACGTGCAGGAACATAAATCATTAAAACACACCTCACAATGACGACCTGATTCATTTGATCCATCTTACAGTCAATTAACTTGGAAGTTATGGCCTTAACCACCCATGACTCCACCTCATCATCACGGATCTGCAGTGTATAATGACCAAGGAAATCATGAATACAATGAAGCCTGGGAGCATCACCAAAGAGGAAAAGAAAGCACATCAAAATCACCCGTAATGTATCCCTGATGAGGGCATAAGGGATTTGGCCAGAATCATTGCATCCAAGATCAACCAATGACATCAACCTCATCTTTGCTACACAGTCATCATGTACCAGACCTATCCCAAGGCAAGGTTGCAAATGATACACCAAATAAAAAGGTCAGTACTCAATGAGGAGAACATGGCTCATTTTGTAAGAAACTTCACCAAAATGAACTTTTGGAGGGAAGCATGTACCATAGCTTTTAAGTAAAGTTGAATTAGCAGCATCAAAATCCAAATAGGCATCCAGCCTCTGAGTGAGAAAGATCTTTAGAAGCTCATAGACTAATGAATATTTAGCATCTTTCTCCAGTTGGGCCACTGCTGGCATATCTAATAAATCACACTGTGATAGAAAGAAAACAATTATCATGCTATGCATATAGAGTTTTAAGTATATATGCCAAACAAAGCAGCTAATAACAACACCATTACACCAATACAAAGTTGATTGATGCAAGTAGGTAGTGTAGAACAAAAGTAAAACAGTACTTCCGCCCCACATCCCTTGCTTCTAATTGAAGGAAACACCAAACACTTAACTATACTACCAATTTTTGGTCAAACTAAAACACATGTTGGACGTTTGGGGAATCTGATAGCCCCATGCATGAATTCATGCTTGCAACAAAAAAGAAAAAGGAATGACCAAAAGAAATGAAAACAGTTTCCACAAGCATACATAGTACAAACAATAGCTATCTTATAACTTTCAAATACCTGAAAAATGTCAGGTGCTTTCACAAATTCAATAACAGTACGAACTGCTTCCTCCTTAGCTTCACTGACAGTATGTGCATCCTCAGTAGAGAATGTTTCCAAATACTTGGTTTGGAACTTAAACGATTCCTTTGCTGAGCTGGAAAAAAAATGTAAATGTAAAACTTGAAATGAAATTCAAATGGTAAGAAATCTAGTAGGGTCATAGATATAGATAGAACAGAATATATAATTGCAATAGAAACCTCTTCCCCATACCTCTTACTCTCTCTTAAGATATTAGAAATGGTGAGAAACAATTCTCTTTGATCAGGGATCCCGACATTCCACTCCTTTAAAAAACTATCAATCTTTTTAAAGGAGGGTATTATGTGTTCAGTTACTTTTCCATCTAGAGCCAAATGCAAAGCCTTCATGTAAACATAGAACCGGCTGTATGGATTTTCCAGGAGGTTGTACAGGTTGAATAGGCTGAAAAAGGAGGAATAACATAAGATAATTATTCTACTTTTTCGAAAGGTAAAATGTCAACAGAACTAATTACATTTTAAGGCATGACGCTGGCTTTTCATTTGGCTGTTGGGTAACTTTTGCGGATATGAGCTTTGCCATCTCCAATGCTTCATCTGGACGTTCAGTCATTGTGACAAGATTGCAAATAACAGTGAAAATACACTCAAGATCTGGGCCAACAAACAGAAAACAAATTGTTGCATCATTAACTTGGTCACATAGGTTAATTTCAGTAGAACAAAAGGCTAAATGATATAGAGACATTAGTACTCTATAAATCCAAAACCAATTGGGCAGAGTAAACCACCATCACCCATGTAGACAGGAGTTTTGAGATATACAAAAGGTTCAACATCGATGAAACTCATCATCGTTTAACATGTGTTAAGCAATGGTACATGAACCATTTAAAACAAAGGAAGGTACAATACAAGGGAGCTCAGAGAATCCAGTCCACAATGGCACAGATGTAGGACATAACATCAATACCTAGGCATGTATTTTAATAGTACTGGACTTGAAACAATGATCAGATCCATTGATTTAGTATAATACTGCCTTTTATTGCCATTTGGTTTGCCACTTAATATTAAAGCCAATTGAAACCTTTAAAAACTTCATATGAGTAGGAAAGGTTTCCTATAAAAAAGTAAATGAAATTCCAACAGCAGCCTCTTGCTGCAGGTTTCCACAGGTCAACCAGTGTTCCTATATCAAAGCATCTTTCTAGTATCATGTAAAAGTAAGAGAAAGAATATGGCCTCTACAAAATCACTATTGCTTAACTTGGTATCAAAATATGAGCGTCCCAAATACCAGTCCATCATTTCAAGAAGTTTCAAGTAAGATTTTTTTCCCTCTTATGCCGACCAAAGGTGTGGGGTGGACAACCCATAGCAACACCTCTGGGCATAACCATAGGGGTTATCAAAGCCAAATAAAAGGCCAGTCACCAAAGCCTAAAATAAATAAATAAGTAAATAGTGGGAGAAACAAAACCATGCAATACGTCCATGGACCATCTGCATGGTACCTCATTCATGATGTATCAATCAACTCTTTTTTTTTTCTTTTGGCTTGGTAAAAGGGAGGTGCAGGAGAACAGAATTTTTACCCACTCTGAGAGTGAGCATGTGGGCCTCCTCTCGCTACGGAATATCTGGTTTGAGGCATAGCTATTACCTTAAGGGTGGTCACCACAGCCCATCGAGATGCCAAGGAGCTCCAGTATACCCTCCATAACACTATCATGCACCTTGGGACCGAGCAAATAAGGTTTCACAGAGTGTCGGTCCTATAACTGAAACTTAGAGAACCATCATTTATGTTACAGCCACATATCTAGGTTTACAACTTCACAACACCAACACCCCCACCCCCAAAAAGCAATACACATAGGCACACACATATACAGTGCTCAAAGTCAATCAAATCGTAAAATGGAAAAATTAAGAGAGAAAGGGTAATTGAAAACCTTTATCGGATACTTTAGAGAAAACCAAATCAGCAGAGGTGAGGACGAGGGAGGCTAAATCCAACCATCTTCCCATCACTATACATTCTTGTGCCTCCACACATAAGCTTCCCACTTGTGCCTCTGCAACCTGAACCCATCAAACAACTTAATACTGAAAGACACGCAAACCCTAATTCAATATCTGCAAGGACAGCTTCAAACCAAAAAGTAGATTAACCAATCAACAGTAAGTCTTTCAAATCACAGTTATATGTACAACCGTAACATCGTCAAATTCCATGAATCCGCGAGAGAGAGAGAGACCTCAGGACCAGCATCGGCCCAAGCGAGTTCGGATGTGAAACGAACGACGGAAAGAACGGGATCTTCCTCGGAGGTCGGAACGACGGTCGTCATTGCCGGAGGTTCTCACACAGGCAGCAAATCCAAAAAATCTCCTGGTAGGGTTACCGAGTGAGCCGATAGCCAAAAACCCTAGCCAGAGAGACGGTGAGAATGGGGCAACCCAACACGCACAAAAAGTTCTCGGACTCGTTACTAGACGGTCTTATATCAAACCCGTTCGGGCCCACAATGGACCCGTCACGAAATGGAAGTGCTTTAAAAAAACATTAAAAACAAAAAAAAAAATTGTTCTTAAATTAGCGCCGCTGTCTTGGGGAGCCGATTTGAAAAAATTAAAATTAAAGTTTAATATAATTAGTCAAAACCCAATAATAATTTAGATCTTTTATCTTAAAATTTAGAGTCAGTCATATGAAAAACAAATACTGATAATCGATATCGGGAAAAAAAAAATTTAATTTGTACGGTATCTTCTACGCCCTTCATTCCTATCTAAATCTATTTTTTCAACTAAATTCAAATCTATCATATTTTTACGAATATATTGCAATCAAATTTTCAACGGTTTATCTCTCCATTTTATTAAATCTCTTATTTTTAAATTTTTGATTTTTCGAATAGATGCGTTTTTAAATTTTCATTACACATGTCCAAACTAATTTAGACGGTATTATTTTATCTTATCAACAATTGAACTAACTCCCAACTTATTACGTATATTATCGTTTCTAATTCTATCTCTTCTATTTTTATCACATATCCATTTAAGTATTTTTATTTCAGTAACAGCCAATCTTCGCTCTTGTTGCTATTTAATGGCGCAACACTCAGTGTCATACAATAGCGTAGATTTTACTGTAATTCTATAAAATCTTCCTTTTAGATGTAATGGTATTGTGCGATCACAGAAAACTCTGCATGTCTTTCGTCATTTCATCAAATCTGCTTGAATTCTATTGCTCATATCTCCATCGACACTGCCATCGTTTTGAATGATGGAATCAAAATATCTAAATCATTCACTTTTTAGAACATCTTTTCCTTCTAATCTAATCGTTTTTTTATTATCCTGAAAGTTGTTACTAAACTTACATTTCATGTATTCAGTTTTGGATCTACTTAATCTAAATTCTCTGAATTCTAATATGACCTCCATAACTCTAATTTAGTATTGATACACTCCCTTATTTTATCAACTAAAACTATATCATTTAAGAAAAATATACACTATGGTATTTCATTTTGGATATTTTTTATGATTTCATCTATCACTGTTGCAAATAGTATAAGATTCAGTGGCAAAACTGAGTCTTATACTATTTGCAATAGTGATAGATGAAATCACAAAATATCTAAAATGAAATACCATGATATATAGTTTTCACATATGATAATTATAGTTTTGAAAATAAAAATACAGAAAGTTTTAAAAATGAAAAAATAAAGTTGAGATAACCGATTTCTAAATTGAACTCCATAATTACTTTAATCAGATTATTTAGATTTTTAGATACTCATAATCAAGTAAAAAAAAGATTTTGAATATTTTTTTATTATTCTATTTGAGAGATAAATATATGAAATGACTTAAAAAAAAAAAGAAAAAAGAAAAGAGGAAGTGCATGGCCAAAAAAAAAAAAAAAAGATAAAAGGAAGCAGGAGAAAGAACTGAGGGATACTAAAACAAAAAATGATAGAGAGAGAAGCACCATATTTAAGTTAGAATATTTGGTATGTCTAAATCTTATGTTCTGAACATGTATCTACATCTTAAGTTCTCTTACAAAAGAAAAAAAAAAATATATATATATATATATATCATATAATTGATTATAATATGGTTCAATAATTCAAAAAAATGAGTTAGACATGATTTAGCTATAATATTTGGTATATCCAATATTGAGGTTTTCATGTATATAATATGAATAATCTGTCATCAGAAAGAAAAATAAAATATATTAAAAATCTAAAATTTAATTTTATGTGTGTAGAAGCACATAACAAAAACAAATTCCTTTTTATTTAAAACTTTTTACGGCGTAGAGAGAGAAAGGGGGAGGGAGGAGACAGACGAGACCTAAAAGGTGAATCGGATTTTTTCGGATTTTCCGCTTCATCCTCATTATAAGGACAGCCCAAAAAGAAAGAACTCAGGCTGAACGGCAGTGCAACAAGCCCAGGCCCAACCCGCCTTACCATTCGTCGCTTATAACAAGGGTTCACGTTTTCATGTTCTCTTCGCTGCTTCCCTCGCAAACAAATCCGCCGCGAATATCTGAGACCTTCAACCACCCGAAGCGAGAATGGTACTACTCTCTCTAATATTTGTACTGATTTGAGTGCTATGGTTTTGATGAGTGTAGCCGTCGCTCAAGACATTCTTGATCAAGAAGAAGCTGGGGAAGAAGCAGAGGCAGAACCGTGCCATTCCTTATTGGATTCGCATGCGTACTGACAACACCATCAGGTTTCTCTCTCTCTCGTCTGATATGTTAATGGGTTTATTCGTAATTTCTCTGGGTTTTGTAGGTACAACGCGAAGAAAAGGAACTGGCGTCGTAATAGCCTCAAGTTGTAAAAGACTGACGGATAATGGCTTTGGAGGGTTAGGTTTTCCCGATTTTGAGATTACGAGTTTATAGGTCAATGTGATTTTGAGATTATGAGTTTGTAGGTCAATGTTTTAGGCCAATATTACAACACATTAACGTTTATGAAGGAAATCTTCGATTCTTGATTGGCATTTTTATGGGTACTTTTCAATGATAGCAATATAGATTTTGATTTATTAGCTGCACCTGGCTGTTTTGCTTTATGCTCATATGTTTTCGTCGGGTAATTTTTTTTAAATGGATTGGTCTATGCATTTCTAAACCTTGACATTCTCATGGTTTTAAGGTGAAAATCATGGATGTGAAAATGAATAAGGCTATGGATGTTTATAAAGCTTTCGTTGATCTTGTGAAGGAAGAAACCTCTCTAATACTTCTCTGTTGTCTTCCCAAAATGTTGGAGGCGGAGCTGCTTTTCTTTAGCTTCCTCTGGTTGATGAAGAAGAATTAGGGTTCCTTGAGTCTAAGATGTGGAGGGTACTCACTGTGGCCACCTTTTTTTTTTTTTATGTGTGCTTGCTCCTTCTGCATATGTAGTTTATGGGCTACCATGCCAATTGAGCATCTACCGGTGCACATGCGATGAGGAGTGACCAAAACCTAGCATTCCTAAGATCCTTAGATATTTTTATTTATTTTATTTGATGGGTCAATGGATCTAGGTTTAGTCTTATTCTTCTGTTTATGATACGATTGCAGAAAAATTGAAGTGGACAGATTTGCTACGAACCCATGATTGTGCTCAGGGGATTTTGAGTAACTTCCTCTTGTATTTGATTGGTGAGTGTGTCCAGGATTAGTCCTTATCTTTAGTTTGCAATTGTCCCCCCCAAAAAAAAATGAAGTGTAAATTGGCTTGCTATGTACCTTTCTTGGTTTGTTATGTAAATTCAAAGGGTTGAGGGGGGAGGGATGGGAATCTCTCCCCTCCCTCCAGACATTGGAACAAGGTGGTAGGGTTTAGAATAAGGTGCCGGTTAAAGCTGTTGAAATGAATATAGTTTGGTATTTGAAGCTTGGCATTCTTATTAGGAAGGAAAATACCTGTATTTGCAAATTTTTCATTTTTTTTTTCTAATCAGTTTTAGCAATAGTCCTGGATATCTAGTCTCCATATATTTCTTTACATTGCCTGTTATGTTTATGTTGTTTAAGAATTGACAGGGGATTAAGTTCTGAAGTAGAGTTTGTACACTGATAGTTGCGGAGTGTGAATCATTGTTACTGGGAACAAGGCTTCCACCACACCATTACAGGCCTTACCTTCTTCCACTTTCTAAAAGACATTTTTCTCGTACAATTTTATTTTTAAATTCATCTCTCTGGACTTTGATGTTGATAACAGCCGACGGTGATGAGCCATGTTTAGTAGTGGGTAAGTTGGATTAGATTTAATTGAGAGTTAATGGGAAATCTATGATGGAGTGGAGAAAAGATATGCTTTCAAATATTGGATTTGGAAATATCTTTGTGTTTTTACTCCATCCAAGTTTCCCTCTTACAGGGGGAAAAAAAAAAAGACAATTATTGTATTTGGTATGGTTTGGCATTTGTGCATAAACTTATTGTGTTTGAATTCAATTGCATTGACATGTTGCAAATCATCATCTTAGTAACAATTTTGCAGGTTTTAACAAGGATCGTTATATTTTCTGAAGTCCGTAGGAGTTAAAACCCTTAGGAGGACCTCCCCCTCCCAAGATTGGATTTCAAATCTGCTTATCCCATGGGGGAAAAAAGGGGATGGTACAGCCTTTTTTTGAAAACCTTTTACAAAATAGCCAGATCGCCCCAAGAATGTCTCACCCTCTTTAACTCTAAGATGACTATCGTGTCATGCTCAAGCAACCACAAATCTTCTGAAATACATATAATTTTTTAACTAATAAAAAAATTAATTATTAGCCAGTGTCTCTCTCACTTCATTCTTCTCTCTAGATTTCTCTCTCAAGCCCTTTCATCCTTTTCCACTAATTTTTATTTTATTTCTCTCTCTAAACCCACCAATTCTTCTCTCTCTCATTTCTATCCGCATTTTTGTTCTCTCTAATTTCGGTTTCCCTTCCCTCTCTCTAAGACCCAATTTATATTTCCCTCTCCTTTCCTCACCACGCCCCTTACTCTGTCCCTTCAAATCTCATTGCTTCCAAATCTCTCACTCTCTCTCTATCACAAAGGCCCAAAGAGATTATAATTGTGATTAGACACGTTTTTTGATTTGATTGGGACAGAAGCACCTTTCCTGTCTTCGTTTATCTCTGATGAGTTTTAGAGAAACCCATCACTCCCATCAAATGATGCGTTTAATGGGCTTTAGAGAAAGAGAGAGAGTGAGATACAAATACCGGTGGAAAGCCGAAAGGGGGAGAGTAAGGGGCGATGAGGAAACGAGAAAGAAATTGAGTCTTATATTACAGAGAGACAATACAGAAGGGGGAACCGAACGAGAGAGAAGGGAACAGAGAAATGAGAGAGACTCAAGTAGACGCTAACGCGTTATACTTCAACCTGTATCGTTTTTTTCTTTTTTGTAATAGTTTTGAGTTCGAGCCTTTTATTTTAAGAAAAAGAAATTCAAACGGAAGACAATAATAATAATAATAATGAATTTAAAGGGAGAGATTAAACTCAGTGGTATGGGGAGAGATTAAACTCAAATGAGACGAGGAGAGTGATGAGAAAAGAAAGCAAGAAGCCGATGGACAGACACATCAGAGTTCTGTTATGAAATTTAGAACAATTTTAACTTTTAGTTATTTATTTTTCTAATTTAAAGTTTGTTAATTATAGTACAATTACTAAATAAATTAAATTCAATAGGAATTAAATATGCTACTTAAAGGATATTATACCACATACATGATTGGATTGTATCTATTAAATAATAATTTTAAATTATTAATATTTAAAATTAATAACAAATTATTATTGTTAGGAAAATTATTATCGAATTCTTTGATTTTGATCATTTTGATGATAACAAAATATTTCATATTATTCTAATATTTTTACTAAGTGTGCAGATTAAATTTTATTTGATTTACTATTTTATCGAAAAAAATTTTCTTAATTTTTGAAAATCCAATAAGTGTAATTTTGATATTCTTTAGCCTAAAAATAAGTCTAATATTATAGTTTGGGTATCTCACATTTGAAGGTCAAGTGAGTCAAAGTTCAAAAATGACATTTAAGCATGCTGAAATTTTTTCTAAGTGTTGGAATATGATTATTTGACCATATTTAGACTATCATATCTATTTGTGTGGCAAAGTAATTTTAAATCCAAAAATTACATTTCAAAGAATGTATGAGAGACTACAATTTCAAGTTTTATAGTTCAAAAATTTGTTAGATAAGTTGGAGAAAAATCAAGGTGAAGAGAGCTGGTATATCATTTTTTTTTACAGTAAAAAAAGTTGGTTCCCAAGGGATTTTTATACTTGAATATCTTTACCTTTAGTCGAGTTTTTTTAAATTTGAAATTATTGAAATATAGTACTATAATTGGATATTAAATATCATATTTTATAGCACATTAATTTTGAATTTTTTGTAGATAAACAAATGTGCAAAGTTAACTACTTGCACAAAAAATTCTAAATAAGAACTTCCTGGAGCTGAATTTTTGGAAGATAATTTCACTGCAACTTTATCTCTTGAAGAAATTCAAATTTGAGATTTTAATATTCAAGTTTGATATTTGAACTTTGAATTCAAATCGTAAAAGTTATCTTATCTCACAAAGTTAGGAGGAAATTGGGTATTCAACTTAAGAAGGTTGAGCACCAAAGTAGTACATTTTACAGCAGAAAAGTCACCTTTTTACGGTAGAATTTCAAGTTTAATAAAAGCAGCAACTTGGTGGACGAAAATCATACTTTGGAGAGGAACATTTAATATTATTTTGAGAGCATTTTTACAACAAAGAGAAAGCAATTTTTCTGCCATCAAAGTGATCTTCAAGAGCTGTCTTCTGCACTCCGAACAATACTTGTACACTTATTGCTATGTGTTGTAATAAGTATTGATTTGTGTATTGAATTGTGACTTTGAGTTGAGTCTTCTATTATTGAACGAAATTATCTTCATGGTATGAAGATCAGAAATCAACAAGTGGATTATACGTTGTAATCAAATTTCATAGGGAAAATTAGCAGGTTGTTAGATCCCGACTAATTGGCTGAAAAAGTGGATATAAACACAAAATCAAACCACTATAAACCGAATTTGTCTTTCTAATATCTACTTTAGTTTCCATTGCATATACTTAGATTGACCATATGATTATTATAGATTTAAGTAGAGTTAAATTAAATTTTTTAAAATCCAATTAAAGACAACCAATTCAACTTCATTTCTTAATTATCACCGGGACCAATAAGTGGTATCAGAGTACAATATTCTACTCCACTAGAGAGACCTCTCTAGAACAAAAGATTCATAGCTTCTCTTTATACTTTTGGTTAATCCATCAATAGGATACCCTATTTCGATGGTACAAATTTTATTAATTGGAAATGTAAAATTGAGACATTTATAAAAACTATTGACTATGAAATTTGGAAAGTTATTAACTCTGAAGATCTTAACGTAAAAGATTCAATAATAATAAAAAATGATAAGAAAATGATTTTTATAAATTCTTAGGCTAAACATTTACTTTTATGTGCTATCTCACCAACCGAATTTAACTTGATTCCTTCATGTGCTACAACAAAAGATATTTGAGATAGATTATACATCACTCATGAAGGGAGTAGCACGGTGAAGGAAACACAAATCAACTTGTTGGTACAATAATATGAACTTTTCTGATTTCAACAAGGAGAGAATATTAAAAATATATTTAATAGATTTTTTATTATTACTAATAAACTTGATTCTCTTGAAAAAAAAGATTTCAAATACAAATCAATTAAGAAAGGTTTTTCGAGTATTGCCAAGGACTTAGGATGCTAAGAAAACTGCAATTGAGGAAATCCAAAACCTCAATAAGCTGTCCTTAAATAAATTTAGAGAAAAATTAATGTCCTACGAAACCGAAATCTTCCACACCGCTAAAACTGAAAATAAAAGGAAAACAATTGTCTTTGCAGCAAATGAAGATAAAAGTTCCGATGATGAAGAAGATAATGATCAAGAGTTGTACATGCTAGTAAAAAGACTCAACCGTGTTCTTAAAAATAAGAGTAAGAAATTTTTTATATATAAAAATTCTAAGAACTCACGAAATTTTAAATTTAGCACAAGAAAAGATAACAAATAAAAGAAACAGCAGGAGGAAATAATTTGTTACTAGTGTAAAAAGTCGGGTTACATAAAATACGAGTGTCCTATTTTAGTAAAAAAGTTACAGAAATTTCAGAAGAAGAAAAGAGCTAAGATAGCAACTTAAAGTGATTTAGACGAGTCTGATTCAGAATCAAAAAGTTCAGAAATTGCAAAAAAAGTAAACTTCTGTTTCATGACAAAATCATAGGTTATTTCTGATAGTAAATCTTAAAATTTTGCATATTTTAGTTTTGATACTCAAATTGTGCTTAACATGAATAATAAGTTAAAATGTAAAATAATTAATTTAGAAAATGAGAAAAATATGTTAAGCTAAACAAATGTATTGCTAAATTCTAGATTTGAAATTACAAGAGTTGAAAATTATGAGTTAAAAATTAAAATAAATGTTCTAAAAAATATAGTAGATGTTTTGTCAAAATCTATAGAAAACACCTTTCAAAAGTTTCATGAAAATAATGAAAAATTGACAATTTTTTTTTCAAAGAATTGATTTTTTTAAAAAGAATTTAGGTTATGTATGTGATAATGAAATAATTTCAAACTCTAAAAGTGGTGGTTTTGTTAAGGTTGCAGAAATAGGAAAAATTAGCACTTCACAGTCTATAGAAAGTTTGCACAAAATGATTCCAATGTCTGTACAAAACATGCTTACTAGTGTCTCAAAATATGCACAAAATCTGCATAATGATATTACACAAATTTCACAAAATAAGCACAAAAATGACACGCAGACTGCAAGAAAATTTTACAGAATGTCATACAGAAGTTCTCATAGAAGTACTCATAGAAACACCCATAGAAGTTCTGATGAAAAATTAAATTTTTACAAAAAATTTGATTTTGGATTTAGGTACAATAAATTTGATTATATGCAAAATAATTATAAATATAGATCTAATTATCCAATAAATAAAAATATTATTTCATGCTATATATATTATAAAAATAGTCACTTTATTTGGAGCTGTTTCATGAATAAGATTAGTACATCCCAAAGAAAATTTAATTATGATATAAGATTATTTTTTAGAGAATCAAAATTTATTTGGATATCTAAAAATAGATGATTGTTCTAGTTTATATTTTTAGAAAATAAAATGATGCATTTAGGTCATTTAGGAAATAGAATTGTGAGTTAAATATGTAAAAAGTAAAATTAAGTTGTTTTGTCAATGTTAGAGTAAAAATATATTTTAAAAGAAAATTGTTGTGCTCACATTTTATGAGTAACAATAATTTGCTATATTTTCTTTTTGATGAAATAAAAAAAAAAAGAAATAATAGAAAAAAATAAATAAACGCATATATTAAATGAAAGAAAATTAAAAATGTTCATAAATTAAAGGGAAGTTTTATCTATGAGATTTTGTTTAAAAAATGAGCTTGAATTTGTGTAATTTGAAAGTGTGTATTTGAATATGTCATTTGAAAATGTGTATTGTTGAATATTGTTTTAAACATTTATTTTTTATGGTTTTGTTATTATTAAAAAATGGGAGAATATTAGGAAAATTATTGTTGAACCTTTTGGTTTCGATGATAACAAAATATTTTATGTTATTATAATATTTTAACTAAGTGTGCATATTAAATTTTATTTGAAATACTGTTTTGTCGAAAAATCTTTTTTTTAATATTTAAAAACCCAGCCAGCATGGTAAGTATAATTTGAGTATTACACTTAGCCTAAAAATAAGCCTAATATTATAGTTTGGGTATTCCATATTCAAATTTCAAGTAAGCCAAAGTTCAAAAGTGACATTTAAAAATGTTGAAAATTTTTCTAAGTACTGGAGTATAATCATTTGACCATATTTGGACAATCATATCTATTTGTGTGGTAAAATAATTTTAAATCTGAAAATTACATTTCAAAGAAGGTGTGAGAGACTATAATTTCAAACTTTTACAATCCAAAAATTTGCTGGATAACTTAGAGAAAAATTAAGGTGAATAGGGTTGGTTAATTTTTTTTTACAGTAAAAAAAGTTGATTCTCGAGGGGTTTTTGTACTTGAATATCATTACCTTCGACCAAACCTTTTAAAATTTGAAATTGCTGTATTATAGTGCTATAATTAGATATCAAATATGATATTTTACAATACATTAATTTCGAATTTTTGATAGACAAACAAATGTGCAAAATTAACTACTTGTACAAAAAATTCTGGATAGCAACTTCTTGGAGCTGAATTTTTGGGAGGTAATTTCACATCTACTGTAATTTTATCTCTTGGAAAAATTCAAATTTGAATTGTTAATATTCAAGTTGTAATAGTTATCTTATCTCACAAAATTAGGAGGAAATTGAGCCTTCAACTTAGGGAGATTGAGCACCAAAATAGCAGCATTTTACAGTAAAAAAAATCACCTTTTCACCGTAGAATTTCAAGTCTACTAAGTGCAGCAACTTGGTGAACCAAAATCACACTTTGGAGAGGAACACTCAACATTATTTTGAGAGCATTTTACAATAAAGAGAGAACATTTTTTCTGCAATCAAAGTGATCTTTAAGAGCTGTATTCTGCAATCCGAAAAATCCTTGTACACTTATTGTTATGTGTTGTACTGAGCATTAGTTTGTGTATTGAGTTATAAGTTTGAGTTGAGTTTTTCATTGTTGAACGAAATTATCTTTATGGTATGAAGATCAGAAGTCGACAAGTGAATTGTACGTGTAATTTAAATTTATAGTGGAAATTAGTAGATTGTTAGATTTTAACTTACTGACTGGAAGAGTGGACGTAGGCACAAATCTGAACCATTATAAATCGGATTTGTCTCTCTAATCTCTACTTTTATTTTTCACTGCACATGTGTAGATTGACCATAGGATTATTATAGATCTAAATGAAGTTAGATTAAATTTTTTAAAAATCAATTAAAAACAACAAATTCAACCCCTCGAAACCAACAATTATTGAGAAAATAAAATAAGAATTAATATTGTCTCTTCCATTTAAATAACGGTCACAAAAATCAACATTCACAAAACAAAAACATCCAACTCTGACAGTTTAATGACTATAGCCCTTTTTTTTAATATGATAATTCTATATTCAAATCTTGACGTAACAAAAAGAAACATTCATAGTATATAACATAGAAATCAGTAGAAAGAGACAAGGGATCGAGAGAAATCACACATAGAAATCAATAGAAAGAGATGAGGGATAGTGAGATCAAAGAAGAGAGAGAAAGAGGTGAGATAGACACTAATAATAAAATTTTTATATATTCCAAAATTTTGGGGTTATTTGAGTATGGGACGTACTATTGTGATTTTCACATTAAAAAAGGCTTCATACATCATTCTGGATTAGGAATATTATGATAATCTGGTTGAGTCAGGTAACGTCGATACCTGATCTCGGCTCGAGTGTTGATTAGGTGAGTTTGAGTTCGATCTTATCGAGTTTGTATTTTTCGAGTTCGATCTTGAGCTTAAAGTGTTATCAGATGTCATCGGGTAATGTCATTTTCTTTATTTTAAAAATTATTTTAAAAAACATAATTATTTTAATAAATAAAAATCATTTAAAACAATAGGCTCTCAAGCTTTCGAGCTCGATACAGCTGGACTCGAACTCGAGTTCAATACTAAACTATTCAAGTCTGAGTTCAAGTCAAGTTTTGACCTGATAGTATGACGGGTACGTGTAATACTATATGAATGCCATATCGGGCCCATCCTGGACCACCAAAGAAGAAAACCTTTGCCAACTCCAGGGGAGGGGGTTTTCGTAATTCTCCCTAAAAATATTTTGGCCATTGAGGGTATAGCCTTAAATTGTTACATCAAAACTCTATAATATTACAATTAAATTGAAAAGAATGACAAATGTGATGGATGCATTTCTTTTTTAAAATTAAGATATAAAAATTTTTTTAAACAATAATTCTTTTTTATAAATGAACTAGGCCTATTTATAAATGAGGGTGGATATGAAGACCGGAAACCAAACATGTTACAAATAATTTAGTATAATAATTCAAAATGACCGATGTAAAAATTTGGGATTAAAATACACATAGTAGTTGTTGTAATAATTCAAAATGACATGAGTTGTGGAGAATAAAAGTAGTATTCCTACACAGGTGAGAAGACTAAAGAGGGAAATAATGCCATGAGAAGCTAAGTTTTGAAATGGACACTTGATAGAATAATGGAATCACTCTCTCTCTCTAGAAATGGCCACAACGAAGATAGAATAATAGAATCATTTGATTTCTAAGATAGATTCTGAAAAGCAGTCACATGGGCTTTAGTTGAAAATGAGCTGGCTTGCAATTGACAATTCTAGTACTGTCAAAGCTTACTCAGAAGGAATACATGAGACTTTAGACCCGGATGCCAATAAACCCTATAAACTCTTAAACTCTAGATTCTAAACTTTTGAGACTATCTCCCTGCGCTGCCTTTCAATAAACCCCAAAACTTAACCTAACCAATTCTTAGCAGTACTTACATTAGCTTGAGTAAGCTTAGTATTAGGTAAAGTATACAATTGTTCAAAATTTTGTGGATAGCTTTACAATGGATAATTACATAAAATTGAGAGGATGGAGAGGAAAAACTTTTCCATGGTGGTTGAGGGTGGGGGTGGGGGTTTTTTTGGCCACCGAGTCATGTGAATAAGCTTCAAACAAGTTCATCCAATCAAACCTTAGGTTCATGCAACGTTTATTCAAGTCAAACAAAATGGGGACAACTACGATCCACGCCAATAACGCTTTTATCCGAACACTAACATGATAGGAAGAACAGGCTGGACACAGCACACACGTACATGATATGCCAGACTGTTGTAGCTTTTAATTTGAATTGACTCACCATGACAGGAAGACAATCAAGTACAAGAGTGCAAAGCACAAGGACTAGTTACACCATGAGAGAGAGAGAGAGAGAGAGAGAGAGAGAGAGAGCTCCAGCTTAGGAAAAACAGAAACAAACAACGCCATAGAGTACCCTCTAGTATTAAGGGCTCATATACTCTCAACAAGGTTTCCAACAATCAATGGTGTCACATCAGGCTCAAATTCTCACTTGGAACTAGAACCGTCGCCAAAGAGGTATCCCAAGGAGGATCCACCACCAGGGGCTGCATGAACCTTAGTTGAAGGCCGATCCTGCGAGGCAAACAGGAAGAAAGACTTCGTTAAAGACATGAAAGAAAAGGAAACAAAGATATTATGGTGCAACCTATGGCTATTCACTTGCAAGTAAAAGCAAATGCCTTTAAAAAAAAAAAAATTAGTCATCATTTTGGTTTTCATGCATTCTTTGATGAACACAACAGAGAAAATCAACAAAGAAATATATTTACGTGTAATAGTCAGAAGTCTACAATATAGTCACAAGGAAGAAAAACATAACCGCATATATTCAGGCCAAATCGAGTTAACAGAAATAATACCCCATCTATTCACGCTGCTAGCACTTAACAATTCCACTATTCTCCTCACAAAATGTTGTGGTCTCAGGCATTAAATAACTTTCTCAATTGGGGTTCATGTCTAAGAAGTTGAAAACTATAATGCAATCGAATTATGTCTTCAAAAGCATGAAAGGCTTTACAATCAACATCCATAGGTTCCTTTCAATAATAGGAATGGAAGAACTGATAAAAATTCCATTAGGTAAAACTAAGTATCTTTCTGATCTACATCCACAAATTTGTTGGCTGTGCAGAAAGAATACAAAGAGAACTAGCAAAACAGAAACCATAGCGTACTGTAATCCAAAAACCAAAGAGCATAACAACATAATCAATTCCTGGCACATAAGCATATCACAAGTAACAATGTAGAAAGAGCTAATTCCAGACAACTTCAACCAATGTGATACGGTTATATGACTTCATAAAGCATGATTAGAGCTAGAAAGATTAGGAGTAGGAAGCTTAGAGAAATGCATTTCATGTTTAGATTCAGAAACCAGAAGATAAAAAATATGATATCTCATTGGGAAGATACTTATCTTATTAGCCTATAATATTACATATATTATATAGTGTGTGTATATATACAAGCTAACTGGCTCCAATACCTAATTCTTACGGTGTCCCTTTTTTCTGCCCTTGAGGGATCAACCTAAGAGTTGTCGAGCATCTTTTAGACAGGAAAGTTTAGAACAATTGATCAAACATGAAAGAAAAGTGAGGATATGAGATTAAACTTAACAAGCAGCACAAAAGCAAACACAAGAACTTCAGCCTGTATCAGTTATCCTAAAATAAAGACAAGTTGAAAATACTGAACGTAATCAAATTATTTGTGCAGTAACTAAATCAGGAGAATCAGAAGCATACAGTTAGAAAATTGCCATTGTTTTGCCCATCAGCTCGGAAGTAATTGTTCTTAAGACTTCCCTGAATCCCCGCAGGAATTGTATTATTTTCAACTGGTGCTGGAGGAGATTTCTGAGTAGGTGCATCAGTGGGAACTTGCCCCTCTTTTGGGGCAGCTTTAACATTAGAAGGCTCTCCATTTCCAAAAAGGTAGCCCAAAGAACTTTGTCCCCCTCCACAGCTAACTCCACGACCCATTGTTGAGCTTATAACTTCACCTGCTTGAGTATAATATGTAGTTTTAATCAAACCGAGTGTTAAATATGAGAAAAATTTTACATACAGGCACTTGAAGAAGATGCATACAAGAAGATCTCACCCATGAAGAAAGGGACCAACGAGGATGAAGTTAATCCAAAAACCAAAAAAAGGATCAAGAACACTCAAATGCATAATTTATTTGGACTTGAGAACTACTCACACGATCAATCAGGCATATATATATAATCAAAATCAAAGCATCAGAGTTCGAAATTTCCCACTATGGAAACTACAATTACTTCCACACTTGCCCATGGTTTTGGCTCTCAACAAAAACAAACGGTAATAGTTTAGACAGATCTAATTCATCAACACCATTTTTCACCATACCCACTCTTCATGTGACCAGATCTCAAGATCTGCTCCAATCCTTCATAACTTGTATGCGACATTTCACATGCCAACGAGAGAAGACTATAAACCACCCTATCCTGAAACCTAGTTCTTTTCTTGTGAACTACCTTCTATGCCTTTACATGCAAGAAGAACAAATACGCTACTGTCTGCATCAAATCATTCGTAAACAGTATCCACAATTCCAAATTTATACAGGACACTAGGTTTGGTCACTTCTTTAATCAGATCGAAAACGAAAAGAAAAAATAATTGTAATAAAATCTTCAAAAGGCCCCGGGAAATAAATAAATAAATAAAGCCCCCCTCCCAACCTTTGGATGCAAGGTGGGATTCCCATGAAACTCATGTGAGAGTTCCCACCACTCAACAAGATCGGAAAGTGTAAACCCAGCACATAAACAGATCTAGAACATAAACCTTGTACAACTGACATGAGCATTTCAGAAATCTAGAAATCCCTAGATTCAACTAGTCATCTCAAAGCAAGCACCGTAGATCAATTTCGAAAGACAATGCGCGTAGTAAACGAAACCATGAAAATTTGAGACAACATAGGTTCAAGAACCTAAATCCACGTAAAATATGATTCGTATATCAAATGAAAAGAGAAGAATTTGAGCAACAAACATCTAACTCTAAACAGATAGAAAACATCGATCATAAGATGAATGGTATGCCATTATCCGATCGAAATCGAAATGAGAATTTGAAATTTGTGGTTCGAAATGGGGTGTACCTTTCTTGGAAGAATCGAAACAAGACCGACAATACGAGAGAGAGAGAGAGTGGAAGCGCAAAGGCCGATAAATGAAAAGAAGACGAGAGGAGAGAGATTAATTTTGAGATTCGAAAAACAAAGGGAAGTGAATAAAACGACAAAACAAACGGAAGGCTTGAGTGTTGGGAGTACGTTTGTTTGGTTTCATCGGTTTTTAGGTTATGTTCTATCCGTGGCTGTTGTCCTCCAACCGAACGTCGTGCTTCGAGGTTTTTATTTTTATTTTTTCTTATACATAATTTTGGTTTTTTTTCTAAAAAAAAATCTTAATTATAATATTAAAAATAAAAATAATTTTTTGCGTTACATCAACTCTATATCTAGTCAGTATCTCGTCAACTTATTTTTAAACTTTTCGATTAAAATATATGACCATATTGATATTATCAATTAAATTTTTTTCTAAAAAAAAATCTTAATTATAATATTAAAAATAAAAATAATTTTTTGCGTTACATCAACTCTATATCTAGTCAGTATCTCGTCAACTTATTTTTAAACTTTTCGATTAAAATATATGACCATATTGATATTATCAATTAAATTTTTTTAATTAAAATTATTTTAAAATAAAATTTATTTATATATTAATATCATAATTGGTAGACTTTTAGTGTAGGCCTTATATTAGAAAGGCTCGGCTATATGTGGGTTAACGTCTTTTTCTGATAAAAAATGGAAAGATTTTATTTGCGTTGCAGGCTCTAGACGTTGAACTTTTCCCTAGAAGGCAAAGTTTCAAAATGCTCCAATTGGGCCCGGGCTCGAATTCAATATGCATGAAAAATATAATTGGATTAGGCTTTGAATAGGGAAGCAGTCCCAAACTTATTGATTTTCTTTTATGTATTAAATCAACCTAATACGATAAGATTTGATTCAAATCAAATTAAATTCTTAAGAAATAAAGTTTTTTATTAATGAATTATAACTCAACTAATACTGTTCTCATTTTTCTTTATAAATATCTTAAGTTTGAACCTCTTTACTAATATTTCACATAATTAGATAATAATTTAAATTTAAAAGATATTCAATGATGGATCAAATCCAACAAATTAAAAAGCCTGGCCTATCTTTAAATTTACTAGATTATAGCAACAACAAGCAGTCTAACACCATCTGAGCTCAACATTCCATTTGAAAATCACGGAATGTGTGTTGAGCCGAATGGATATTTTACTAATCTTATTATATTTGTATATACATTAAAGTTATAGTCTCTTTCAATAAATCTTTGTGCCTGGGGCAATGACACTGCTAGTGAAGTATTAACATCTTCATGGGAATAGCTTGGTGATCACAGTCCTCTTCCCCAATCTAGAGATTTCAGATTCAAATTCTTATGAAAAAAAAAAAAGTTAGTGAGGTATTAACCGAGGCACGTCAATTGCCGGTTGAAAACTATTTCCAAACCCCCTTAATCTCTTTCAATAATGTTCTCTATTTCAATATTTTTCTTACGTTCAATAATATTGTTTACCTACATTTTTGCATTTAATTATTTATTTTTTGGTGAAAAAAAGAGGGATTGCAGACTAGCTTCTAAAAACAGCTACACCCTTAGAATCGATTCTAATCAAACGATACACCAGGCGGAGATAGTAATTCATTTTCGTGGGACCCCAGAGGGGCATTTAATTATTTATTATTTCCTTTAATTCTTTACAAATAAATAGAATGGGAGAAAAATGAAAGTGCAAAAAGAAGAAAGAAGTGGCCTAATGGGAGGGAAAAAAAATAAAGAGAATAAATAAATAATCTCAAGAAATTAATAAATAAATAAATAATCAATCACATTATTAAAATATTGTAAAAATAAAATTTCCATCAGAACTTTGGCACGTCAAATCCCCCCCCCCCAAAAAAAACCTTTATTAACGTGTAACATAAGAAATAAGGTCTTGTCAGCTGAGCTTCGTACAATGTAGCTACGCCGTATGGTGGAACATGTCATTGGAAACTGTGCATTTTGAAGAATGGATGAATTCTCGATAAGGACGATTCAAAAAATTTAATTTGAATCGAATTAAAATATTAAAAAAATTTTAATATTTAATATTTTATATATAAAATTTTAATTTTTTAAAAAATATTAATATCTAATTATTTAATCAATTAGGGGTTGATAATGAAATTTCATTATTTGGAATCAAAAACAAATATAATAGCAATAGATCTTATTTGACCGACCATGGCAAGCAAAATCCAGAAAAAAAAAAAAAAAAATCTCATTTTCCCCGTTTAGAATATGATTGCCCCTTAACTTTTGCCACTTTTGCCTCTCTAATTCTCCTTAATACAAATTGATTACTCCAAAAGGTAATTAGTAAGGTGAGGGATAATAATGAGTTGATTTAAGAGTATTTTTTCCTCAGATATTTTGTTTGTGATATTTTAATTTTGCAAATACGATATTGAAATAATTAATATTTTTATAAAAATTTTTATAATTTTTATTTTTATATTATTTACTTTATATGATTAATAGTTATATATTTGATCATTTTAAATTTTTATTATAAAATATGACTATTTTATTATTTATATAAAATAATTAATATTCATATAAAAATTATTATATTTTTTATATTTATGTTTACGCTTATGTTTCTCGTAATTTTATAAAATATCATTTTCCTTTCATATTCATTTTCGTTTCTCGTTTTCATTTCTGTATAACCTAGATGATAAGTTGAGAATAAAATAAACTCTAATAAATTGATTAGTTTAGCGTAATACATAGACATTGGTTTAAGTAACATAATAATCTGTTAATGAAGTTCTAAAGGGAATAATCTAGTAATTACAACCCCCTCCTCAACTCGATGATCCCAAATTCAAATCTCCAAGTAATAAAAAAAATAATCTATCAATGAAAGAGCTCAACATTGAGTTTTTTATTAGATAAACTTTGGATGAATATTTAAGAATTAAACATGTGTCAATCTTTTGATAATTGATAACCCTAAGTTTGTGAAACTATTTTTCTTAAAATAAATAATAGAAGACTTGATGTTCACCTTGGGCTAATTGATTTTGCAACATAATTTCTTCTTATCATCAAAGAGTCTTATTAGCAGAACATTGCTGTAAATGCGTCTATTTAGGAAAAGTTTTAGATGCTGTCGCTGTACAATCCGCCAGAAACCTGGTTTGGATCTTATTAGAATTACTGTATCAGGTAGCAAAACAGGACACAACATGATATAAAGACAATAATTAAAAACATATTATTAATTTTATAATATGAGACAGCTTTCATGCAAGAGGAGAAAAAGAAGAGAAAATTAAAGTACTTTTTCTTAAAAACCCCATATACATATAAAAAAAAAAAAAAAATTTTTTTTTTTTTTTTCCCCCCCCCCCCCCCCCCCCCCCCCCCCCCCCCCCCCCCCANANAGGAAAAAAGAAAGAGGAGAGAACAAAAATTGAAAAATTAAAGTACTCGAGTTAGCCAATTTGCCATTTAATTTAATTATACACGATGAAAACAACATTAACAAGTTCACTTCTCTTCGGTTTCTCTCCAAATGGAAGAGGAGGGACTAAGAAGGCCTCCTTTGTTTTCCGTCCATTCTCCCTCCTTTTTCCTTTGCCTGTATCTTATTTTTCCGAACAAGAGATTGCCCATTTTTAAGGGCCAATTCCCCCCCCCCTCCCCTAATATCCTCTTTCACAATTGGACTCCCACTGTTAAAATTCCTTTGGCGAGTTCAATGGCTTGTTCATAGCGTAGAGAATTGGGTGACAAAGCAACCTTGTGCTAATTAATTGCATGATACCAAACATATATTCGATGTTATCCTCAGAAAGACGTAAAAATTAGGCCTAAAAGCATTAGAGGGGTAATTGATGTACCTTTTTTTTTGGGGGGGGGGGTGGGGGGGAGAGAGAGAGAGAGAGAGAGAACCTCATCCATTAACTGCGAATTTACAACTGATCCAACAAATGCATGTAATATCCAGTATTCTAATTAAGTATTCAATAATGAAAAACAGAAGCTACAGAGTAAGCATTTGAATCTTAGAGGTAGAATGTCATGGACAATAACTCGCATTACTGCAATATTTCAAACAAGATATGTGCATATATATGATCACATCAATCAAAATGCCGACCGTCGTGCATGCAAAATTGTTGCAACCTTGCTTTAATCAATATCAACAACAAGCGAAGTGGAACATGAGGGAGAGTAGAGCTTCAAAATGCTCTCCACTTTACCAGATTTAGGTTTAGGGTATCTTTGAAATCTCAATAAGTAACTTATGTAGGCCTTGAGGCTTTGAGAAAAAGGGCGAGTGATCAGCACCTTTAAGACGGAAGACGCGCTCTGGTGGACTTGAGTTTATCATGCTCTCTTGTAATGCAACATGTATGGCATGGTCTTCCAAGGTTTGTATGTAAAATCGCCTCACAGAGCCATAATTTGCATCAGTGAGAGAGAGTTTCTCCAAAACTGGAGCAAAGGGCATAGGTCTCATTGAAACAGAGGCTAATGCAACATCCTGGAATCAGAACAAACATATTAAATCATCACAATCCGCACATACACGTACAGAAAACAAAAGCACTAACCTGTAGTCAAACATCTATACAGATGCTCACAAGCACACAGCTGAACCTAAAAATCTCAAGGCAAGCCACTAACTAAACGACAAATAAAAAGTGTAGGCACGGCTGACTGCATGTAAGCCTTCGCTCTCACACACACATTTTTTTTCCTTTTTTGTTGGGTTTTTTTTTTTTGGGGGGGGGGGTCTTGGGAAATCCAAGACAGCTTATTAAGAGAAAAGACAAACAATTAAAACAGAAGACTCATTCTGCGACTCTGACAGGCCAGAGTGATGGTAAACCAAGCAATCATTGTAGTGGGCATCACCAGCAAATTTACAATTGAGCAGTGAAAAACAAACACAAGATAAGCCCATACATGGGCAAAAGTGTTAATTAATCATAAATTCATCCACAGTAATGCAAGGCAAAATAGAGCATCTCTACATGCCAGCTATGACATATCCTCTCGGATGCTTAGCAGCTAAACAAATGACATGCTTACTGATGCATCTTGCTAACTACAGTCGATCAAGAAGGAGGGGGAAAGGGTGGGGGAACCCAGAAAAGAATGGAGAGAGAGAAGGAACCAACCGTGTAACAGAAACATACCTTACCCGGACTCTGGTTAAAAAGCAAATCCTTCAACAATGACTTGTCAAGATCAATAGCAGTTGGAGGACAATTGTTCCCATTAGCATACACAAGTATCTGGGCCTGCCGCAGCAGGTCAGTTGAATCTGCCTGCAATATTTTTAACCATCAGTCTCAACTCACAATAACCAAGTGAGAATGCTAACCATCTCTCTCCTTTCTACTCCCTGTGAAAAGATCAACATTCATTTCTACGTTTGTTCCAGAGGAATTTTGGATATTACTTTTATTATTAAAGTCAATGCAAAGGAAAGGAACTTTTTTTTTTTTTGATATAATAAAGGAACTATTCTTTCAGTAAGACTTCAGTAACAAACAACACATAGATCCAAGCTTCCTTTGTTCTAACATGTAATTCAGGATTCCAACCTATCTAAAGCTTCTCATTTTACCAATCTATCAAGCAAATGAAAGAACAAAAATGCATCAAAACTAGAACTGGTATGACCTGCAGAGAAAACATATCAAGGGTACTTTGTCCACTAGTCAACATTGCTGCAGCAACAAAAACAGCTTTTGATACTTTATGTGGGAATGACTCCATCACATACGATATGCATGCACCACCAAAATCATGTCCCACCAGAATCACCTGCAAACATGTAGGAGGAAGCAAACTCCTTAAATTAAAGCTGTACCACTCTAGCAACCATCCATCTATTAATGCAAGAAATGATAACTTTTGTTTACTATGTACCATGAATTAATTTTCATGTATAACTTAATGAACTCTTATATGTTATGTTTCATCGTTTCATCGTCAGAGAGAACTTTAACATCTAAATTTAGAAATTGAATCCGTGCGGTAGTTCCAGGAAGCCATCTTAAAACTGGAAACAGGTCATCATCCAGAAGAGCAATTAATCATATTTATTGACATGTTTCAACTCTACAGCATCCAGATAACGTAAAACCTATGAGAATGTAATAGTCAACTCTCAACTGGAACTCACAATAGCATACTCAATATGACCTGAACTGGCCAAAAGAATGCAATGATCGCACCAATTTACAGAAGCTCTAAATGAAAGATATTGAGAAGCACCTTTTCTCCATCACCAAGTTTTTCAAGAAAATCAGTTAGAGGCTTCACATATTGTGAAAGACTAGTTATGCCATTTGAATCAAATGAATGAATTCCAGAACCCGTTAAGTCCATTGCGGTAACTTTAAATCCACCTTCTTCCAAAAGTGAGATGGATTTATACCAACACCATGCTCCAAAACCACCACCATGGACAAGAACAAAATGGTTAGTCTCCAGATCATCAAGCTTTACATCCTGCCAAATGGATAAATAAATCAAGTCACGCGACTGTTGTAGGGATGTGATAATGAACAAACAACAAATCATTATAAAGTTCTATATTCCCTTTTTTACTAAATTGTATGCCACATTGGAACACTAGCATAAGAACTTCCATGTAGAATAGTATTATAAGAAAGAAATACAAAAAAGAATTATAGAAATAGTTGCAGATTAGTTAATTTTAGTTCATATTTTGTATAATTGATAGGCTTGTCAAACTCTTCCAGCCCAAAACGTAATAGTTGCAGCCACCAACATAACATATAGCTGTTAATTACAGGGCAACTTCAATCTGATCAAGAACCACATTCATTCACACCACTTAATTTTGAAACGAATCATGCCCATTGAACAGAGACATGAGAGAGAGAGAACACAAAAAGAAAGATGAATGTTAGGAAATCACAAAAAAAAAAAAAAAAAGAAAAGCTATCCAGAGGCAGAATAAAGGACTTGCTTCTTCACATTGCCGGATTCTAACCTTGACTTAACAAATTCAGCTATTATTACAATGCTTTCCAAATTTGGAATTGCCCAGAAGTTCACCACAACCAATAATCACTAAACGCCCATCTCCAGAGTTTTCAGCAGCCAAACTTTGTGAAAATTTCGCTGTTAAACAACTAAAACATTCAATTCTAAATAAGTCAAAATCAGATATCACACGCCAACTCAAATTCAGCTATAATTCAATTCTAGAGCTTCAATATCCAGATTGAAATTTTGGAATTACCCAAAATCTTCCCAGAACTAGTAATCACCTAAAAACTATCTCCTCTAAAGTCCTTAGCTCTCAAGACAAAAACTGTGGTCACACTCACAAATAAGGATTCAATTGAAATGAAGGTTTATGCCAAAAAGAAGAAGAAATTGAACCTGATTAACGAGCTGATGAGGCTGAAGAAGAGGATCAGTGAGAGAGCGAGACCTAGAGCTGGAACTGCGTGGCAAAGACTGACGCTTGGAGCCGTGAGCAGGAGGGAAGCGAAGGGAAGCCGATCGATCGAAGCCGTTTTGATGTTGTTGAAAGAGAAGAGCGGCGGCGAGAGCTTGGTCGTGAATTAAGGATTCTTCAAATTTGTCTTTGCGGTTCGATCGAATTCGAGTCCATCGATTGGAAGAAGAAGCGACTTGTGACTGAGAAGGGTTTGTGATTCGTTTTGAAGGCGCTTTCTTCCTTACTTGCTTGCGTGAGAAACATGCGCAAAGGTTCCCCATTTCAGAAACTCTTCTTCCAGCACGTAGAGAGAGAGAGAAGACAGCAGAGTCTAGCCAAAGAGAGAGGATTCGGTTGTGTATATTGTTGTATGTATGTATGAGTTGTCACTAGACTACTGATTTGTAGAGAGGGAGAGAGAGAGAGAAAGCGCGCGATGGGTTAGAGAGAAGGGATTTATATAGAGGAATGTGAATTGGCTAACGCGGGGGGTTTTGCTTGGCTGTTTCTGATTAAAGCACTTCTCTCTCTCTCTCTCTCTCTCTCTCACACACACACACACACACATTACGTACTCAGAAATACCCCCGGGTCAAAAACGTTTATTCTAGTCAAATAAAATCGTTATTTCTTAATAATAAAATATAATTAAAATAATGCAATTATTCTATTTTTTTTTCAACTATTCTGTATTTTTAGTTATTGTCTTGTACATTCGAAAAATATGGTAAGTGCTACTCTAGTAATTTTTTAAATATGTATTAATTTTAAAAAATTTTAATTTCTTTAATAATTTTATAAAAGTGTTATTTTCATTTTATAACTCCAACGTTGCAATCGATTTAATAGAGTGTGAAATAACTCACTGATCGAGTGCTCTTACGCCGAATATGAATGCGACTAAGCGTTCTGCTAAAATTGTGGGATGTAAAAATACATCGTGAGTGGAGCGCTCCGCCTATGCACACGCATACATTACCAAGTTAATGAAGTGAATACAATAATTCTCAAAAAAAAAAAAGAAACGTACAGAGTAACTTCATAAAATAATATAGTATGTTTATCCATCAAAAGGGTAAAAGATAGTATAAGAGTATCGAATCAATAAATAATTGATTTACACCGTAACATAAGAGATGTCTCCAACCCATAAACCCATCAATTTGAAGCCAAAAAAAAAAAAAAAAAAAAAAAAGAGGGGGCCACTAATTAAGGTTGATTTTGGCAAGTTACCATAATGTTTACTTGTTAAAATTAAATAAGCACAAAATTTGAGCTCAATTTCTCGTGCATTTAATAAAATTTTTGAATTTAATGATGGACTATTATACTTTTTTAATTGAAATCTTAATTTTAAATAAAAATAAAAAAAATATACGTAAGAGTACTCAATATCTAAATTAGATCTATAATTATTTAAATCAGATTAGTCATTTTTTTTTGAATAAATCTTCAAGTAAAAGGAAAAAAAAAAGAAAAGAAAAAAGTAAAGGTTGGGGAGGTTGGCTTGAATGGAATTGGTAGTAGCGTCGAAATTACTTGCGTTGTTTTCATAAATCTAAGAAGACTGTTCTAGAAACAAGTTAGGATTTGTGAAATACAAAAAGGTCCATATTCAGATAATTGCAAATATTCTTCATATATATCAGAATTAGGGAATATTATGACCAATTCTCCTTATCATGATAAATACCAATATTTATATTTGTCTCAAACAAGAGATAAAGATAATTTTTTTCCCCATGGTTAGCTTATTTGTGGTCTCATTTCCCTACAAAATGGCTTCTTTCTCTTAAAGGTATCTCATGTTGCTAACAGAACTTTTACCGTTCTGATTAATCTATTATAATCTTCCTACTTTATTCAAATTTAATATCTATTAGAAAAAAATAAAATAAAATTTAATCAAATTTAATTAGATAATATAAAAAAACACCAGGTGTGTTTCTTTCTCCTATGGTTATACAAACTTTAATCAAATAATATGATTCTATATAAATACGATGCCGATTGAACTACGGAGAAAATACTTTATGTATCGTAGTCAATCTGCGATATTTATATAGTATTGATATTTATAAAATTTATAACTATTAAATCAATATTTAATAGTTATCATTAATCATTTTACTTAAGAAACAATAACCGTTAAATACCATCGTGAAAGGGTTGTATTAATATGGTGGATAACGGAATTTTGTTACATGTCACGTCAAGAACTTGGATGACGAATGAGAGAGAAGGGTAGGAAGGGAATGGCATGAGTTGGTCCACTCCCATCGTAGGATTGCCCAATCAAACATTGGTGCGTTTCGAATATAACCTCATCTTGTTTAAAGTTGGGGTAGCGTAACTCCAATTATTTCCCTGGTGCTAGGCAAAACCTTATGATTTTTTTTTGATCTTAACATAAGTATTTAAAATCATTTTCTAAATAATTTAATTTAAATATTTATATTATTCTATTTAAAAAATAGTTCTCTTAATATAATTTTTTTTATTTTTAAATTTTAAATTTAATTAAATAATCTAATATCATATATTAGATTAATTATCTATTGATGCAAATCCTCATGATTTGGCAACTTTGACTCTGATTCTCGGCATGCTTTAGGACATGTACATTTTATGATACTTTGAGGGCCCTTTTATAAAAGGTAGTGGAAGCTGGAATTTTTTTTTCTTTTTTTTTTTTTGGGGAGGGGGGGGGGGGTGGGAGGGGCTTTGTAAAGGTGTACATCAATGCCCACCTATATACCTTAAAAAAAAGCCCTCTTTTCAGCGTTATTCTAACAACCAAATGACATCTCCCTTCGTAGTTCTCCTCTCACAATTATAGACCCACCAACTGTCATTTCTCTATCTTCACAAGCACATACCAGCAACTAATTGACCTCTCTCTCTCTCCCTCTCATGTAAAACTGCAGAACTGTACATCGTGATATGGCACTGTCACATGTTAATACTCTGGTCCAGATTTCCTAAAGATAGTGTCGGGATTGTAAGTTAGAAGGATGAATCTTAATATAATGATTAAATTATTTTTTTATGATCTCGAGATTACAAGTTTGAGATATAAAAATATTCTTTTTATTAAAATATAAGGAGATAACTATATATATATAGATGACTATATATATATATATATATATATATATAAGTCTATACTCTTTCCATTTCCACGAATCGGGAAACATTTTATTTAGGGAGTAAACTTTTAAAGTGTCAGATTGCAAGTTAATTAGTCTCTTCATTAATTATACCAAAAAATTGACCCTTCCTCGTTTATGAAATTATTTTTTATTTTTAAAAAGTCTCAAGATATTAAATTAATTAATATTTATATAAAAAATTCTAATATTTTTTATATTTACATATTTTTTATATTTAATAAATTATTTATTTATTTAATTATAATCATAATTTTTATGTTATTATAATTAAGAAAACTTAAAAACGTACCAATTAGAAAGATCGAAAATTTAAATATAAAAGATTTAATAAAATATAAAGATAAATCGTTGAAAACTTAGATGCAAATTATTTGTAAAGATATGATAATTAAGTGTTTAGATGAGGTGATAGCATAAGATATAATTGAATGACGTAGAAGAATCCGCACAAACTAAATCAATTTACATCTTCTTCTTCTTCTTCTTCCTCCTTTTTTATTTTTTATTTTTACTTATTTATTTATTTTTATTTTTATTTTATTTTTTAATTTTATTATTATTATTTTTTAAGACTCTCATATTTGTCTCTCAAATGACTAACTCTAAATTATTGGGATTAAGACTCAGTTTGTTATTGTTATTATTGTTATAACTAATAATTATATATTTGATTATTTTATATTTTTATTATCAAATATAGATATTCTATTATTTTTATAAAATAATTAATATTTATATAAAAATTAGATATTTTTTATATTTATATATTTTTTTCATATTTTCGTTTTCTTTATTTTTACAAAATATTATTTTTTCATATTATTTTGTATTCGTTTCTGTTTTTCCCTCTTCGTACAATCTAGGTTAATGAAATATGATCTTGATTTCATCCGGGGAGGTCAGTGACATATTTTTGTTACTTTTATATCCAAAATCTAATATATTCTTGTAAAAGATGCAACTACTAAAAAAAAACTAGTATTGTTATTAAAAATATAAATAAAAATGATCTTAATGAATAGTACTTTTAATGTAAATATATTATTATAGTCACCATATTATCAATGATATAAAATTATATTTCTGCTGAAAACAAAAATTTACTTCTTTTTCGAAATGATCGATGACAATTAGATGATAAAAAAAATTACCTTATGTTTTGAATAATATACCCTACAGTTATATTTGGAAACATTAAGTTAATCATCTAGGGCAAGATCTCCCTAGTTAAAGGTACTGCCGAAGACAGTGTCCTAGATAAGGAACCATAGAAACTTTCTCTGATCAATGAGTTTCAACTCAAGTGTCATTTTCCCCCTCCTCCTTTGTAATAGGTTCGGATTTCAGTCTGAGTATATATGTAAAAAAAAAAAAAAAAAAAATCTTTTTCTGAGGTCTTCACAAACGGGGTTGCCGCATCATTTGCGCAAGCGCACTAAACCACATCTTTTACTATATTTGGAGTGTGTTACCTTCCGCATTGAAGAAATGAGAGAAAATGTCTGAAAGAAAATTGAGAGACCCTGATTATAAATCCTCACTAAACTTCTTTTGCCCAATGTAGTAATACAGCCAATTCTATTTATAGACTGTTCTCCCTCTCTTTTGCCCATTCTAAAAAGATCCATGGTAGAGTTAGGTTTCAAATTCTCACTATAGATATAATTATAGTCTAAGGTTTCATCTAATTCACATTTTACCATATTTAAGAGGATTCTTGGAGTAAGAACCTATAACTTTTTTTTTTTACTTGACCTACCGATACGTGAATCATGTTCTGACTAATTTAACTTAAGTTATTATTGAACCTTCTATAGGGAAACTCTCCCGACGTAATTTTTCATTCTCAAGATTTGAATTCAAATTTTGATTAATAGATTTAATATTTTTTTTTACTAAATCAACTGTCTATTGATTATAATAATCTATACCTAATTAGATCCGATTTCGCAACTCAAGTTATGGACCACCCCCACCATCACCCAAAACCCAAAATGGAGCAGCAATAGTGATATGGCACTGGCATGTAGGGATGACAATATCCGATCCGATCCGATAGATACCTGAAAAATCTGATCCGACGGATCGGGTTTTTTCTTCAAAAATCGGGTTAGGATCGGGTTAGGGTCGGGTTTTAATGTTAAAGTAATCGGGTTGGTTCGGGTTCGGATTGATGTTATAAATAATCCGATCCGATAATAATTTATAATAAAATAAAATTTTATTTTAATATGATATTATTAAATAAAATAAAATAAATTTTAGAGTTTGTTATAATTTATAAATTTTATTTTTATTTTTAAAAAAATATTATTAAATTAAAAAACATATTAGACTATAGTTTAGATCGGGTATGGGTCGGGTATGTATCGGGTATGGGTCGAGTTAAGATCGGGTCGGATCAGTTTTTTAAAGATATGTAGTAGTTCAGGTCGGATCGGATTTTTAAAAAAAAATCGTAGGGTCGGATATGATTTTTGATTTTTTAACCCGAATTGAGTTAAGTTTGGATATAGATATTATAATTAATATTTAGGATCGGATATGATATTAATATGATTCAAACTATAACTGATCCATTGTCATTCCTACTTTTAATGTGTAATGGACACAAACGCGAAGATGCCACTTTTGAACGTTAAGAAAAAAAATGTTCCCGGAAGCAACAGTAACACAAAAGTGGCAATGATTGATTTAGCTATGCAGATTAAATAAATGAGTACACTCCGTTCAAACTTCAAAGGGGTAGTCTTTCAAAGAGGGCTAGCTTAAAAGGAGTTGGTGTTAAGATGGGACCACAGCATCACAATCTGAAACCACCTTTTCTTTGGGAAAACCGAAGAAAAAGATGCAAGGAGGGCATCATGGCAAGGCATGTGCTTTCACCTTCCACACAATAACCAGAGAGAAAAGAGACCATAGAGCTCATTTAAATTCTATCTCATGCACATAATCATCGCTTACATGATATGCACATGATCCTAAGTGGGATTATGAATTAGAGAGCAACACGTGCCCAGCATAGCCAGCACCGTAGACTTTAGCCTTATAAGCCCTCAAACATGTCTTGCACATGAAACCAAGAAAAGGATGCATGTAAATGAGACCTCCTTTTGCCACTATTCCTTGAGATCTGTTGTGGGGTTAATCATTAACTTGTATTGGTTCTGCAGGTTGTGGGAGGAAACTTCGATTTTCTTAAAATTTAATTCTGCAGTTTAGAACATAGCGGGGTGAAATGACTATCAAAATCCTAATTGGTCCTTAGCTTCATGTGCCTAACTGTTTCATGCCTACTAATTGTGTTCTCGAATGTGGACGGTGCAACTCTTCCGAGGGAACCTTGCAAAAAGTGGTAATGGTTGCTAGACATTCAGGGATAAGTTAAGTGCAATACATGTTGCATAATATCATTTTGCCATTTAACTCCGTGATTCTATTCATTGTAAAACATACAAGGACTAGGTCTAATCCGAGGGAACAGTTTTGTGGTCACAACCTCTCTCTCACAACCTAATGATCCTGGTTTTAAATCCCAATATAACAAAAAAAACAAAAGACCAGGTCCTATTAGATAGGAAAATGATTAAAATAAAAAAATTAGAAACCGAAGTGGGTATGTATAACCCACATAAGTAATACTTAGTTTGTAATTTCTAAATCGACTAACTTAATATTAAAAGTTGGGTATGGAAATCTTGAAACTCTCTATCTTAACAACTAAATTTTAAAATATAAGTCAATTTTTTTTTTCTTATATGATATCAAAATCAAATCAATATTTGGAATTGGGTGAGATATTAAATTTCACATCAAATGCTATCAGAACCACATCAATTTCTACATTGATTGACTGATTAACTCAGTATTTATAACGTAATATATAAATTTAAGATATCCACTTTTATGGGGGAGGTTGTAGCTATGTGACCGACTAGGTTACACAAGAAAGCCATCCAACATTAATCTAAGACCCCCAAAACATTACGCTCTCAAAACTACTTAGCACCAGTAAGTCAAACCATCCAAACTTGAAATTTCTCTTGCCAACATAAGAAAGGTTATGAGCTTGTTATTGAAGAAATCCAAAACTGTCCCTTATTTTAATGTCTAAAGCAAGCACTTCCAGGGGAAAAAAAATATATGAAAATCGTGTCTGGTCTCTACCCCTCTAGCTCTATTTTGAGGGATCAACTTTCATAATCGGAAGTCATTATTGTCTTTTGCTATCAATTGACTTTATCTTAGGGAAACCAAAATTTGTAGGAATCGCAAAATCCAATTCAAACATTATAAAATCATTAGAAACTCGGGTTCGTTTAGGCGTAAAATGTAAATAGAAGGGTACATTCACCATGGAAAATCTTTAATTGGGTCCATTTCCCAAAAAACAGTTTAGTGGTCATAACCCTCCTCTCCTAACCGATCGGGCTCAAAATCTGTGTAAAAAAAAAAAAAAATCTTTAATTGGGCCCAAAACATTTAAACGACTGGACTCGGGCCTTTTCCAGGTCAAAGGGCAAGTTTGGACTTATGACTTAGACAACCTTTGGGCTGGACCACGCTCGGGCACTAAAGAAACATCTTTTGACCCTAGCCTCGCCAGCCCAAGCAAGAAGAATCCTAAGGTCTAATCACTACCGGACTTGAGGATGTATAGGGATACCCACTTGGCCCGTTGAGCCCTACCCACCTATTTTACAAGTTTTGCTGTCTTTTCCAAGTCCGCAGCCTAATCCGCCCGTTAAGTTGAGCTCGAATTTTTTAGACAATAGATTTAAAAATGATTCTCTTTATTATTTTTATAAATAGGTCAATCTTATATTACTTCCGTGTGATAGTATGTCCAAACTCATGTATTCTAAATATTTTGAGATGCATTAAATAAATATTATTTAACAGATCAAATTGGATCAACTTTTATTAGATTTAATAAATAAATTACGAGTTTAAATCCAAATAGATTTGATTATTGAATTTATTTTTTATACTTAGAGTCTCATATTATACTATTAGAGTTAATTTGGGTTGAAGATAAAATAGTAGGTATTAATATGTAGATAAACTTTATTTTTAAATAAATTATAAATTATGTTAAACTGATTTTTAATTAACCGATAAAATTTAAATAATTGACAAATATGCTCCACAATTCCCATAGTTCAAGGGATCAAGCTAGTAAAGGGATTCTGTTTGCCAGTAGGTGTGTTCCTAGGCTAACACCCTCTTGGAACAATGAGATTTGATGAACATAATTAAAAAATTATAACCATTATACAAATTCGAATAAAATTAGACCAAATATAGACCCGTAAAAAATGAAACTAAGTTACGAACATAAGAAAAAAATAACCCTAATAAATTAGGAAAAATCAGCAAAATGTTAGAAAATAAAAAATTTAGTTCTAAAATTTTGGCAGTAACAAATACCAGACACAGATTATACTTTGGGATTATTAGATTAGGGCTATAGGTGTAACAAAAGAAACATGGGTAAGATGGTGTAAAAATAAATTAACATATCGGTTATTAAATTTTTTAAATTTGGTACACAGATATTTTATTTTTTTAATTAAAAATTTTAAATTTAAATTTTAAAATTAAAAGGAATTTAACAATCCAACCTTTCAATAAATCCTAGAGTGGTCAGATCCGAGTATCTAAGACAATGGTAGATGAAAACCAAAAGAAAAACTCACATACGGGTTCGATGTTGCCCTGCCCCTCCTCCCTATTCGCCGGGTGTTGCATATCCAACAAACGCAAGGGTTGAGGAATTGCGGCGGTTCGACCTTCCTCGCTAAAACCCAGATGAGTGTTCATTTGATAAAGACCAAGTAAGAGAAACAAAGGGAGAAAATCCTAAGATACTATTGTTCCCATTCCCAGTCCCTTGTGAAAAAAAGCGCTACATACATGGGTATGAATGCGTTATACTTCTATCTAACCCCACCTTCCAAATTTGGCCCAAATCTGAAAATTCTTCCCCACTGTGACGTAAGCCCTAGAAAGTTTTTCAAATTATTGGATGTTCCCATCAATTTCACTGGCCCTCTCCACCTAAAGTCAAAAAGGCCCAAAGGTTAGCTCTCTCTCTCTCTCGACATTTGACTCATCTTCCGTTGACGCAGACCACGAAGTCTTGTCTTTTTATAGGAGTACTAATTTGTTTCTCTTTTTAATTGCACAAGACGAATTTGTTTATCTGGGGTTGATTTGTCTAGTTCGATGAAGACCCAGAACAGAATACCATGGTTTGGGTTCTCTTACTTTGTTATGTTCTGAATTCTTTCGTTATTAACTCATTTCACGTTCATTTTTGGCGGTTCCGTATCTGTGGAGGTTTATAATTAATACATACATACATACATACATATTGCAGATTTTAAGGTTCCGTTTGATGCATACGTTAATCCCATCTGAGATTCACTTAATAGGTTGTCTAATTGAGATTTCCTGAATTTGTTCGTATCAGTTTTCTTCTTTTTTTGGGTATTTTACAGGTTGATTCTAAAGAAAGAGCTAAAATTAGAGATGTGGGACTTAAAGTAGGGCATTTTTCTCATTCGAATAAACTACTTCGTGTTTCATTGCAGTTCTAAGTAATGTAAATTTGGTCTTGGGAGCACTGATGTTAAGATTCTAATGTTTTGGAAATTTGTACGTGGGTCTTGCATGGTTTTGGTCAGGCTTGTCAAATGAATGAAAACCGGGGATTGATTTCTCTTATGTGTGTTATAACTTAGGTTTCTTGATCTACATATCTAAGTCTTGGCAGTTCGGAACTTATGATTTGAATGATATAATTACTTCCTATTAGGTTTTTCTCTTATTTTATGTCTAGGACTTGGAGCAATATTCTATACTATATGTATGAGTTTAGCTGGAAACTGTGTTGATTAATATGTCCAGCTTTAAAAACCAAAGCACCATTGACATGTAGAGCTGCACAGAAAGGATGGATTCCCTAGCTGCACCCAACTGATTTGGGACAAGGCTTACTTCTTTAATAATCAATTAACCACTGTCTTGAATTTACAGTCATATATGGCCAGATGCCCCATATGGACCATGTATTCATAAAGTTTGTCCATATTCCAAAATGATACTAGAATTTGTAGGCCAGCAGAAGTTTTGGAGACATTGGTATTTCAACTTTTTTTTTTTTTTTTTTTTTTTTTTTTAAAGCTTTTTTCTTACAACAAAATGGAACTAAAGTCTCCAATGTTAGTAATTGACCTAAGAGAATAAAATTGCAAAATCAACAATGAGCATAAGTTTGTATGGAAAAAAAGAGATATGCGATCGCTAAGGTTCTCATTCTGCTTTGGATTTGTTAACTTCTGTCTTTATTATGAGATATCTTTGCAAATTTGTTGGGAATTTGTCTGATACTCTGTTTTGATTGATTGATTTATTTATTTATTTATTTTTGCTTCATTGGAAGGGCAATGCACTTTCTACAATTAAAGGGAGGGGGCTATGTGGGGTTTCAAAGCCTCTTACCACTAGGGCAAATGGCCGGTGTTGATCCTAAGTTTTTATTGCTCTTTCTATTTATGTTTCTTATCTTATCATGACCCCTTGTTGCAGGAATCACCGCTAAGGTGTAATGACACACAACAACATAGAGAATAGTCTAGGCAAAAAAGAGAAAAAGACATTTACATGAAAGGCCAGATGTCCTTGACAAATCTGTATGCATTTTAACAGCTGACGGCAGGCAAGAAAGGGCTATATCTAGTTTACAGGGGAACAGTGTTCTAGAGATCAATCCATTCTCTCCAAAAAATTCCTCTACACAAGGGTTGGCAAGTAGGAAAAAAGTGAAAAAAGAGGCGTAATTTTAGGAGAGACATTATGTGTAATGCCAGAAGAGAAAAACCCATCACCTTTCTGTAAAGATAGTCAAAATACCTCACATGAAAAGTCAGAGTTCCTTAAGAAGTCCTCATGTGTTTTGACAATTGAGAAGGAAGAGCAAGGATCCATTTTCGATGTGGATTCTGGTTTATTTTCTCAAGGGAACAATGTTGTAAAGACGGATACAGAAACAGAAAAACAATCCCCTTGTACAAGGTTTAATATAGAGGAAATGCTGGCTTAGAAAGAGAAACAAGCGGAAGAAGAGGTATGATTAATAAAAAGAGACATTGTGCAAAATAAGTTAACATCAAAGTGAGCTTCCTTCCTGTGATATTAATCAACAATACGTCATGTGAAAAAACAAAAGTCCTTGAGAAGTCGGCGTGTATTTCTACAACTGGGGACAAAGGGCAAGGATCCGTTGTAGATGTGAATTGTAGTTCTCAGGGGAAAAGTGTCCTTAAGATGGTTTGGGAAACAGCAAAAGAGCCTGGAAATAGAAATAGGCAGAAAAAAAGGAATGATTCAGAAGGAGAGACATTATGTGTAATTCCGGAACAGAAAAACTCATCAGCTTCCTGTGAAGATAGTCAATATACAGAACAAGAAAGGTCAGACGTCCTTGAGAAGTCAGGTGTTTTGACAATTGAGGGTGAAGGGCAAGTATCTATTATGGATGCAAATTCTAGTTTACGATGTCAAGGTAACGGTATCCTAGAGATGGATACAGAAATGACAAAAGGTCCCCCTTCACAATGTATAGTGGGGAATAAGCAGGGTGAAAAGAAAGACGGACAGAAAGAGATACCTGATTCAAAAGGAGAGACATCATATGTAATTTTGGAACAGAAAAACTCATCATCTTCTTGTGAAGATAGTCAAGATACCAAACATGAAAAGTCGGAGGTCCTTGAGAAGTCTGCATGTGTTTTGGCTGTTGGGGGCAAAGGGCAAGGGTCTATTATGGGTGCAAATTCTAATTTTCTTTGTCAAGGGAACAGTGTTCTAGAGATCGATACAGAAATGGCAGAATATCCTCCTTCACAACTTGTAAAGGGGAGAAAGCGGGGTACAAAGAAAAACAGGCAGAAAAAGAGGCACGATTCAGAAGGGGAGACATTAAGTGTGATTCCAGAACAGAAAAACCCATCAACTTCCTGTGAAAGTAGTCAGAATACCTCTGCCCCAGCTGTGTGTAATTTGGTTAGTAGAGTCAGCTGATAAAACTAAAGTCAATCTCATGTAGTGCAGTGGCAAAATTTCTGATTTTCTTTCTGGCTTTGGCCGTTTGTATGCTGCAGGTGGTGGAAAATGGTGAAAAATCTGAAGAGAAGTGGGAGAAAGTAATGGCAGAAGATACTCCTTCACAACCTGTAAAGGGAAGAAGGCGGAGCAAAAAGAAAAACAGGCAGAAAAGGAGACACTATTCAGAAGGGGAAACATTAAGTGTGATTCCAGAACAGAAAAATTCATCACCTTCCTGTGAAAGTAATCAAAATGCCTCTGCCCCAGCTGTGTATAATGTGGTTAGTGGAGTCAACTGATGAAACTAAAGTCAATCTCATATGGTATAGTGGCTAAATTTCTGATTCTCTTTCTGACTTTGGCCATTTGTATGGTGCAGGTGGCGGAAAATGGTGAAAAGACTGAAGAGAAGTTGGAGAAAGTAATGCCAGAAATGGCAAAAGATCCTCCTTCACAACCTGCAAAGGGAAGAAAGTGGAGACAAGATTCAGAAGGGGAGACATTAAGTGTGATTTTGGAACAGAAAAACCCATCACCTTCCTGTGAAAGTAGTCAAAATGCCTCTTGCCCAGCTGTGTATAATATGGTTGGTAGAGAGTCAACTGATGAAACTAAAGTCAATCTCATATAGTGTAGTGGCAAAATTTCTGATTCTTTTTCTGACTTTGGCTGTTTGTATGGTGCAGGTAGTGGAAAATGGTGAAAAGCCTGAAGAGAAGTTGGAGAAAGTAATGGCAGAAATGGCTGAAGATCCTCCTTCACAACCTGTTAGGTCATTGGTTGCATCTTCAACTTCAAGTGAGGTTGAAAGGATAGCTTCTGCAGTAAATTCTTGTCTGTCTGTGACCAAAGGGAGCAATGATATAGAGGTTTCTTATTCTTTAGTAATAAGGGCATCTATTGGTGCTTCTAGGAGAAAGCTTCTCATACTTGATGTAAATGGACTACTAGCAGATGTGATTTTCAAGGCTCAAGTGGAACAGAGACCTGATATCTGGATAGCCAGACGTGCAAGTAAGAAGAGAGTCATATTCTTTTCTTAATGGCAATTTCTTAGCCTTTTTTTTTTCTTTAAAAAAAAAAAAATAGAAGGATTCCAATGTGGACTATAATGTCATCTTGCATTTTGATTTCTCTCAAATTTGGAAAGCTGACTGGATGTTTGTTTTCCTCTCTCAGTTTTCAAGAGGCCATTCTGTGATGATTTCCTGAGGTTCTGCTTTGAGAATTTTGATGTCGGTGTCTGGTCATCCAGATCAGCGTACTCTTCATCTCATGCCAATAAGCTCCACTAGTACCCCTTTTAAAATGTGTCAATTATTTTTTATGGCTCTATGCTTGTACTTAGACATGGCAGCGGTTCTAACTGAACCAAACTGTTAACCGGTTCACGGTTCTGGAATTGGAACTGTGTCTTAAGGTTAGGTTCCAATTCTTTATTTTGAAGAATCTGGAATTGGCAGTTTTCAGTTCGAACCGTCGAGAAGGCTTTTCAAAATATATATATATTTTTTTTAAAAAATTGCTCATTGTAAAATAAGTGACATTAAAAATTAAAAATACTAAAAAACTATTATTATTAGTTTGAAGGCAGAAATATAACATATTTTATTTTAATTAATGCTGAATCTAATATATTCATTAAAATTCAATTATATAAATGAACATAAGTTTTACAACAACAACAACAATTTGAACCTTAATCCCAAATTTTAGAGTCGGCCGTTTGAGAAACAAATATAGGGTAAAGGAAAAAAGAAAAACATGAAATTAAGATTTGAAAGCAAAATAATAATAATAATAATAATACTAAAAATAAATGTAAGTTTTATATTAGAAAAACGAATTTAAATAAATTATTTTACAAATTGAGTGCGGCAATAAATATTTAGTTGTGATGGACCACGACAAAATGAGTTGCAAATGTTAACTACTCAATTAATTAAAGAATTCCATCAACGAAAAAGGTACGGTAGCCTTCCCATTAAATTCATTTTGTCATTAATCAGTCACATTTTTTCATATACATAATTATTATTATTATTATTTTTTTTTACAAAAAAGGTCAATATATATTTATATTTTTTATTATTTACTTTTTTAATTTTTATAGTTTTGATTCTAGAGTCCGACTAAAACTGTTTAAAATCAAATTTGAAACCGGAATTGGCGGTTCCAGCACTGGAACTGGAACCACCGATTCAAGGTTCGGTTTTGAGCCATGTCTACTTATACTATTAAGAATATAAGCTCATTAAATGTTTTTTGGAATAAATTGTACATGACATAATATAATTCAGATTTTCTTTCTCACCTGATTTTGTTCTCCTGCAGGAAGTATCTGTATGAACTGACTGATTATTTACTGGCTGACATGAGTCCCAAGCTGCTCTTCTGTTGGGTGAGTGCTTTTAACTTGTGCCCCATTGGTTTTCCAGATCTCTATCTTCAGAGTTGATTGTGCTGTCTGTAATTCTAGTTTTTCCATCGCTTAAAATTTCAAATCTTTCCATCCCAATTTATAGTAGTTGTTTTCCCACTTCCTATTTCATGCTTTTCTGTTGCTATCTACAGCTTATATATACCTTTTTGAATTTTGAAATCGTATGTAGTAATTACCCCTGGTTAGTATCAGTCTTGGCATGTGAAACTCAGGCTGCTTTGTACTATAAAATGCTTGAAGTATGTTAATATTCCTGAATTTTAGCTGACAGTCTTCTTGACCAACTTATACAGATGGTGGATTTTGTTCTTGCTCTTACAAGGCAAAAGTTAGGGCAGTTTGAACTGGATTTGTTCAATTATTTCTGAAAATTCATTGAAGTCATAACTGGGCAGTTATTTATTTACTTATTATTCCTTTCCACGATCTTTTATGATAAATTTATTTGCCAATAACTTTAGGAAGACTAGAGAAAGTAGAAGAGACTGAGGTGTAGCATTTTTTTCTCACTATATTTGCTATTGAGATTTTAAAAGATACATAGCACCATGGTGAAATAGATATGCTTCTTTAGTCAGATGCATTCCATTGGTTGCACATAGCCAAAAAGAGAGTGTTCCTACATTGAACACATCCTAGCTTAGGCTTTATGTCCTATCTGTTGGAAGAAGTGACCTACTTTAATATCCTTTGCAATGTAATGAGCAACTTATTCCAGTATTCCTAAGCCACAAAAACTAACGCTCTATGGGCTGATCATAGTAACCTAATGCCTCAATCCCCCGATGGAATTGGGATCTGGATTGTGCTACCCGAAACGTGTTGTAATCCAGATCCTTAAATTGGGGACCCCTTTCTTTTTAGGTGTAAAATCAGATAACATGGGAAATAAAGTTATATCCACTGTCCTATCCTTTTTTTTTTAAAAAAAAAAAAAAAGAAAAAAGAAAAAGAAAAAAACCAATACGACTGACTTTTTAGAGATGATCAAGGAATGGCTAAGTTTATTTTCAAGAGGTAGGGGGATTATTGGGAAAATATCAGGGGATCTCCCAAGGGAAGTAAACCTCTATGTACTATTTTTCCATAAAAAGCATTTAAGTCATTATTTTTTTTTTTTTGAATTTTAGTCTTAATTATAATATTTTTATTCTACTTAAACAAGCACGTAAACAATTCATCACACCGCCAACTCAAATCTTTCTATCTCTAAAAATAATTTGAAAATGGTTTTTGGAAAAAGAAAATGAATGGACCAAGAAATTGCTTCCCAAGAAGAAAATAACCCAACTAATGATGATTCAACTGATGAAGAGGTTGGAGAAACTCCTTATGCAAGACAACCATCACAAACCACTTTCAGCTTTCGCAACGAATCCAAGTTGATCCAAACATGAAACCTTTATTGAAAGAAGTCACCTCCCTTGGTGCTGCACAAGGAATAAACCACGAGGTTCAAAGGGTTGGTCATGTGATTACTGCGAAAAACAATTCAGAAGTTCATATACAAGAATGCACTACCACTTTGTTGGTGCCCCTCCTGAAAAAGAAACCAAATCTAGTGGTGCACCAAATTGATGAATGATAGAGAAGCAAATGAAAGAGGCCCAAATATTAATAACAAATTATTGTGGATTTGGAATTTTGAGAAACAATTTTAATCTTTTATGAGAATTTTATCTTGTTTTGATTTTTGATATATTGTTTTGTTATATGTACATGTAACTTATATGTATGACCCACCTACAAACAAGCCACAACGTTTACTTGTATAACCCATCACAATGTGCATGTTTGCTTGCTAATTATGCAGGATGCCTCCCGTTGCACTGATTCAGGATCTAGGACACTTGAGAATAAACACAAGCCTTTAGTCTTTAAAGAGCTAAAGAAAATCTGGGAGAAAGTAGAACCCTGTCTTCCGTGGGAGGTGGGACACTATGATGAATCAAACACATTGCTGCTAGATGATTCTCCTTACAAAGCATTGCTTAATCCCGTAAGTGCTTGTCTTCCTTTTTCCTTGGTTGACCTGATGTGAATTACATATTAGAATGAGGTTCTTTCTTTTTGGCTTCTTGATCTACAATTTGTTGATTTTTTTTTTTTTTGGGGGGGGGGGGGAACTTCAATACAGGCACATACCGCAGTCTTCCCTTTTTCGTACACTTATCTGTCCAAAGAAGACAATTCATTAGGTAAGATATTTCCAATTCTGGCTTATGATAGAAATACTCAGGCATGAATCATGATAGCTTATGATTGAAATACTCAGGCATGAATCGTGTTGCTATCATCTTGACTTCTACCATGGAAATTGTAACAGTAATTCTAGTTACTGAGCCTAATTATAGTTTACATGAGTATTCTTGAGTATCTATCTTTGGCAGTGCATTGAGTTTTGAGTTTATTTAAGCTTAATCTTTCCCTACGTTTCTTGCAACATGCTTTTCTGTCTACAATTTAGCTTCACATATAATTTTCTCATCTGCATTTCTGGTCATGTTCACATCTGTTAATGCTTGCCTTGTTACTGCATACATGTAGAGAGTGATGCCTTTCCTTTTATGCTACTTGATATTTTCATTCAAGCACGTTTCTTTCATTGAACCACTTTCCCTGCCATCACCTGGACGTCGCCCTTCTTTTGGTACAATTGCCATGTATTTTCATTGTTTTTGTAAATTTGCCTTTCTACCTAATAGTTATCTTTCAAACATTTCTGTATATTGTACAAGTTTTACCAAAGAAAATGAGAGATGCTGATTTCTAAGCCTTTCCCTTACACTGATGAGCATACATTTACTTTAGCCAATTGAAGAAAAGAAAAAGGAAGAAAAAGTAGATCAGTTTAATCTAATTTCTGTAAGTTTCTCTTCCTCAATCTTGTCTTGCCATTTCATCTTTAGAGATGAACCGGTCTTTCAGAATCTATTTGGATATTATTTTTCCACTTTCTAAAGTTATCTGTCTACTACTTTTTTAGACGTAAACTCTAATCCTGGTTGGTTTATATCTCCTTTAACATTTCTCTTTTCAAATTCTTAGAATCCAAGTACTATGAAATCTTCTCCTTCTGTTTTGTTATGTGCTACTTGAATATGTAAATATGAATATCTTTCTTCACTCTGACGGCCTTTGAGTTGATCTATTTTGCATGTCTAAAGTTGCAAGGTAGGCTTCCATTTTGACCCTTCTAGTAATACCTAATAATCACTAATAACGACTCATCTTGTACCTAGATTTGCATGGAATTATTTTGTTTTGTAGTCTGAGGGCTTCTACATATAATTTCATATGCCATATCAATATTTATATTCTTCCATCAATCTTCTACATATGAAAATTAATTTTGTGTTTTCAGTTATTGTAGATCTTTCCCTCTATAAAGAACAAAGCTAGTCATGCGTAGTTACATAGCGTAGTGTTGCACAAATGCTGGGGTTCCAATGTCTTGTCCTCTTACCCGCAAAGTAATTCACTTTTCTTAAATACCTTTATTTCAATTAGCTTTTGTTGATTATGTTTACTTCTCCTGTCCAATAAAATTTTAGGACCCGGAGGAGATCTTCGAGTTTATATGGAACACTTGGCTGTTGCTGAAAATGTTCAAAAGTATGTACAAGAGCGTCCATTTGGTCAACAGGCTATCAATGAAACAAGTTCTTCTTGGCCCTTCTACAAGGATGTTCTGAATAAACTAGCCACCCCCATAAAAGCAATGTATGATTCCTCTCTCTATTCTAGCGTTTTTGTAAATCATAATCATTTCATGCAAATATGTAAACTCCATGAAAAATCACAAAAGAAGAAAAACAAAGTCACTTATAACAATAAATGCTTTATGAACCATATGGTGAGATCAACCTTGCTCCAGTTGGTGGCCATCAAGTCCGGCTCCAATAGGAGCTGAGTCCTCCTTGGGTATAGTTCATTGCAAGAGGTATTTCTTGCTAATGACAGGATCTTGTTGATAAACAACCTAAATTTTCTTCGGTCACTTTAATGTTTAGGAATAAGTACGATATGGTCTTGAAAATAAGTTGTCAATACTAACTAGCATTGAGTTTGCCATTCTGTATAACTATGATGGCCTTTTAATGAAGTTTTTTCTTATTTTTTTCTGCAATTAAATAACTGTCAGAAGGTTGGATTTTTTTGCAGATCATAGAACAATCATCAACTCTCAAAGGCGGTAATCAATGAATACATCAAAGTCAGAGACTGATAGCTTGATCAAGAGGAGAGATTCTATATGTCATCGGACATTACTTTTTATCTTGAATCAGTTATTTTTTAACACAATAAATGTTGCTGGTGCAGCATGGTGAATTGCAGATGCAGTTGGGACTTGCTCACAGCTTGTCAATAGTAAATCTACAGAATACAGAACATTAGTTTCTTAGTATAGGGAAATGTCTTCCCCCCCCCCCCGGGGGGGGGGTTCTGTTTTCCTTGGGGTTTGGATTAGTTTGATTAAGAGTTATTCATGATTTGGTTGAGAAGCATGTTGCTGAACAATTTTGAAACAAGTACATTAATGTTGGCATTGTTTTTGTTCTACTAATCAAATTTAAATCATTTGAGACCTGCACGTTTTAGCATCTTAAATTTTTCTGATGTTTCACGTCAGTTATTTCGTTGGTTGCACATATTGTCCAAAATGGCTGCAGTAGCTCTCTCTCTCTCTGTCTCTACCAAAGAAAATGTTGTACCATGGCTCATGACAAAGGCAGTTCTTTTTTGGTGCGAGTATCAATCTTCTTTTTCTCATCACATCACGTGCTTTGTGCAATTGTAATGAGTAGTTGTTGGCTACACATGACCCATGCCATGACCTAATCCCCTCTCCTATCTTGAATCTTCCTTGATTCACATGCCATAAGCATTTGTTACTATGGTATCCATACAAGGAATATTAACCAACTCATAAATCTTTATGGGCTCTACCCAACTTTGATAGGGCTGGTGAGATCACTCCCTCTCTCCTAAAAAATTAGATTTGACATCTCAAACGTTAACTCATACCATATTTTCTTATCACAATTTATCTTATATTAACCTTAGAAAAGTGAGTAAAATATTATATATGCAGTATAAATTTTTTTTTGGTTGACAATTTATTAAAAAAAAATGAGTCTTTTTTCTTTTAACTTGATCATCAATATTCAGAAATCCAACTATAATCTGATTTGAATAGTTGTGAGACTCAATTTAAAAATTAGTTCTTTGACATCTATTTTTTCATTTTTAAGATTCAAATTCAAGAATCTAATTAAAAGAATTTAATGGCTTGACACTAGAATAACACGATAGTAAAAAATAGTTAGTTTATGTTATATCAAAACCTTTTCTATTTTAACCCGTCTAATTTAATTACATATTTCTGTATTAAAAAAAAAATACATAGCTTTAGCAATGAAGCCTTGTGCCCTACTTTTTGGTAGCCTTGATTGAAGGTTCATTAAAGAATTTTGTTTAAATCCCACATCGCCTCAATCTTTTCTGTTAGGATGTGATTAATGATTTTTAAATGTAGTAATCAACTTGGCATGTGCTGTGTGATTGGCTTCGATATAGAATGACCTGGCAAACTTAACACTAACATGATTTGAAACCTTCAGCCATTTGTCAATTACACCCACAAGATTTTTATTTTATTTTATTTTATTATTATTTTTTTATTTCCTCAAATCTTCTTAGGGTAATAGGCTTCCAAATCAATGGGTTTATCTTCTAAGTACAAAAGGTTCCTAGCACGTGCCTTTGGTTGATTCTTGTAATTTAAGATTAACTTTGCGCAAGCAAGTCATCATCACCAACAATCATATGCAATTTAATAATGTTATTCTCATCTTGGGTATTGTGTTTATGCTCTTTGAAACCCTAAATGCACCAAAATTGGATCTGCAGGATCGTACAATGGCAAGAACAACGAACCCTAGTTCTCGAGTGGGCGTCTATGGAAATAAAAATGAATTGATATGCTTTGATGGTAAAGTCAAAGAGGGGATTTTTTGTAGGTCGAGGTAGCACCCCTACAATGGGTATGGAAAATAGAACCTTATTAGCACAAAATATGACACCCCATTTAAAATTGAAACCAAATTTTAATATAAAATAAAGGATAAGTATTTTAAAATATGACAGAGATTTATCCTTTTTTCTCTATGAATTAGATATATTCTTGTATCACTAGGGCGACTCCAATCTTACTCAAATTTGTATTTGCGACCAAAACTAGGAATGCTTTTCGGGTGTAGCTTGGATGTTAATCTACCATGCCATGTTCTTGTTCCTTGTGCTAGCAAGCTGAAAAAGAGTGGCAATGGTTTCCATGTTCTTGCTTAAATTAGCAATCCAAACTAGAAAGTAATTTTTGGGTCAATTATTGTCAACCCCTTTTCGTGAAGCTAGCTAGACTAATGTTGAAGCATTCTAATTGAGTAGTCCATATTAATCTACCCATGCTATGTTCTTACTTTGTATCAGCAAATTCTAAGACAAGTTGCTATACTTTCCATGCTGTTGCTGCAATTAGTAACACGAGCAAGAAAGTGAGATATGATTCAATTATTATTATCCCTATGTGATGCTACAGTAATGTTGAAAAATGTTACTTGATAAGTTTCCTTGGACGTGTTTTCTTAGTCCACAAGGTTAGGTCTTAACAACCTGTCCCTCTCCCCAGCGCTCTCTCTCTCTCTCTCATCATGTGATGAAATAGATAAGATGGAATCTTGACCTAAAGCTCCATTAAATAGCCTGGTTACTTGAACACACAACCATGGGTCCTCCAAGAAATTACATTGTTTCTGAATTGGCAAGTAAGATTGAGATGCCAAGACTTTTGAACCTCTCTCTCTTTCTCTCTGTGAGACTTTACTAGTTTAGATGATTAGATAAACTTCGAAGTATACGACTAAAAATTTATTGACTTACAAAAGCACCCCAATTATTGATGCAGAAATGCACATGGCGATTTGGTGATGGCAAAAAGTGGGGAACAACATGTGCAAATCATTTTTTTTTTTTTTTTAATCTTGGCTTAGCCATCACCCAATATTCGAATTTGTGCCCTGACTATACTTGATCGACCTTCTGTTGGGTCCAGAATGGAAAAAAGTATCCCACCACGATTATTTTACGTTGCCCAAGGAACTCGAACCCGAACCCTTGGGAACAGAATGCAATATTCTTCCCATTGCACCCAACCTGCGTTGGTACCATGTGCAAATCATGGTTGGCTACCAGGTGATGCAAATGCTCCGTGGAACATGGTTAAGGGTTGATGATAAAGACTGGGTTAGGTTTGGTCCCAAATTTGAAGCACCCCACATGCCTTTCCTCCACTTTAGTCATGTGGTTCTGTATCCCCTCAATAATCTTCCCCACTTCACAGCAATCACCATCACCCCCCCTACCCTATCTTTTTCTATGATACACTTAGCGTGCTTCAAACTCATCGAGGCGTCTACCTCATACCACACCACACGTATGAACAAAAGTACGTACGTGTATGTGTATACATCTATAAGTACATTCCCATGCATGCAAAACGTACGTTTCAAAAGTACCTTTCTAATTCATTGCACTTGCTTACATGACTACAAAACAAACATGGAGATACAGGGTTGAAGACATTGTAAACGTAATTTACACGATTATTTTTCTAAATGAATGAGACAAATTCATGTAGCAAAAACTAAGGTTAGGGTCAAGTTGCAGATATTAGGGCATCAAATGCATTGCTTCATTCAAATAACCACATAAGAGAACTCCACATGCATAGGGAGATCTAGGACCTCACATTCTGGTCAGGAACCTGAATGCTGTCCTCAGCTTTCTCTATGATTGCTGTTTATGTGTTCTTGCATTCACCTCCTACGATAAATGAACTGTAAATCCCGTACCCTATAAAATCGATCTCTAATCATAATAAAATTTACCAAAAAAAAAGCTCAAAATTCCAAATAATATTTGAGGAAATTTGAAGTGGGAAAACAAAAACTCTTCAAGTTATGTTCTCTCCTTCATATTACAAAGAGGGCCCAAACATGAGCAAGTAAGAACAAATAATGTCACTGAATTGTGCAAATAATTATACCATACAACACCACCAACAAAGCTGTGTGACCCACAAAGCATTAAATGGGTGACTGGTTAGAGGCAGGCAGTTCTCGACAAAACCTAATAAGGTATACCCTACAGCCAATTGTAGCCCTGGGTACAGCTCATTCATTTTACAAATGCATCATCAAAGTGTTGACTGGGCTAGGCAAGAACTTGTGCTGTGTTCTCATTACAGAAAGCGCATTAGCAGTTTTGATTTGATAACCTCAGAAGATTTCATGTTCCTCACATAAGCATGTTAAATGAAAATAATAAGCCCCAGTTTTAATGCAAGAGAACATTTTTCTTGTAGCAAAATACAATATAGTTGCATCAAGCAGTATTTTCTAATAGTTAAATTTAAAACATAATCTTAGAAAACACCAAATTTGGTGACATGTATATAACTAGAAAATACAACAAATCCAAAGTAGTCCAGAGTACGATCGAATCTTACAAAAAGGGGCTAGTCCTGTCCTGACCCTTTTTGAAAATTTGTCCCTTCATTTGCATAATTTAGGAAACCTAGCAATCCAACCACTTTTGAAGCTCTTGCTGAATTCAATTGTAAATATGTGATCATGGACCACTGTATCATGATTCCATTTCCATATACAATTTAGGGAACGGATAGTAATTATGATTTAGTGGCAGTTGCCTATATTACAAAGGAGGGTGTTCATAATGGAAACAGAAAGTAAATTCTCTCTCTCTCTCTCTCTCTCTCTCTCTCTCTCTCTCTCGCAAGGGAATTTCACTCGATGGAAGAAAAGTGAGGAAAATAGCAGAAAAATGGGAAAAGAATAGATAATCTTAAGATTTGGCAAGATAGGAAGTCATTGATTGGCAATAGTATAATGGAATTCTCTTTCTATATAAATCATAAATACATGTAAAATCGTAAAATTTGAAAAGCTAATTACAAGCGAAACCCACCAATGCACAATCTTTAGGCAATGGTGCCAAAGAAAAAATTCCCCATGCATGTTTGTCCCGCATTACTTTAGGTGAGAGTGAAGCTTCTGCTTATAAGTGTCATAGCTATTTTGTGGAAGCAATAGTATAATGTTTATGTCCTAGGAAGCGTAATCCAGAACCAGATGACATTGTTGATTTCTTATTTACTACCTTCTTCTGTAATGAGCATGTTCTTCGTCCTCACTTTCTCTGATGTTCAAACAAAGCAGGTTTATACAGAATAAAATATTTTAGTCCACCGTTCATGTATAAAACTCATGTCAGTGATATACAATTATAAAATTATGATGAACTTCTGAATAACAGCAAAGCAAATTTCAAAGTTTAGCATCCAGTTTGAAAATTAAGAGTCGGGTGAAGAAAATTAATAATTCTAGTCACCAAGTCTATGGTTACAGTCAAAATTTTAATACAGAAATATCAAAAATTAGTAATAAACAAGAGGAGGCACTTGTGGACAGTGAACCCCAACTAAAAGGTGGGAACAGCTAGGTGATTAAAATATAATGCAATTAATAAACATTGATGATTAAACTCACTTCCTATACATATATATTCTCTCTCCCACTCAGTATAATCATAACATTTTACTAATTAATAGAGAGCAAAAATTTTTTCATGCAAACTGCACTAAGAAACTTGAGGATGAAAGCAAAGAAATTCTTTGTATGTCTCTCCTTTTACCAAAAAAAAAAAAAAAAAAAAAAACAGAAGAAATTCTTTGTATGAGAGTTATCTTTCCAAAACAAGGCCACAAGACAGGAACCTAAAGAAGGGTATTTTAGGAAATATAGAGAAGGAACTGTTGAAAAAGGCCTTCAGAGTTCGGAGGCTGCATGCCTTCCGGTACATTAACCCACCTTTTTTCCTTATTATCTTCCACTCTCCGACAGAACCCACATGGCCATGTAGAGAGGGGTGGAGACTCCAGACCCACCAACATTGTTTTGTCCACATGGAAGTGGGAGAAAGAGACCTTAGCAGATCTGACCCTCTCTCTCTCTCTCATGTATTTTCCATTTCACCATCTCTTAAAAAAATTGCCAACTGTCAGCCCCCAAAGATGATTTATGAAAGGGCTTGTTGCATATAATACACCACATACCCGCATAATTCTTTAACCTCTAGCTGCCTATCCTTGAGAAAGCCGAAAGACAAAGACCATAAAAACTTGTTTTCCTTTGGTTCTCTGAGAAAACCCACAAACATCTCTTCTCGGGTCTGCAGATTTTCCTGCGGTTTGCATTGATAGCTGTTTTAAAACACTAAGTGGGGGCTCCAAATTTCTGTTTAGCATTGGGACCCTTATATCACTCGTCCCTCCTTTGGCTTCAATACAATAAATTGTCATTTATGGTTTTCTTATAAAACGAAAACACTTTAGCTTCGTTTCATAGAGAGAGTTAACATATGGCCCTTTGAATCTTCCTATTTATATCCTTCTTCTTTCTCTTCTGTCATCCAGGCAGTTCTCTAAATTTTGTAAAGAGAAAGATAACGACAGTTCCTGCGAGTGGCTTAGCAAAGCCTCCTGTAGTTGGAAAATAAAAAATAAAAATAAAGTGGGAAAAAAGACTGCAAGGAGAATTTTTCAGACATTAAACAGCTAAAGCTTGGAGTGGTTACAACTTCTGTCCTACATGACTGAATGAATCTTCAGAGGTTCTTCAGAGAACGGGGGTCGGGAAGAACAGAGAAAAAGACGTTAATTCAGGAAATCTGGTGAGTCAAAAGTTGGTGGTAGTGAAAGAGATGGCTTCAGAACAACATTCAGCAAGAGATGAAGGCCCAGATATCCGGAGGCAAATAGGGTGCATGAATGGATTCTTCCACCTATTCATTGTAAGCAGGCGCATGAACAATAACAACCAAAAGAGGCTTCCTCCAGGTACTTCATTTTTTAGTTTCTTCATCTAATCATGACAAGATTTGTACGATGTTGATTTTTGAACAAGCTGCAAACGATTCATGATTTAGAAACTCGTCTTTTGTGTTGAGCCAGCTTTTTCTTTGGTCCGTTGGGGCTCATGAAGACTTGAATTTTATTCAATGATTACAATACTGTTTCTCATGCTATTTTCTTACATTAGTGGGAGTGCTTTTTTTTTTTTTTTTTTAAACCTTCTCCTTTTCCTTTCCGGTTATCAGCTCCTTGTCCCACATTTTTACCTAAGATATGTTTTTGTGCTGGATACTCACAACTGCTCTGGAAATACCGTTCAAATGCCGAACAATCTACAGCACATTATTCATTAACCAGAACAATTAAACATATGAATCCCCATTTAAAGTTTTTAAGAATACTTCTTTGATAAATTCTGAAATTGGTGAAGCAATGTCAGCAAACTTCCCTAACATTATTTTAGTCCTCGTTCTAGTCTAAATTTACTCGTCAACTTTGCCGGTTCCCGTGTTCTGTGTCCATGATCTTCCATTCTTCCATCAGTCATTAAATTAACATCTTCAGAAATCCATAATAGCAATTATTTTGAAGCACTAAGCACTAACAATAAATACCCTTTTCTGTAGGTCAATTTGAGAACCATGTAGTCGAGCCAAGCAGGAGATCAGAGAAAACTACAGTAAGAATCCAGAACTTAAAAAATTACAGTTGTATCAATTGAAATTTAAGGCAAAATGTTTTTGATGTGAAAAAATTTTCATTTGCAGGAGAAAACACCAAAGCAAGTCGGGAAAGAGAAACAGAGAAACTCGACAGAATCATCTCATACCTCCATTTCATCTTGCTCATGTTCATCTACATTGTCTTCCTTTGACTCATATAGAACCACACAACCAGAATTTCGTTCCTCTGGCCAAAACATATTTCCCAAAACTCCCTCTCAGAACTCTTGCATAAGCCAAATATCGGCCTCTTTGGAGTCAGAAAGGCAGTCTGTTGATCTGCAAGATGTGGTCAAGTTCTCGATCAACAGAGAAATACGGGCTCCTCCTGTTAGAACTGCAACCAGGGAGGAAGCTATAGGTCATACCATGAAACATGTTGACTCGCCAAGGCCTTTGCTGCAGTCCAAACCTGTTGAGCCAAAAGCTTCTTCTCTCAATGCATCATTCAGAATTCTCAATAAGCTTAGTGAAGTGCCAAGCAATTCCCATGTAGAGAGGGGTAACTCTATGCATTTTCCATCCAAAGTTGCATGCCGGTACTCTTGTGATGGAAGGGAAAGTGAAGCATTTAAAGCTCCCAATAGGCTTAAAGAGCTTCCAAGGTTATCACTAGATAGTAACACAGGTTCAATAAGAAGTCCAAGCTCCTATATAAATCTTGATCTTTTGCGAGATTTTCCGAAGGGCAAAAGCAACTATGATAAAGTCATCAACCAACAGCAAGAACCAGGAAGCAACAAACGACCATCTAACAGTGTAGTTGCAAAGTTGATGGGTCTGGAAGCTCTCCCAGATTCCATGTCACTCAATGAAGGTCCGATCATGCCAATCAGAACCTCTGAAAAGGGATACCCCAATTGCTGTCCTGGACAAACAATAACTGATGAATGCAAGAAAATTCATATTTCCAGATCTCCCAGGAACAGCCCCAGGGATCACATACGACCCCAAATAAGGAATGATAAATCACTAGAAAAGGTCAGTGCAATTTCAAAGTTCCCACTGGAACCAGCTCCATGGAAGCAATTGGATGGGAATCAAGGAACTAAAAAAGCTGGTTCAAAGGGTCGGGAAACTCTAAAAAAACCACCGAGTTCTGCAGTCTCTGTTTATGGTGAAATTGAGAAAAGATTAACAGAGCTTGAGTTCAGAAAATCGGGCAAAGATCTGAGAGCATTAAAACAAATTCTTGAAGCAATACAGAGGGCAAAAGCGGTGCTGGAGGCCAAACAAGAAGATCAGCCCCTGATTGATTCTTCCCAAAGAAGCAACGATAATGCAAGTGACATTATTCTTTGTCAGAATCCAGCAACTGAAAACCGCAAGGGCATCTACCCGGTTTCAGTCAAGGTCAAAGACCTTAATTCACTAAGAAACGATATCGTTTCTCCTATTGTGATCATGAAACCAGCTAAACCCATTGAAAAATCCACAAATCCAGCTGCCTCAACAATCACAACAGATGGCTCACCAGGCCTCCGCAGACTCCGAATTGGTATCTCTGCCAATAGCAGAAAGGGTCCGCTTAATAACCATGCAGTTGCAGATCAAACTCCAAGAAATGGCTGTCATAAAGACTCTGGCAGTTATGCCACAGATAAAGGAACCAATTCCAGAACACCAAGAATAACTCCAAACTCAACAGTGCCAAGGCAAATGATCAGAGAAAAGAGTCCCAACTCCGGAAGGAGCTCAGGCACTGTGAGTCCCAAATTGCAAAAGAAACTGGCATTAGAGAAGCAGTCACACCCTACAACACCATCATCAGATTTAAGCAGGGCTAGAAGACAATCCAACAGGCTAACAGACTCAGGCTCCACATGCAGAAGATACCAGCCAAAATCTTCAAATACAGAACATGAAGATGATCGATTGAGTGAGAATAACTGTGAAACAAGATCTTTGAGCCATGCAGGAGACACAATTTCCCAGCAATCAGACAACAGCATTAGCTTTCTCTCACCGAATGACACAGAAGTGACAAGTACTGATAGATCAGCTGAGAGAAAACGGATTATCCAGTGTAATGATTGGAAAAGCAGAGTAAGTAATTCTTTATATTTACTTTCAGGTGTTAATTTTGATGACCTGCCTGACAGAGTTGATTTCCCTCATTCAGAATCCAATAGCAAGATCGAACAAAAAGGAGCCAGCTACTGAATTTGCAGCCACTCCAGAACAACCAAGCCCAGTGTCCGTTCTTGATGCTTCATTCTACAGAGACGAATCACCATCTCCTGTTAAGAAGATATCAAATGCCTTCAAGGGTAAGCTTTTATTTTTATTAAGTTTCTGCCCTAGGATGTACTTGTAAAGATCCATATAGAAACAGAAAATAAAATAAGGAACTACCAAGAAACAAAAAAAATTAACAAGGGTAAGACAAGTGATGCAATTGACAGCACTACATAGGGGATAGAAATCAAATTTTAGGGCTCTGAAAGCAAAACTCAAATTGACTTCTGCAGGTTCTAGCAAATGTCACACACAAACATACACACATATCCAATCTCATAAGGAAGCCTACCATGAACTTTCAAAATATACAGCAGAAGTTAGGACTTGAGCTACTAGCTTCAAATAGCAGAAAGTGCTTTACATTGTAAAGGTATATAGAAAAGTTATAATGGTAGAAATAGCAATTTTCTCATTTGTTCCAGAGACAAAGATGAGGATTACTTTATGTCAGCCTGGATCTTTTGATTAAAGAACCTGATAGATGTCAACACTTATTTCAAATTCTAAATATATGTTGTATAGATGATGAGACACTAGACTCTGAGGAAGCGGAATGGAACCCAGTGGAACTAAATCATCTGTCTGACAGAACAAAGACTGAGTTCAGCTCTGAGATTGATGACAGACAAGAAGATATCAAATCTTCAGTTAGTATGCTCGGTAAATTGATCCTTGCTACAGATACAAAAAATATTGATTTTGTGTCAACACTCCGTTTGGACAAAAATCCAGATCACAAGTACATTGCCAAAGTATTGTTAGCATCAGGCCTTCTCCTCGGTGATCTTACCTTAGGCCTGACAGAAATCCAAATCCATCCATCAGGCCACCTGATTAACCCCAACTTGTACTTTGATTTGGAAAAGATCGAGGCAGGCAATGGGATTACATGTGGTGAAGGCAGCTATGTATACATTGTTCAGGAAAAATGTAATGAGAAAATCCATCAAAAACTTATATTTGATGCTGTTAATGAGATTTTGACAGAAAAATTGAATTCAGCATGCCCCTCAAGGCACCAGTTCTGGGATGATAAGGTGGTACGAAGAACTCCAAATGGGCAGGAGCTTCTACGAGATCTATGTTCAGAGGTTGATCATCTACAGACAAAAGTCTCAGGCTGTGATTTAGATGATGATTTGAAAAGCATCTTATGGAATGATATGATTAATCACTCAGAAAAATGGACGAACTTTAGCAGTGGCCTTTCAGGTGTAATTTTAGATGTGGAGCGGCTGATCTTTAAAGACTTGATCAGTGACATTGTGACTGGTGAAACAGTTTGTCTGCATGCCCGATTAAATAGACATTGCAGGCAACTGTTTACAATGTAATATAAATCATTTCACAATTTATTTTTCACCACACAAAGTTCTTCATCAAATAGAACCATAACTTACATATAAGAAGGTCATTATCAAATAAATCTCTTCTGACCTGTATATTACTTTCTTGTGGCCATCTCAATGGAACTTAAAAGCAAACCCTTAGCAATACCTAGGTCTCCTTTTCTGTAAAGAATGTAAAGAAATAATGCTTCCTAATCCATGATCGGTTTATGTCCCTAAAAGAGAGATGCAAATGGACGTGAATGGATTTTTGTTGTTAATACTTGCTTTCATAAACAAAATATTTCCAACAGTTAAATTACTAATGACCTATTTGCATCAGTCTGTTTGCCTTCCACATCACAGTGAACTTCGAACCACAAGCCTTGTGGCAACAGGACACAAATGTGTAAAGTCAAAACAAATTCCATTAGATATGTTTACAGAATATTGCACCAGTTGATGCCAACATGTTGCATGTAGTCTTCTCATATGACATTATTTTGTCTATTTAATCTACCAAAAATCATGACCATCAAATGTTTTCCTGAAAATGATAAAAGATTTAGGGCTAGGAAACCAATTCCTATGCATCCCAAAAAGCTCTATAGCATCTATCAAAAGCAATAAAAATAACTCTATTAGCAATAATGCAGTGTGACAAAAGATATTTGTTCTCAAACCTTTTATATAAAATGAAGTCAACACAAGGATAAACATCTTACAGAAGGGGAAATGAAAGAAAAATGGAATGTTTTAGGCCATTAGGACATGCCATATTGTCAACAAGTCAGTTTCAAGTTCTCTCTCTCTCTCTCTCTCTCTCTATCTCTCTCTCTCTATTTTACTTTTCCCCCAATTCTCCTCTTGCACACCACAAAAGCAAAGAATTTACAAAAAAGGCTACATCCTCCACAGAGAAAAGAAAAAAAACAGAGAATGACTGCAAATGAACAACTTAAGCCAAATATCCACAGAAGTCCTTTAGGTTATGTCTGTTTGCCAGATAAAATCCACAAAAAGAAGATTTTTCCTTTGTTTGTTTCCTTGAAATCTCTTAAATCTGACCCCCCAAAAAAAAAATCCAAAAATGAAGGAAATATGGCCAGAATAGCATATGAGACTTGGGAAAATGAAAAATGTCCTGTAATGGAGGACCCAAAGTTGGCAATCAAAGAGAATTCAATAGAAAAGAAAATATTTTCTAAGGAAAAATCCATCATATTGAGCAAGAAAAGAATCTTCGAAACCAAACTTTCTCCATTTCAGGAAAATATTTTCCATGTGGAGAATATTTTCCAATATATCAAATACAACCTTAGACCTCTTGTTTGGAATAGGAGAACATCTTATCCGCAACCCGGGGGGTCCCTTTTTCCTCTTTATCAATATATCTTCTTTTTCTGTCTAAAGAGAAAGCGTTCCTGCAAGTTATAGACAGGAAAGAAGAAATTTTGGGACAATTATTATCAACTAATTAAATAACCATAAACAAATAAGGTGTTAACGTGGACCAACTATTCACCATGATAAAATTTTCTCATGTGGCTTACACAAGATTACAGCGCCACATGAGATCTAGATGAATGAAGGTCTCAAACAAAAAGCAGAATATCCAAATCCAATGTTTTTCAGAAACGCTCTTCCAAGCAGGAAACAGAATAATTTTAGACCTATTAAATAATAAAGGCAGCTTACAGGCAACAAACACAAAACATCCAAAAGAAAAAAAGCATCGACATCCAAACACACAAAGCTGATGCAAATCTAATCATGGAAAAGAGCTCAAAATATTTAAAATTGAGAATCCTGGCCTGCTTTGCAAGTACATTGACTAACTTGATAAAGTATTTGATGCAACAACAATCAGAACAACTGCTGCCCCAAATTCAAGTCCACAATGAAATTTCTTAGTCACCTCTATGTATTCTTTGAAACAGGGCTTGAGTGATCTATTTACTGTCCTCGCTTCCTTCCTTTTTCTCTTCCATGGAAGAAACAGATGTATTTGTCATTGTTTGGCAAAGTTTTGCACTAGCTCCAACCTAACATAACTCTCCTCAATCAAGGCTAGGGACCCACTTTGATAAAAGATAAAGCATTACATACACACAGATTAAGCTATATTTTATACAAAAAAGGGTATATCTCCTAAAGAGAACAAAGTAACTTGGCAATACTGCTCTCATATCTCATTCTCTTCCACTGGAACTGGATCCAACAATATAACAGTATTCAGCAATAAGAACAAAATAATCAATTACACATCCAGTGGTAATCGTAACAGCTCTCTTAATTTTTTCTACCTCCCCCCCCCCTTCTCTGTCCTACCACATCAAGCACTTCTCATTCAACACAAGGGAAAAAAAAAGACATATATTCATGGAGCATAAACAATTTACATAGTTGGTTATGCAATAGGTTGGAAGACAGAGAAGTAAATCAAAATTTAGAAGACAATAACTGCAATATACAGCAAAAATTTGTTCGTTTCCGGTGGGAAAGTTTGGTAAAAAACTAAGACATGATTCAAATTGTTACTACTGGTAGATGTGCAGAATCCAACCTTTTGAGGTAATGACATACCAGCTCATGACATCGAGGGAACTGTGCCGCAAGGAATTTGCAGAGGCTTTGTAAATGTTCAAGTTATTTGAAAGGGTGATGGAAAACAGGCATACACCCTCAAGATTTGAAAGGGCTCCATGGTTTACCTCCATTTTAGCAGCACAGACCATGGAGAAGATTCGAATACCTTAAGTTCAGATTCCAGCAACAAAGCAATAATTTTTTTTTTTTTCAGGTAGAAAAGGAATTTATTACATGTAATAAAGAATATACAAAAATTTTACACATGAGAAATCCTAAAAAATGAGTGAAAAAAAGGAAAATACATATACTATAAATTTCTAAAAATTCTAGCATTCAGCTAACTCAAAATACACTAATGAATAGCCACGAAATCACATCATGAAAGCAAATGACCATCTTTTTCACTCCAAAACCTCTAAATTTTGTGTGAAACTCAAGGAGACACCATGGACAAACCAACTCATGACACACAGCAAAGAAGCGATTTCAAGGTGCATGCACAATAGAACGATGCAAAAACATGTGATTTCAAATTTCAGAATTATTGTAACATATGATACAAACATTCAGAAAGATAGCTCAAGAACGTCTTTTCTTTTGTAACAAAATTATTGGTATTGATCTACTTAAACACCATAGACCAATTAAAAGCTTTATTGAGGAACGAACCTTTGCCTTTCAAATAAAATTGCTTAAGGGAAAAAGAGGAGTTTGGGTAGAGGAGGCAAGCAACATGTTAAGGAGAGTTGCATGAGAAAAAATCCAAAGTATCAAGACACTAAATACTAACATCAAGAGCATTATGAGAAAGTTCTCACTCGTAAAGGAAAATTAAAGAAAAAAATTTTACACTTCTTTATCGTTAAAATTTCTTAACAAATGAAAATTCCATAAAGCAAATATCCCTCATGATTATAGAATTTTTTATAAGATCTGAGTAAATCATAAACAGCCGGTTGAATTAAGGTAAAGTAATGAACACCGAAGAATCCCCAATTCAAGAATCCTCCTAAAAAGAACACGAACACCAACTTTGAAAGACATTAGAGGAAGGGTAGTCCAATATAACTAATAAATGTTTCCAAGGATTGCAACATGAAGGTCTCACTCAAGCGTTAGCATACCATCCATTTTCTCAAAGACCATCCATTTTCTCAAAGACTGTACTTGCCTTTGATAACCTTATTCCGTAAAGATTTGGGTTCTAAGTAGACTCTCAAGAGTCATTTGCTTACCAGATAAATGTTCTTGAAAACCAAATTACTAAGACCCAAACCACCCCAGCGTAGGTTTTGGAAATTGCTCCCAACTTATCAAGCAATCCCTTTTAGCTAAACCAAATCCCAAAAAATATATATATTCTCATCAACTTCTCAATTTTCTCTGCTACCCGAATAGGAATCTCAAAAAGGGAAAGAAAATAGAGAAAAATGTTAGAAAGACACACAACAGCAAGGATAGCAACAAAGCAATAGTATATCATGAAATTTTTAGATCTAGAAAGCATGCTCAATTCAAATGAGATAATTGATAGCAAAGCCTCACAATGACATGACCATGCTCATGATATCTGCTAGCTTTCTCTTCAGTTTAAGGGAAATGAAAATGGGTCATTATGAAGAGCTGCCAAGAACTTGCTGTGGAGTGGGGGTGACTCAAACACTGCATACACATATATTAACTCATTGAATGCTAATGAAAATCTGGATGTCAGCGTGAGGTTGGAAAGGATGGTTCATAATGCACTCTCTCTCCTGTTAATTCTAATTTCAGTCTCATTTTTTGAATACCCAACTTTTTCAAATCTAAAATCTCCCTTGAAAATAAAATAAAATTATTCAGGTGAATTTTGAAGGGTGCCGCATGATAGGGGTTTGATTCGTAATGTAACCAGTGATGAATATTGGATTGGTTATGTTGATATAAAAGAGATTGTGGAGAAGAGAGATAAAAGATACAGAGAGACAAGTTAGCAATCATTTACTTCCTGATAGGGCTTAAATGAGTGTAATATTTGAGATTGAATTTGCAATATTTTTTAGTAAATATTACACTAATTTGTAATATTTGATGTGTTAGAATTGATGGAGGAGGTTCATGAAGAAAAGTGGAGGAAAAGAACCAAAATTGGAGGTTTTTCATGCAAGGGATGAAAATTGGACAGCAAAACTCATTCAATAGCACGTGGGCATGTGGATTTTAGGAGATAATGCAAGCCTTTATTGAAGAATCACAGCAGCAAGCTTCCTTTCTTAATTGCAAAAAATTCAAGGAAAGATGGAATCTAAATTGGAAGCATCGAAGAATTTGAAGATTTTATTCCATTGTTAACATTTGGGAATAAAAAATTTTGGAAATTTCAATTTTGTAAACTTCCTTTTTAAAAGGTTCATATCTTGGAGAACTTAAGAAGGATATTTAGGAATTTCCTTTTATTTATTTTAGCAACTTAGGGTTGAGGAGAATTTGTTCCTTTTTAGAAAATAGGAAAGTCAATATATATATATTAGTAATAGTGCAAGTCCAAAGAGTGCAGCCCGAAGGGGGCAGCAGCCCCACGCCCCACAAGCAGCCACAACATTATTCTTCCTGTAGCACTAGTTTTCTCCGGCAGGTCACAGCTCCTGTAGTTTCCACCATACATTGTCATTATTTCCAACATATATTCAGCAGAAATTTAATTCTTTTATTAGTCTTTTTCTCCATGTCTTCGTTTTAAATTAATTTTCTAGTCAAAGAATTGTTGAAATCTTGATGAATGAAGATTATGAGATCTAATTAAAATTATTAGCTCAATATTTTGAAAGTATTATTTAATCTCTATGCTCTAATATTTATAATTATTTTAGATTTATTAAATAGATGTCTATATTCAATAACGCTAGAATAGTTTACAACCAATTAAAAACAGTAAAATTTATTTGTTTTTAATAAAGTGGTAATTGACATGATTATATGGCATCACAAGCAATTTAACCTATATCATGAGATTAAATAATCTAATTTAAATAAATCCATATACTAATTAGAATTCAATCTCTCTAGATCTTAACGCTATCAAAACACTAAATCCAATGACATTCTCTTAAAGTATCTTTCAATTAGAAAAATAATTAATGATAGTATCTTAATTACCAAGAAAGTAAGGAGAGATTGATCGCTTCATGGTACTTAACGACTATAGCCAATTTATTTACATAATATTGAGTAATTTTTGCATCAATGATCAATCACATGAACTCAAGATGGAAATAATTTCTTTGGCTAGAAATTGATTTTTCATTAATTTTTATCCATCTGGTTTTGAGTTATTTATTTATTTTCTTTCAATCAATTATTTCTTTTCTTAAATTAGTTTATTAGTTTAGTTAATTTTTCAAATTGTCATATTTTTATTTTTACTTTTATTTCCTTAAAAAAAATAAATCCACCACTCCCTGATGTGACAATCTTACTCACTCTATACTAGTATTTAGTGAAATAGATTACTTTATTATTTGGTTGTTAGACACACCCAATTTTAGTATGTTAAGTGATTTATTTTTTTTTTAAATTTTGTTTTTTCCTTATTTCTGAGACTAACCCTTACGGTGAACTTACTGGAATTTGTTAATAACATAGAAAAAAAGGACTGTAAATACGAAGATATGGCTGCCTAAAAGACTTTAAGGGAGTTATTAACCCCTAATGTTAATAAACATCCTTTTTGTATTAATTTTCCTAATATTGAGATTCATTTTTAATTAAATTATTGATTAATATGTTTATTGCCTACTTTCCATGGTCTTGTAGTAGATGATCCTTACAAGCATCTAAAGGAGTTTCATGTTGTGTGTTCAACAATGAGGTTACAAGGGGTAACTGGAGAACAATTTAAATTAAGAGGTTTTTCTTTTTCTTTAGCCGATAAAGTAAAAGAATTGCTTTACTATTTACCTTTTGGTTTTATCACTACTTGTAATGACATGAAAAAGTTGTTTTTAGAAAAATTTTGTCCAGCTTCCCGTATAGCTACTATTAGAAAGAAAATTTGTGAGATAAGACAATACGATGGAGAGACCTTATATGAATATTAGGTGAAATTCAAACAATTATGTGCAAGTTGTCCCCAACATCAAATTCATAAACAGATGATCCAATATTTTTATGAAGTTCTATCACCAATGAAAAGGAACATGATTGATGCTGTAAGCGGAGGAGTATTGGTGAACAAGATACTAGAAGAAGCAAGAAATCACTCAAACGTGACAGCCAATGCCCAATAATTTGGAATAAGGCAAGAGACCATAAAGAAAGTTAACGGGGAAAGTGATTTTTCCCTTGGTCAAGAATTGAAAGAACTAACCTCTCTTATACATAATTTTGTTATAAGACAAACATAACAGATCAAAGCATGTGAAATTTGTTTCAATTTTGATCACCCAAAGGATATGTACCCCTCCCTTCAAGAAAATTCCAACAAACAAATCAATACAGTAGGTGAATTTCCAAGACATCCACAAAGGAAGTATGATCCTTATTCAAACACCTACAAACAAGGAATGAGAGATCACCTAAACTTTAGCTATGGTAATCGACAACAAGGGTTCCGACTACAACCACAAAACTAACCACAATTTCAACCTCAACAATTCTCTTTGAATCAAAATACATCTTTAAAAAAATTGTTAAAAGTTTGGCTAACAGCACTCAGTTGTTTCAACAAGAAAGCCAAAGATTTCAACGAGAAACAAGAACCAGTATCCAAAATTTGGAGAATCAAGTATCACAATTGACGACAACCGTGAGTAGATTGGAGAAAAGTCATGACAAACTACCCTCCCAAGTAGAGATCATCCTTAGAGAGAATGTGAATGCTGTGGTGCTCAAAAATGGAAAAGTGCAAGACAATCCGTCAAAAGACGAAGAATATAGGAAAACCGAGCAAGAAGAGAAATCATCGAAATCGAATGATTCAAACAAGGAGGTAGGTAAAGAACCTAATACTTCTAGATCTAAAATAGTGATTCCACTATCTTTTCCTATCAGATTGGCACAATTAAAGAAAGAGGAGGAAGAGAAAAAGATTTTGAAAACTTTCCAAAAAGTAGAAATCAACATTGCACTCTTGAAAACGATAAAACAAGTGCTAAAACCATCCATGAAAATAGCCAAAACAAAAATTGATGCAAATTTGGATACTTTAACTCTTGAGTTTGATAGTAAAGTTGCTACTTTTAATATTTTTTATGTTATAAAGTATCCAAATGATCTTAAATCTGTTTTTTATGCTAACATGGTGGATTTCATTATACATTATAATTTTATACAAGATGAATTGAATATTGTGTTTAAAGAAAACTTGATAGATAAAGTTACACAATGGGACAAATTTCTTGATGACAAACACCCACACCGAAAGAAATCCATGGTAGGCCAAAAAGTCATTCACTTCGATTCAAAATTAAAGTTTATGCCAGGTAAGTCTAAATGGACTGGACCAGTTTTTGAACGAGGATAGAGTAAGGAGAATATGTCTAGCCAAAGACACTAAACAAATGTGCTTATTGAAATTCGTGATTGTGTAAGAAAGAAAAAGCTTGATGTTTTGGCCATTCTTTGTTGGGAAATTCTTTGTTCCAAAATAAAAAATGCAAAAAAAAGAGCAAAAAAAAAAGAGAGAGAAAAAGAGTGATGCATCTTGTTGTATTTTTATTCATTTCAGTCATGGATTTAGGGTAAGTTTGGTTTGCGGAAGGGAAAGGAGGGGAATAGGAAGATTTACTCCACCTGATGAAAATAAATACATTTCCTTCATTTTTGTTTGGTAGGGATAGAAGGGAAGGAAATGAATGGTATTTTTTTTGTATTTTGTTGGAATAAAAAATGAAAAAAAAATAACACTTAATTTACTATTATACCCTTATAAAATAATATTTTTAATATTTCTTACCACATAATTTTTTTTATTTTTTAAATTTAAAATATTTTTCTAAAAATATAATTTTTTAAAAAAATAGTTATTTAATTTTTTTATTTTTTATAAATTATTTTCATTATTATTTTATATTAAATAAAATTATAATATTAATGTAAAAAAGTAAAAAAAGTAAAATTAGGAAAAAAATTTGTCCAATAGAATTAATGAAAGAAATTAAATTTTATTATTTTATATTAAATAAAATTATAATAGTAAAAAATTATGGATAATTTCATAAATATTAAAAAGGGATAAGAACAAAATCATCCAAAAATTTTATTTCCTTCTATTTTCGTCCACTTTAGGATGGAAATGATTTCTTAAGAGGGAGGAAAAGGGATTACACCTCACCTTTACTTTCTCTCCACTTTTACCTCCTTACCAAACGAGAGATATCTCTCATTTCCCTCCATTTTTACTTCCACTCCCCTTTTCCTTTCACTTTTCACCCCAATCAAACTACCCCATTGAGAAAATTGTGACATTTTTGTATATTGTTGGTTATTGGTTATTCGTTTACATCTGGACAGCAAGAAGTCACTTATTGCATACTGTTTGTTTGGGACAAAGATCGGTCAATGTCATGAAAATTGTATAATTAGTTACATATTATCTTTGGTACGTTTTAACCCTACCCCTAACATGGCCTGATTACAATCAAAAGAAATACCTTTTGATTGATACATGAAATTCAAATTTATAAATGATGAAAATTTGATATATTTGCCACCAGATGATAATATCAATTCCAATGTGTTGATTTGAATGCTACATATATATTCTTCACTCCTTTCAAGTGAATTTGAGTGAACCCTTGAAGAGGATCATCGAATCTCGTTGTTTTGATTTCATAAGGAGCTATTAGGATTTGTAATTGTTGTTTTAGTACGAAACGCTATGAAGTACTTGTTTCGATTATGTTTTTTGTTAAGACTTTTATGGCACATATTGATTTTGGAGTTTGGAAGAAAAATAAGTTGGTTAGTTTAGTTTTATTTGTGTTATGGATGCTTGAGAACAAGCATCATCTAGATGTGGGGGAATTTGATAAGGCTTAAATGAGTGTAATATTACACTAATTTGTGGTATATGATGTGTTAGAATTGATGAAGAAGGTTCATAAAAAAATGGAGGAAAAGAACCAAAATTGGAGGTTTTTCATGCAAGGAATGAAAATTGGACAACAACACTCATTCGATAGCACGTGTATTTCAGGAGATAATGCAAACCTTTATTGAATAATCACAGCAGCAAGCTTCCTTTCCTAATTGCAAAAATTCAAGGAATGATGGAATCTAAATTGGAAGCATTGAAAATTTTGAAGATTTTATTCCATTCTTGATATTTGGAAATAAAAGATTTTGGAAATTTCAATCTTCTAAACTTCCTTTTTAACTAGTTCATATCTTGGAGAAGTCAAGAAGGATATTTAGGAATTTCCTTTTATTTATTTTAGCAACTTAAGGTTGAGGAGGATTTGTTTCTTTTTAGAAAACAAGAAAGTCAATATATATATTAGCAATAGTGCAAGTCCAAAGAGTGCAGCCCGAAGAGGGCTGCAGCCAGAAGGGGGCAGTAGCTGGCAGTAGCCCCATGTCCAGCAAGCAGCCACAAACATTATTCTTCCTGTAGCACTTGTTTTTTCCGGCAGGTCATGGCTCCTGTAGTTTCCACCATACATTGTCATTATTTCCAACATATATTCAGCAGAATTTTTTATTCTTTTGTGAATCTTTCTCTTCATGTTTTCTTTTTAAATTAATTTTCTAGTCAAAGAATTGTTGAAATCTTGATGAATGAAAATTGTGAGATCTAATTGAGATTATTAGCTCAACATTTTATAAGTATTTATTTAATCTCTATACCCTAATGTTTATGATTATTTTCGATTTATTAAATAGATGCCTATATTTGATAACTCTAGAATAGTTTACAACCAATTAAAAAAACAAGATTTGATTGTTTCTAATAAAGTGATAATTGACATGGTTTTATGGCCTCGCAAGCGATTTAAACTATGTCATGAGATTAAATAATCTAATTTAAATAAATTCAGATTGGAATTTATTAATTAAAATTGAGTCTCTCTAGATCTTAAGGTTGTTGAAACACTAAATCTAACGACAATCTCTTAGGTTATCTTTCGATTAAGAAAATAATTAATAATGGTATCTTAATTACTCAGGAAGTAAAGAGAGATTGGTTGTTTTGTGATACTTATCGCTATAACCAATTTATTTACATAATGTTGAGTAATTTTTGAATCAATGATCAATCACATGAAATTAAGATGGAAATAATTCCATTGGTTAGAAATTGATTTTTCATTAATTTTTATCCCTCCGTTTTCAAATTATTAATTTATTTTCTTTCGATCAATTATTTCTTTACTTAAATTAGTTTATTAGTTTAATTAATTTTTTAAACTCCCGTATTTTTATTTTTATTTTTATTTTCTTAAAAGAAGTAAATCTATTATTTCTTAAGGAGACGACCTTACTCACTCTATACTAGTATTTAGTGAAGTGGGTTAATTTATTTTTGATTGTTTGAAAACACACCACTTCCTTATTTTAAAGAGTAAATTTAGGAAGAGTGATAATTGGTACCTTTCGAATTCTTTCAAAAGATCTAATTTAGTCTTTTCAATAAAATAGATAACTGAGGAAGTTAAAAGTATCAAGGATAAATGCTTAAAGAGGTTAACACTGTGGAAAGAACAAACTCCTGGACTAATAATATAGATAATTCAGTATTAATGGAGTGTTAATTGCATTAAAGTGTGGATAGATGGAATATTACTTTTGTGAGAGAAACTTCAAAGTTGAGAGTTAGACACTTGTGCAGCTTATTTTATCAGTTATATGATGCAAAGGTTGAGGTCAAGGGCCACAAATGGATAATAGGGATGAAGACAACAAAAGGTTTCTAAAGATGAAGCTTGCAATCATAATTGCAAGAGTTGGTGATACCTAGAAACATTCTTCCATGGAAGGATATTCAAAAGAAAGGGTTTACTATAGGATGGCATTGTTGGGAGGTGGCATGGGCTAATTCTCAAACAAATGCAAGTGAGACAGTGGCATACCTTTCATTCTAGGGGTATGTGAAGTCTAAGCTAACCACTTGTGTGTGTGTGTGTGCACAATCCAGGTGTTCGATAGCCACCCACATGAAATCCGAGCATAGCAACTTAATAATAATAATAATAATAATAATTGGGCTTAAAAGTGAAATGACCTGGGGAAGAATAAAATTAATAGCAATAATCCCTGCCAACTTGGTATGCAGGGAAGAAATATATTTACGTGAGGGAGAGGAGAGAAGGATTTCATATTTTTTTTTCTTTTTAATAGAAAAAAGAAGATTAGTTAAAAGTATAGAAGAATGTTCAAAAAAAAAAAAGAACTAACAATAATGCATCCTTGGAAGAAAAGAACAAAACAACAAAAACAACTAATGGACAACTCCACTCCAACCCCCCTCAACTTATCTAAACTATAATTTTTAAAATCCTCAAGGCGTTAGCCAAATAGAAACATAATAAACAATTTTATCAAATAAAAGAGAAGAGGTAAGAATCTCATTACAAAAGATTTTGGCATTCTGCTCATTCCAAATGCACCAAGAGATAGCCAAAAGCGCGTAATTCCAAAGCAACTGGGCTTCTTTCTTTCCTCCAAATGCACTAAAAATCATGAGGAATAAATGAGGAGACTCCATGTGCAAACTCAAAACATTATCACCAACTACAAACAATTGATTCCACATCTCTCTTGCAATAGAATAGTGTAAAAACAAGTGATCTTTAGATTAAGAAATGTTATAGCACATGATACGAACACCTAGGGAGATAGCTTTATAATCTTCTTTGAAAAAATCATTGATATTAATTTTATAAAGCACAAAGAACTAAATAAAAACCTTAAACTTGGCACCAACTTTTCCTTCCAAATAAAATTGTTTAATGAAAAGGATTAAAAAAAAAAAAAAAAAAAAAAAAAAAAAAAAAAAAAAAAAAACCTAATTAGATGATAAAAAAGAGATCTACGAGTAAAAACACACAAAAAATCAAGACTCCAAATCATAGTATCTGGAACATGATGAGATGGTTCATTTCCCTATAAGAGGGAAATAAAAGAAGTAAATTCAACAACCTCTCTGTCGTTAAGAATCCTTAAGAATAATAATATCATGAGATCGAATCATCCTCCCAATTAAAAAATTTGCTGACAGGGTCTGTATGAAGTCAAGATAATCTATAAAGACAGGGAAAAGAAACGGACAAGAACAAGTCCTCAATCTACATATCCTCCCAAAATAGTACATGAGAATCATTACCTACATTAAAAGGCACAAGAGGAAGAAAAATATAATATAAATAAGAAATAAATTTCCAGGAACTGCAATGCGAAACTCTCCTTCAACATTGACATACCATCCATTTTGATGGAGACCATAATAACTCTTTATAACCATATACCAAAGTGAATTGGCTTCTAGAGGGAATCTCTAATGCCATTTGCTTGCTAAAGATATATTCTCAGAAACCAAATTACTAAGACTGGGCCCACCATGGGATTTAGGTTTAGAACTTAATCCTGACTCGCCAAATGATCTCTCTTAACTAATCCACTTCCAGAACAAAGGTCTCTCATCAACTTTCAATTGTATCTGCAACCCTAATAGGAATCCTAGAAAGGGAAAGAAAGTGTAAAGGAATACAAAAAACACAAGCAATAATTAGAGTGATACGCCTTTCAACCCATCCAAGACTTCATATCCAATCCACTACAGGTTCAAAACTTCTTTTTCTGAAAAGGGGAAAGAAAAGATAGACGAGACTATTATACAAGCTAATATAAATTAAGGTAACCAAACAAGGAATTCTAATCACTAACAATTTACCCATACAAGAGTATGTTGTAGCCGAACATTGATTTATAGCTAAAGACAATGACTAAACATTTAAGTACCCACTAAATTTAATGTACCCAAAAGTTGATGAGTCTAACTATTCGTTACCCTAAAAGCAGCCTGGAAATCTTTTGTGGCCCCTAGGGTTGCCCCTATTTGGGTGGGAGGCAGCCTGCAGTAGGATTTTACCCAATATTTAGAAGAGGAAGATCGCACTGGTGAACAACAACAGTTTTGTACCAGTGGGTTGTTGACCATGGATCACCTTCTTTTGCATCAGTTATGGACTCATACTCTGCAGTTGTGAATTCTCTCTTTTGCTTTATACACTAGCGAGCCGTGGGTGTAAAGGGAAAGAAATAAAGAAAAGTTTTCAATGGGAATGAGTTGCCCCTTTATAGTTTTCTGATATTTGGATTAGACTCTTTCTTTTGATTTTTCAGGCCATGTCTCGCCAATCAGTTACATCTCTTTGCATGGCATTAGCTTGCACAGGGAGCACCTTCTAAGTGCTTTTTGCTTAAGTTATTGAAGATTTCTGTCTTTGTCCCGAAATAAATAAATAAATAAATTCTTCAAATGCACCAAATCCTTCTAGCCACAAATGATGGATTAGAAACACAGACATAAAAGAATAGGTAACTTTGCAAAGGCATTCTTTTACAAAATTCAGTCTTCCCCTTGGATAAGAGGGCTCCCGTTAATAACAAGAAAAATCCTTTCTCTTCCAAATCTTTCTTAATGTCTATCCCCGTTAGTTGTATCCGTCTTACCCAAATGGCAAGCCCAAAGATAGAAAAGGAAGTTTTCCCATGATACACACCATATGTTGGCTTCAACTTCACTATTTACAATAGGATCCACTCACATGAGCTCAGAAGATGAACTGAATTATGAAGATTTTGTGCAGCAGAGCCTCAAGTGATTGTGTTTAATTTAGTAGATTCTCTTTTAGTTAAAAGCATTTAGTTCAGTGTTCATCACTACATTTATTTGCTGCCCTTTAATGATGTTCTTTCATATACAAAAAAGAGCACCATGCTATATCTGCACTTTACAGTCCACATGCATAACCATTTCATGCAAACCCATCATTTGTGCAGAGCTAGATGAGGACATCAAAAGCAAACAGACTATTATTGGTCCAACATAAATGTTTAAACATCAATTGCAATACCAGAAATCATTCTTAAAAGGGTGTGAGACATTGTTCACAAAAATCTTTGTTAGATCATTATGTATACATGCCAACAAAAAATGTGACATCCTAGTCAGTCAATTCGTATCAATTTACGAGATGATGGGAGAAGAAACAAGAATGCCAACATTGAAAAATCATTCATTAAAAAGGTCTCGTATGGCAACAAATTTGCGCATACCTTGTGAACTAATAAATTTGGGAAAATCCCTGACAGCATGATTAGCCTTTCTGTGATCACCATACAAAGATAAAACAAAGCCCCTGGACTTCTCAAGCTATCTGGACCAGCTTCAGCTGCCAATTTCCCGGATAAGTATAAAAGTCTCATTGAACAATCCTGTGACAAAATATTTTACAAGTGATCCAGTTCTTGGGGTTTATCCATGGGCCCCTTTAGAATCTGTTCCTTCTTCCTCTTCTTTTCATCCTTCTTGTCATCACTTTCAAACCAACAGGCAGTCTTTTCAACAGATTTCCTCTGAGAGCTTAAACCCATAGCTGAAGTCAACAACTTCTTGCTAATCCCTAACTTGAATTGTACACTAGGCCTACTATTCAAAACAATCTTATTCCTACTATCTTCAGAATCCAAAGCACTTTTTGCTTTGTCAATAACAGGAGCAACTTTCTCCTCTAAAACATGATTTCGAGCATGTGACTCAAGCTTAGCTGGATGAAAAAGCGGGGTCACCTCTTTCTCCCCAAACCGAAGTGGGGCAGAGAGAAATGGATTGCTTTGTGCGGCTCCCTTTGTCGTGGTAGCATCTCCAGGATCAACAAACAAAGGTGGTGCTGAACCATTACAGGCAAACTGATGCTGCAAATTCATCAAAGGCCATTCCACTTTCTTTTGCTCCTTAGTTAGATCAGTTTTATCGACAGGAACACCCAATGGCCTGGGATTCCAAACAGGTGAACTAACATACAAATGGGGATCCGGAAACTTGGGTAACCAATGGGGTATATGGCCGTTCGGTGAATTCTCTCCAACTTGCAAAAAATTCGGTGCCAGCTTCGTCTCCTTAACAACCGGAAACCGAGGAACATTGAACAGAAATGGAACTTCCTCTTCCAAATTAACATTCTGACTGATCTCTCGAACAAGACCCGATCCAATGGGACAGCGATTGACATCAGAGAGACCTAAAAACCCCTGAGATAACCCCAAATCCTCCAACCCTTGAAACACATCAACTACATTAGACTCTGCTCTACCAGCTAAATTAGCATAATAGTTTGCATTCTGTCCTAAATTGCGAATATACCTGATTGCAATGTCAGCTAGGGTTTCAAGAGCCGAGCTCTGAAAGCTCTGAAAGCCAGCATTCTCACATATCTGCGCCACCGAAATCTTAGCTATTGCTCGCCCAAATTCTTCCCCACCACCAAACCTCCCCTTCGTTCTTTGCTCACACTCTTTTTTTCCACTCTCCCCACCTCCATTGCTCATATTCAATCCCACTCATATCATTTTCCTCCCACCTTTCACAAAAAATATGGAAATAAAACCGTAGAGCATTGCATTTCGAATCGGGAAAAGAAAAGAGGGAGAGTCTGTCTTACTTACCGAGCATATTTCTCTAGGGTTATGACTTAGGGTTGACGTTCTGAAACCCTAATCTTGAAATTTGGAAGCTGAAATGAGCCTATTTAAGAAGAGAAACCTATGATCTGATTGATAGATTTGCGTTTAAACCCCAGCAAAACCCTCGATCGAGCAGGAGAGAGACAGAAAGACGCGGAGAGAGAGAGATAGCCGTGGCCTGGGGGTTGGGAGTCTGATTTGTGGAGGCGATATTTATAGAGCAAACGGCGTTACGGCTGCTGGTTATTAGACATCTGTCTTTGTGGATTCGGGTTTCTTCTCGGTGTTTATTGACCAGTTTTAATTTAAAAGGTACCCCATAATTGCAAATTATTTCCTGCTGCCTGCAAAAATTTTAAAAAATTTTAAAAATAATATAAATTATATTTATAAAATATTTTACTCTTATATTTTAGTATTAACCATATTCAAAATTTTATAAAAAAACTTATAAATTTTTAATTATCACTGAATATTAATAATTTACTCTTTCTTTATTTTTATCATCTTCTGTTTATTATTATTTTTTTAATAAATCACACCACAATCGGTCTAAAATTCAGAAATAGAGGTGTAAAAAATTTATAACATATTTATTCAAACAATAAAATGGATAGAGATATGAATTATAATTAAATAGGTACAAAATAAATACAGATGATAAACACTAATTAAATTTTAAGAAATTCAAAAAATACAATTGGCCACCCGGACATAAGGTAGCTCCGCCACTAACCACAACCATTGTCTCTATTTCCCTTCTCTGTCTCTATTCCCCTTCTCTCTCTCTCTATCTCTCTCTCAACCACTACAAACCCTTCTTCATTACTCTAATACATTAAAGCTCCGGTATGTCTCTCTCTCCTCTTTTTTCTTTATTTCTCGCACTCTTTCTCTCTCTAAACACTCCTATTCTTTTATTCCGGTTGATGAATTACAATATAAATTTACCATAATTTAATAAATCTCTCACTTTTTATTTCTTTTCTATCTTGATTATTTATTCTTTTGACAATGATGCTCAAGAGAGAAAACCACCTCGGATCAAGAAAGAATCCTCGATCTCTTCTAACTCTCATGTATCAATTCAAAAATTGGAAGGTTTTTTCATATATAAGAGGATTTTTTGTCTTATAAAAATCTCACAGAAATAGGTTTCTTGTGAAATTAATAGAAAATAGATGCGTCATGTTTAAAATATATGAGTTCTTTTAGGTTTTATTCTATATGTATCATATTTTAGCTATTATAAAAAAATTATCTATATAATTTTACACATATTTTAAACATTTGTTGGTATAATAAATTTAAATTATCATCCTATACATAATTTTTTCATTAAAAGATTGATCAAATTTCTTTAAATTGAATGGTCGGATACTTATTTTCTTAACTAAATCTCGAATTCAATCTTTGAAAACTAAGAAAAAACATTTAAGAAAACTAATCTATCAACAAATCTCATAATATTCGAACCAAATTAATCAAATAAAATTAATAAAAAAAAAAGCTACATTTGCTTTGCTAAACAATCCCTCAAGTACAATGTTTCAGAATTCAAAGCGATACCTTTCTCACTCGAAGAGCCGCTGCTTCTCAACTCCCTATCATCGGAAATGTTGGGTTCTTCTATGAGTGTCTGGAAATGTTGGGTTCTATTCTATATGTATAGTATCGATATTAATTTTATTTCAAAAATTAATTAAGTTGTACAAGAGATGCTTAATTAAGTTCAAAACTTAAATACTAATAAAATTTGAAAATTATTTAGTCACACGCTAACTTACTATACCATATTTGAATCATTTTAAATTATTACAAATTGTTATATAATTTTATTGATGCCCAATAATTATGTACAACTTAAGTAAAGTCAACGGTTCGAGTTTTGTGAATAGAAAAAATCGACTTTGAGGGAGATTTGTCTCTTCAAAATTTAATTTGAATTAAATCGAACCTAACATAAATATTGAATACAATTATTTATATAAAAAAATTGTTATATAAATTTTTCTAATCTCTGTAATCATGATAATAATAATAACAACAAATCCAAAATAGTTACAAAAAGTCCATTCCAAGGGCGGGTGAGCAAGCAGCCCGATCTGGATCATGAGAGAGAGAGAGAGACTGAGTATGGCAATATTCCAATACTGGTTGTCCCTTCGAGGACATCCGATATTCAAATACGGGTTGGGTGAGTCCAGGCCGACCACTAATTGGGCCTATTTTTCTTCAGAGGTTGTTGTGATTAGCCCAGCCCGATTAGCCACTGGCCCAAATCTCTTAATTTTGAGAGTGGCTGAACCCGGTTTGTCCTTCCTTTTTTTTTTTTTAATTTAACCATCGATATTTGAGTTTGTATCTCATACAACACAACAAACAATTTTATTTTCATATATTTATTGATGAAAAATGAATTGACAAAAAATAAATCCTTATCCAGACATAATAGTAGTATTCCATTATTTTGAGGTGAATCATTTTAAATTAGGGTGTTGAAACTATTTTTATTTTTAATTGAATGCAAACCATTTTTTTAAAGATAAAATATCTATTTTTTTTAATGATATTACATTATTTAATTAAGATTTTTTTTTTTCTTGTCGAGACTAGGTGAACTTTTTTTAAAAGATGCTTATACCTAGGGATTGAATTTTTAAGTAGAAAGAAAGAAAATTAAATATAATTCGAATTTAGAACTTTTGACTCTAATGTCATTTTATATTTTATTTTTTAAAAAAAAAATTAAAGTATTTTCTCAATTCGACCCCCCCCCCCCCCCCCCCCAAAATAAAAAAAAAAAAAAATAAAAAAAAAAAAAAAAAAAATTTTAAAAAAAAAAAAAAAAAACCCCCATTATTTTTTTTTTTTTTTTTTTTTTTCCCCCCCCCCCCCCCCCCACAAAGCGAAAAAAAAGCCAAAAAAAAAACTTCTAATTTTAAAAAAAAAAAGGAAAAAAATTTATTTTTTTTTTTTTTTTTTTTGAATACCCCTCCTCATTTTGACAATCAATACACTACGATTATTCGTTAGATCATCGTGTGAATACAATGATTTAAGTTTGTAGGGTAGCTTAGGCTTCACAAGTTGTCAGCAAACGCTTCCATAGCATAGTGGTAGTGCGTTCGCTTCGTAAGCGAAAGGTCGCGAGTTCGATCCTCGCTGGGAGCTTCTGTGGTCTAAATTTGTTTTCCATCTCTTTTCTGCTTTCTTTAAGTTTCTCTTTTTGCTGAAATAGTCAAACCCCCACCCCCCGCGCCAACCCTTTTTTGCAGAGAGCCACTCTTATTTTTGTTAAATCTACAGGGAATAGAAAAATACAAAAATAATAACTCAGGGTTCAAAATCGTGGGGGTGAAAGAAAATAAATCTTTTTGATTGCAATTTGGTTCAAACCCCATTTCCTAAGGGCACTGTGCCTCGATTGGACCACCACGATATATCATCTTTTTTTTTGGTACCTTGTGTTAGACACTGATCGATATCCAGAGTTTTGTTTCGACTAATCCATACCGACTGCTGTAGTGACTCTTTTCAAAGGGTGAGTCTCCCAACGAGAAACGCTCCAAACACATAAAAACTCGATACTCCCAGCGAGAGTCGAATCTCGATCATGCTTAAAGGTACTTAACCCCACATTCAGTTAAACGACCAGCGTTGGTATATATCATTTTTTTATCAGCTACATTATCTTCTTCATGAACTGAGTACACTAAGGGGGGCTAACTCAGGTTGTTCAATTAGGCCCCCAAAAAAATATAATATAATAAAAAAGCACCGAAAAGCTTCACTAATCTGGGCATCATCAAACAATAGGGGTGGAGTCACACATCTACATCATGCCATTCCAAATGTATGATGGAAGTGATGTACTTACATATGGTAGTTTCACTTGTTTGCCCATGGCCATGGACATTGGCTAGCAAATACAAGTTGCTTGAAAATGCAGGCGGTAGGAAGAGATCAAAAATGGGATACCCGAAGAAAGCTTGCTTTCCTTCTTTTGATGGAGGGGTCGTGGACAAGACATTTCTAAACAAACAGATACAAGAAAATAATTGAATTGAAAGCGCTCCATATAACCCTTTCATTTGATTATAAATATATGCGGAGATAAAAGCAAAGAATTAACATATATGTATAGTGTATGAACCAGATGGAAGAAGGTAATCGCAACCCTAAGGAGATAAGGGAAGAGGTAGACCTCCTCCAGTGAAGCAACAAGAAGGTCAAACAAACTTCAAGTCTTGAGGAGACCCATCCTAAGATATCCTTTAGGGATATGCTTCTTGGACAGACAAGTAGGAATGAGAATGGGACAATGGATGAAGATGCAGATTCTGATTCTGAGTTTGAGGAACTACTGTCAGACACTCCAGCTGAATGCAGTAGTCAAATCCCAAATATTAATGTCTCCAATGAAAAACTAAGGGAATTGTGGAAACCGTGGAAAAGTTCTCTAATAATCAAGCTATTAGGGAAAGATATTGGGTATCAACTAATGAAACTGAAAATCCAATCAATGTGGAGGTGTGAATGGGCATTCGAACTGGTAGACCTAGGTGGAGGCTTCTTTCTAGTGAAATTCTCACAAAAAAAAGACTTCTACTATGCTTTGACTGGTGGTCCCTAGATGATACATGATCACTACCTGATGGTGCGAAAATTGCATCCTTGGTTCCAAGCCCAGTCAGCCAAGATTACCTCTACGGCGGTGTGGATTCGTCTACCCCAACTCTCAATCGAGTTTTTTTACGAAGAGGTGTTATTTGAAATTGGGAAAGCAATTGAAAAACCTATAAAAATTGATGGCAACATAGCAAATGCCTTGAGAGGCAAGTTTGCCCGAATATGCATTGAGATAGATCTAAATAAACCCCTAGTGTCCATAGTCCGCATTAGAAATAGAATTTAAAGAATTGAATATGAAAGGCTTCACACCCTGTGTTTCTTATGCAATAAGTTCAGGCACAACAGTGAAAATTGTGAATTAATTAGTTCAAAAGAGTCTTATCGGTGCTGAGATCTTCAGGTTGAGAGCTCTGAGCCTAATGAGTCGCCGGTGAAATTGAAAGAGGACAGAGGCGAAGGACTGGGCCCATGGAGGCTTGTGACTAGGCGACATAAACAAGCCAAATCGGGTAATCTGAAAGACCAAGGAGGGAGAGAAAGCAATTAGCCAAATCGCTTTACAAGATTGAGGAAAGTCAACGAATCCTCAGAGATTGGAACTTATGTGCAGGGAGATTTGGCTGAGAACTCAGAAATTGGGACAACCACAGATCAGATGACAATTAGTGTTCACGGAAGAGGAAAGGGGAAAAATGGGGATGAGTCTAGAGACAAAAGAATTGAGCAGAAAGGGAAAGCGATTCAGAGGTTGGGAAGCATGTATCAGGAGGTGTGTATAGGGTACAATCTGACAAGTGATGAGACTCGGCTGTCTATTAAGCAAATCAAAGAAAGAAAGGCTAGTGGGCTTTACGCAAGAGGGCCTCACAAAAGGGATTTGGGCTTAAATGAAGTTGGGCCAAGTGCTAGAGGCATTTATTTGGTAGGGTAGTCTGAGGTAATAAACCACCAACATAGGCCTGTGTCATCACCAAACTTGGAGCGGGAGCTTATGGAGGAAGAGGCTGCTTTACAAACCCGCCCAATTCCCTTAGGCAATGTTGTAGTCATCCTTGATCAGGAGAGGCGAGCCCAGTCGAAGAGTGTAGGATTTCAAATACAACGGCTATAGAAAGCTATTCTGAGCATCTTCAAGTCGTTGAAAATATCGAGAGATATGCAGAACAGGATTTCAATGGTAGAAGTAGAGACGGCAATGGAAGAACGAGAGAGGATGGGATGGAGTTTGATTGCTACTAATGGGTCAGTCTATAATTTCTTCTTTCCTCATGTCAGAAATGAATTGTAGCGTAATTACATGGAACTGCAGAGGCATTTGGAATGGAAGGTTCCGAAGAGTCTGTCGTGAAATGGTGCGTAAGTAGTCCCCGGCGATTCTTTGTTTATTGGAAACCAAATCTAGCTCCATCAGGACCAACTTTCTAGTGAAGCACGGTTTGGATGACAATTTTGTTGTTGAAACCAATAGGTTTAGAGGAGGCCTATGGCTTAACTGGAATAAAAATAGGGTGGATGTCCAGTTTACTAAGCACTCATATCGATGGGTGCACCTAAAAGTCAAGGAAGGTAATACTGTTTGGAGGTTAACTTGTGTTTACGTTCAGCCTGATAACCGTGACAAGGCTACGTTCTAGGAGGAGATGCAACTTTTGAAGGCAGAGGTCCATGGGCCCTAGTTTATAATGGGAGACTTCAATGAGATAGCTGGCGTCAACGAGACCACTAATAAAGGCTTTAGAAGCTAGAGACGGGGTAGCAAGTTCAGAGAAAGATGGGAAGAATGCAACCTTCTAGACTTTAAGTCTCTCGGTCCTCAGTTCACTTTGACTCGAAGACATGAAGGAAGGATTATTCTCCAAGAAAAGCTGGACAGAGTTCTCGGTAACTTAGAGGCAAAACTTGCCTTTCCGGAAATGAAGATCATCAACTTTCCTTGTTTTCATGGAGACCATAATCCAGTAGCGTTATACACTAGGTTATCCCCCCCAAGCCTGGCAGTAAACCCTTCAGGTGTGAATCCGCTTGGTTGACCCATCCAGATTTTAGTGAAGTTTTCAAGAGAGTTTGGTCTCTGGGCGAGGGCTTCCTTCCTCAGGCGATCAAGAGCATTGTGAAAGAGCTAAAGGAGTGGAGCAAAATGGTCTTTGGGAACATCTTTCGGAGGAAGGAAAAGATCAAGGCAAGGATCAAAGGCATCCAAAGATGCAGAGGTTTTAGCCACTCGAAGGCCCTGCAAGAGTTAGAGAGAAACCTTCTTGCTGAGTACTCTAAAATCCTGGATCAGGAGGAAATGAATTCGCATAAAAAATCTAGAGTGAATTAGAGAAGTAAGGGTGACAGAAACGCCAGATTCTTTCATATAACAACCAAAATCAGAAGGCAGAGAAATAGAATTGCAGCCCTTCAAATTGATGGAGAGTGGTGTACCGACCAAGAAAGGCTTAAATGCCACGTTAGAGACCACTTTTCAGATCTTTTCAAATGTAGACAAGTTGGGCATCCCAGCGATTACCTCAAACACGTTATAAAAAAGATTGAGGACAGACACCATGACAAGCTTACCACATCTATCATTGAGGAGGAGATAAGACAAGCTATTTTTTTTATACAAGGTCTGAAAGTGCCGGGTCCAGATGGTCTCCAGCCCATCTTCTATCAAAAGCAATGGTCAATGATTAAAGAATCTCTCCACGGGTTTGTGATATCAGCCCTCAATGATGGCTATTTCCATCTTGAGCTTGCCAATGCCTATATGGTTCTCATTCCCAAGTGTGACAATCGTAGGACAATAAAAAACTTTAGACCAATTAGCCTCTTAAATACTGCTTTCAAAGTCCTGTCCAAGGTGCTGGTTCAAAGGTTGAGGCCTCTTCTTCAGGATCTTGTTGGCCCCCATGAAAGTAGCTTTCTTCCGGGAAGGGGTACTGCAGGCAATATTATTGTTTTGCAAGAAACCATTCACTTCCTGCGTAGGTCTAAAAGAAAAAACGGTGGTATAATTCTCAAGGTGGACTTGCGAAAAGTCTACGATAGTGTGAGCTGGGAGTACTTGGAAAAAGTCTTGATTGATACAACTTCCCCTACCTCTTGTTTGACTCATTATGCTTGTGGTTACCTGTGGAGAAGTCTCTTTAATCTGGAATAGTGAAGTTCTTCCATCCATGAAAACAGGACAGAGGCTTAGGCAAGGTGACCCCTTAGCTCCCTATCTGTTCATCTATGTCATGGAGAGACTCTCTTATTTGATCCTAGAGAAGGTGAAGAAGGGGAGATGGAAACCTATCAGAGTCGCCAGAAATAGTCCTCCCATCTCACACCTGTTTTTTGCAGACGATTTATGGTTGTTTGCTGAAACTGACCAGCTAAATTTAAGTGCTATCTTAGAGTGCATTAGGGATTTCTCAAGGGAAAGTGGGCTGGAAATTAACCCAGCGAAGTCTAGAATATGGTTTTCTCATAAAACTCCTTGGGTTATAAAAAATTCCTTATCTGCTGTTTGTAAGTTTGTCCCTTCCTCAGATTTGGGATGGTACCTTGGACTTCCTGCTATTCACACGAAAGTTGGGAAAGACTTCTATAATCATCTAGTGGAAAGAGTACGTCACAAGCTTAGTGGGTGGAAGGCCAAAGTCCTCAGCACAGCAATAAGGAAAGTCCATATCCAGCCCGTAACCTCTGCTATCCCAATGTACACCATGCAAACTACCTGGATTTCAAAAGAGACTTGTAACAAATTGGATAAACTTAACAGAGACTTTTTATGGGGTAGCAAGGAGGATGGGAAGAAGATCCACTTGGTGAACTGGGAGTCAATCTGCAGGCATAAAATGTTGGGGGTCTAGGAGTGAGGAAGATGAAGGAAAGCAATATTGCAATGATGGCAAAGCTGGGCTGGATGTTGGCCAAGGGTGAGAAGCAGCTTTGGTGTCAAGTTCTTAGAGCTAAGTATCTCAAAAAGGAGAATTTGTTCAGTTGCAAGAAAAAAGTCTATAGCTCGCATCTGTGGAAAGGGATCATGATTAGCAGGCCTTACCTGAAAGAAGGAGCCAAATGGAGAGTCGAGAATGGGAGGGACATTGACTTTTGGAATGATTGGTGGGTAGGAGAGGATAGACTTTTGAACCACGTCATCGATTCCCATCAGAGAGATCTCCCAATCTTTAAAGTGCAGGACTTCATTGACAGCACAGGAAGGTGGAAGCTCCAAGATCTAAGGGATTGGGTGATGGAGGATAAGGTTGAGGAGATCAAAGGAATTATGAACCCTAAGAGAGAGGTGGTGTCAGACCACCTCTTCTGGAGAGTTTGTAACAGTGGTTCTTTCTCAATTGCAAGTGCTTACTAGCTTATTCAAGGGGGCCAAGTCAGAAGAAATGAAGTCTCGAATGATTGGAGTTGGCTGTGGAGAAACAAATGTCCTGAGAGAATTAAGTTTTTCGTGTGGACAGCAAGGAGAGGAAAATGCATGACCAATTCTGAAAGAAAGCGAAGGGGTTTCACTGGGGACGACTCCTGCATCCAATGTAAAATGTTTCCTGAAACTCTTCTCCACACTCTTCGCGACTACAATGATGCGAAAGCTTTCTAGAGGATGGCCTATCCGGGGATTGATGAGAAGGAATATTTTTGGAGGGATGATTTTCAAGACTGGTTGCAAAGGGGAGTGGAGAACAAGATGAGGGACCTCAAATTTCAGAATCACTGCTTCTTTATAGCAGCTGTTTGGTCCTTGTAGAAAAGAAGATGCAAGCTTTCCATGGAAGGGAAAAAAGAAGATGGCTTGAATCTGGTCAGAAGGGTGTGCAGTCTGAGTCAGGAGTGGAATGAAACTTTGGGAGACAAGTACAGGAGGTCTAGCATCTAGCTCACTTGGGTGAAATGGCATCCCCCCGATGATGATGGGGTGAAACTGAATTCCGATGGTGCGGTTTCTTTACTATCTAACAAAGCCAGCACTGGCGGGGTCCTTCAAAGGGATGATGGCAGCTGGATCTGTGGATATGCCATCAATATCGGTATAGCGGATATTTTATCTGCAGAGCTTTAGGGGTCGAAAGAGGGGCGAAAAATGGCTAAGTTTAGGCAAGTCCAATGGCTTCAAGTGGAAATTGATAGCCTGTCCTTAATTCATCTTCTGCATGGAAATATGAGAGAAGACCACCCCCTTTATCTCATTGTACTCGAGTGCAGAGACTTGATGCTTGAACTAGGAGTGCACCAAGTAGCTCATGTCTTCAGGGAAGCAAACAAGGTTGCAGATTATCTTGCTAAGAGTGGCGCGTCCGGCCCCCCACGGGTCTCTATTATTGATCACCCCTCCGGGCCCTTATGTAAATTTGTTGAAGAAGATAGGTTAGGGTTTGGTTCGTTCAGGTGTTTGGGGTTTAGGCCCTCCTGCACCGGTCCTGAGTTCTAGTTTGGTTTCTTTGTTGTCCCCTGTTTCCTACCAAAATAAATATATGTATAGTGTATATAAATATGTCCTTATCTTTTTTTTAGTAATACTATATATATCAAATGAGTTAAAAATTAAATAAATTAAAATTTACATAATAGTATATATTGTCAAAAAAATTATAATTTTTTAAATTTGAATAATTCTAATTTGGTTAAAATATTTTTCAAATTAAACAAAAAATACTTAAAACAAACTAAGGTAGATTCGCAGCGTTGAGCTCATTTGTCTTTGATTCATTTGATATATCTGACATTATTCTCTTTTCTTTTAGAGTGCTAACTTTGTATATTTGTTTGAGATGGCATGCTGGTCACAACTCTAGTGAATCTAAGAATATTTTGTGTAGAAATAATCAAAGTATCTCTACACATGAGGATAAAATTATGCTTCTTCCTACATTCTAATTTCACAATTGTTTTCACTACTTATCTGTTCATATGCATGTTTTCTTCATTTTTTGTAAAAAAAAAAAAAAAAAAAAAAAATTATGGTTGCGGAAAATGAATTCACATCGCATGTACAAATTCTCCTTGTAAGGTCAATTTCGAAAACTATAAATGTTGATTTTCTTTACTAATCAGAATCACTAATCATATGGCCTAGCCATAGATTATATGTTACTACAGTCTCAAATGGCAAGCTTTATCTCTTCCATGACAATATATGAATTGACCACTCAATTTCTCTCACTTTTTTTTTTTGGTGAGAAGGAGGGGAACACACGAAGGGCCACGAGAGGCCCAGACAATAAGCAAGAAACAAAACAACACTCACTCACTAATAACTCTATTGTGCCGTTTTCTCCAGCACATGATGTCGTCCTTCAAAATTTTGCCCAGCTCCTGCGGAGGTTGATTGATTAAGGTGAACCCTTTCGGGGCCTTTCTTCCCATCCTGGCCAGCCAGTCAACACTCCTGTTCATCTCTCTGAAAACCTGATAACTCTGGTGACTCTCACTTTTTAGACCAATGTTTCTTCTTTTGTGCTCAACATTTTTGAAGAACCATAAAGAAAACCTCTCTCTTTATTCTTGCACTTACCATAGGCAAAGAGTACATCTCCATTTTCTCATCATTTGAACTATTGGCAATTAGCAAACGTAATTTAACATATATAGCATAATTTCTCTTTCTAAAGTTGCTCCTTTTGCTTGCTCCCACTTCCTAGCTCTTTCTCTCTCTCTCTCTACATCCTCTTGCTCTCTCTGTGTTAACGTGCGAGATCAACAATAGAAAAAAGGGACAACCCTTGACTTTGTTAATTTTTACTATTTGTATTTCATCAAACATTTCATGCAAAAGTCATGCAAACCAAGAGAAAATCCCAAAAAGTTCTGATGGTCCTAAATTTGGGATTATCATTTAATAAGGGTCGTCATAAAAAAGGGTACTCCCAGATGGTTATGAGCAAAAAATTATCAGCCACTTGTTAAGGAGAGTCATTAATTTCATGATAAAAAGCTGCTTTCAATTTACAGCATACTAGACTTTTGTCTACTTTCAAAAGGTCCCAAAACCTTAGAGATCAGTCACGGCTAATAAATAAGCATGACACAGGACTTAAATTTAAGTGGGTCATTTTTAGACTTATTTGGCTTTCAGAATATGGTAGTTATATATAAGAAAATTAACCCTAGAAATGGACTTATGCATGTCATTGTGGTCCCTTCCTTTGCAGAGGGAGGGGGAAAAAAAGAAAAAACAAAACAAAACAAAACAAAAAAAAAGGATGACAACCTCCACACATACAAAACCCTAATTATCTTGTACTCCTTTTTCTCATTGTCTCTCTCTCTCTCCCTCCCTCCCTCCCTCTCTGTCTCTCCCCCTAATTCCTTTTTACTCATTTGATCTAAGGACCACAGAGAAACATCTTTTCATTTGTCCATACAACTTTCGTTGGGTCCACTAGACCCTCCCTATTCACAACTTGCTAAAACCTTCTATAGTATTTGTTGGATCTTGTGCTTATGTTGACACTGCTATGCTACAATCTCTCATATGTCATACTCACACACCAGAAAACATTTTTCTTTCCCTTCATTCAAATATTTCTTCTTCAACAGCTTTGATGGAACCCTTTTCCTAACTATTGATCTTTCCATTGCTTTTCTAGAGAGTGCCGTAAGCGTTTTGATCATAGAAGGATGTAAAATTATTAGACATGTCCCTGTTGGACGGTGCCATGTGGACGTGAGCATGCGCGCTTGCGAGGGAGAGAGAGAGAGCATCACAAGCTAGTAAATCAGCCCATATTGGAAGACTCCATGTTGCAGAAAATGAAAGCAAGAAAGATACATATGGAGGTTAGCTAAAGCATAATGATCAAGAATCATTGCAAGTCAAAGGTCATGATTAATTAATCAAGTAGAGGGAAAAAATGCAATACTTGTGTACTCTCATTCACAACAAGAACCAAATAATGCTGGACAATATCAAATAGAACTGATCATATGAAAGTTTCAAGTTTAATTACATTTCCTTCATCCTGATTGAATCAAGCGGAATTTATGGATACCCCAGAGAAGATTCTCAAATACCAACTTTTGTCAAACAAGACCACACATGAATATATATATTAAAATGAAGCTAATATAATCATACGATCATCACCCAGACAAATCAAAAGAAAAATATAGAAGAAAAAAATATATGTGGAATCCATGAAAAATGAGAAAAGAGTAGAACATAACTTTTCTTTTCCCTTCGACGAAGAGCCTTTAAGGATCATAAAAAGCAAGAGGATGGGTTTCAAGTAGGGCACCTCTTCAAGTCAAGCGAGATTTCTGATTGGGAATAAAGAGAGATAAGATTTAAACATGTCTATAAAAATCAATATCTTTCGGTAAACTCTTGGGTATCTTGGCTTGGCTGACTTTCACTAGTGTTTTGTGAATGGAGTATTGCCTTAGTGGTCAAACCCGAATGGAGAGGTCTCGTTGAATAGAGCGGTGAATGAGTGAGAGAAGAGGCACTGGAGAAAAGGTTTTGAGGATAGACTGCACTTAACATTTGAAGATGATTGATTTGTCTTGGATCGATTTCCGTTGAAGAACTGGTAACATGATGTGGAGGGAAGAAAGACTGAGTTGTAGTTGCTGGAGGACAAACAAGAACTTGAGAACCAGATGGTAAAGTCATGGAAGAATGGATTGGAACTAGATTAGGGTTATGAAAGTTGTGATCTGTTTGGGAAGATGTAAATAATCCTCCATGGCTTCCTATATTGGATAGAGTAAAATTTGAAGGCTCCCAATGAAAGCATGAATTGTATGATATAACATTATTCATCAAACCTGGTATGGAAGAATGACTGGCTGATCTTCCTAGAAAGTTGTTTGAAGAGATTTGGATTGCACAGGTTCCACCTTGTTCTTCTTGCTTTGGTTGATCTTCATTTGTTTGATCTCTCTCACCCATTAGTTGATCATCATCCCTTGCAACTTCCTTTCTTTTAGCCTTCAAAAAAGAACTATCTGGGCTCCAAAAACTTGGTTTTGAAATTTTTGTAGCATCTAGTTCCCAATTTATAGTACTAGTGCTGATCCTAACACCTTTTTCAGAACTAGCCATTGTAGATCCAAAATTTTGTGCAAAGCTTCCTGGTGGTATTTGAAGTGGAGGGAGTTCATCGATTTCATGTTTAGCAGCATTAAGTAACCAATCCACTACTTTGCTAGGCTGATTGAGTCCAAGCTTATCTTGAAGATCATACAGTTGGATTGCGGTGGGAACCGATAGCCTGACCCTTCTATCTCTCAAACCTCTTACAGTGCAAACTTTGCTATGCCTGTCTTTACCCCCAAAGGCACGTGATACGCGAACAATTCTTGGATCCTTTAGCTTTAGCCATGATGTTGAAGAACTTGATGAGGGCTTCGAGATTGTGGTCTTGGTGTCACTTGTGTTGGCCACTTGTTTTGTTGGGAAATCTTCTTCTCTTGAGTTTGTGATCATGATCTTGTGCCTCTCATCGTTGGTGCAAAAGAAATGTAAAACCAAGTTGTGTATTCTCTCTTTTTTCTAAACACTCACATACCCATCTTTGCTTTGTCGGAACTTGACTAGATCTTAGGCTTCTTCACAGGCTTCGCAAACTGAAGAAAGCAAACATGATCAAAAAGGGAATTTTGTTAGAAAGATTAACAAATTTGTCTTTCTATCAGTGAAGTGCTAGATTATAGATCTTCACTCACTTCGGTGTACGTCGGATCTCAATATACTCCACAGAGAGAGATCAAAAACTTTAGTTAATTTCATGAAAAACACACTCATCAATAAGCTATAGTTGGTTTGTCTAGAAAATTCCCTGCTTCAAACAAGTCTTTTGTAACTTGCAAAGAGTCTTCCAAGGGGTATATGAAAACAAGAATTTATAATACTTAATTAGGGCATCTCCTTGAAAGAAGAAAACCCTAAATGTGTCATTTCCTAATTTAAGTTATGAAGAGAATCAAAAAGTGTTGAACTGATTTTTTTTTTTTTTTTTTGAACGAAGAAAAATATATCTCACCATCATATATGGATCACCATTTGAATGATCTGAAGGGAAGTAAAGAGAATGCTAGTTATCTTGAAAAAAGAGTAGGTCAGTGGTGAAACTTACAAGATAACTCAAAATTTTTTCTGGCTCTCTTTTCTTGGGTTGCAGAAGACTTCAGGTTTTTGAGTTTCTCAAAACTGTGTCATGGAGAGAGAACTAAATGAAGCTGCAAAGAGTTTTGACAAGAGCTGAAAATATCAAATTCCCTTTGCTGAAGAATAAGACTTATTGGCAGAATTGTGCGCGTTTTTGAGAGAGAAAGGGAGAGAAGATGCCGGAATTGAAGAAGACATGCTTCCATGGAAAATAAACTAAAAGAAAAAGCAAAGGCAAATATATAACCACGTGGCATGCCGCGGCATCTGTCAAATAAATGCGCCAGTCAAAATCTTATCATTTCCTCATCACGCATGTTGAATTCCATAACCTTGAAAACTAAGTTAAGGTTAGATATTATTTTCTTTTGCCAAAATGTCGTTTTTCCTTATAACTCTTGGAGAGGGTGCGAGTTTGTGTCTTTTCTTTCAAATCCATACCGGCAATTTCATTTCACTTCTTGTTTACTCAAAAGATTAATGTAGGAAGAAGATTTTATCCGGGAAAAACTTTTCCAACACACACAAAAGTGATGGGTGAGAGTGATGATTCTTTTATTGACAACTTCAAAAAAGCTTAGTACAAGCTTCATTCACATGGGGGTCGATATAATTGCTGAGTCTAGTGAGAGGCAAAGAGAAGGATGATCATGGGCTTATACCCTTGAGTAAAACAGCAAGGGATGACTGTTTTTTCTTATGCTTTCACTCAGTCCCAAAAAAAAATGTTAAGGCCATGAATGACAGTTTTATGTTTTTGGTTGGTCTCTGCCCTCAACCTGTCTGCATAAATATGTACATTATATTAATTAATATCCGTTCAAGAAAATAGAATCACCACTATTATAATTATTTTCATATGGGATAAAATTTTTAGAGAGAGAGGGAGAGAGAGGACCATAGATACGTCCACCTAGAAAGGGCTCCCAAAAGTCGTGGTCTATAGGATTGGCGGCAATGTCATAGTTGTTGTAATGGTAATTTGGAGATACATTTTAGAGGGCTAAAATAGCAATATTATATATATGTATAAATATATATGTGTGTGTATATAGGTGAGGACCAACATATCCTCTTTATGACAATCCACTGAAGCATAGGTAGAGGACCACTTTCAACTTTTGTTGCAGAGAGATTTGCAAAGAGCAACTTGGAGTGTTTAACCTAACAACTGACATTGCTGCCTCCAAAATCCCCCATTTCTCTCTCCTCTCTTTCTCTCTCTCTCTCCAGAGTTATTGAAACTGCATCATTAAGCAAAAGCATAAGAGAGAACCATTTTGCAGTTTTTCTTAACCTTAATTTAAGGATACCTCTCTCTCTCTCTCTCTTTCTTTCTCTAAAAGCACGATGGCGCTCCTCCAGAACACAAGTCGAACGTAGTTATTGATCATTTTGTTTTCTCAGAGACCACTACAAGCTTGTCAAACCAAGAACACCTAATTTAAAGTGGGGAATTTATATTTTGAGAAAAGAATTATTGATTTTATCTGAAACACATGTAAGATGATAATTTGTTTTTCTCTCTCCTGCCTAATTTTGATTTATTAGTTATATTTTTCAAAATTGGCAAAAAGATTATCTTTATGCAACAACAAATTAACGTGAAAATTATATATATATACATATTTTCTTTTTCATGTATTAAATTGGCTTAAACAATTAAAAATTTCCATATTTAGTTGAGACTGATAAATTAATAAGGTTATTGTGACAAATATACTCGTGTACCTTCAAGAATAGCCTAATAGTCATGATCTCCTCTCTAACATGGAGATTTCAGATTCAAATCTATATATAATTAAAAAAAAAATCCCACGTACCTTGACTTCTTTTTGCTTTAATGGGAGGTGAATAAAAAAGAAATGGGTAATTACATTTGCCATCTTAAGGTTTTCTTTAACTATTTTTAAACGTAAATTTCTGTTCTATTTAGTCCTAAATGTATAAATTGAATTACAATTATGGTTGTATAATGAAAATTACTATTATGAAGTCATATGATTTATTTAATGATAAAATATGCAGATTTACTAAATTTAAATTAGAAATTGTGTTAAAAAATTTAGCATTAGGGATTCTATTGTCACAAAAAAAATAAATAAAAAAAGACTTGTTTGTGTAAGGTTTACATCTGCTTTTGTACTAATAAACTACATGTAAATACTGGTATTCATAACACATCACAGTGGCATGCATAATTTATAAACTATTACCATGTACTAATCATAGAATCATAGTTTTTTATAAATATGATTCAGCAATGCTGAGAATTCGGACAGCAGGAGAGAAAGAGAGAGTGACAGTGTGAGAGTCAGGGGGCATAAGAAACCTATTAAAGTTTCCTTTTCTCCCTGCAAGGAGGCAGCTAAGGTGTCTTTTCTGTCACACTCTGAATTCTCAGCACTGCTTGTAAGGGTAAAATTATGCTCTCTCTCTCTCTCTCTCCCTCCCTCTCTCCAGTTGTCAAGAATGCATACAAGAGGCAATGAGCTTTAGCTGAAACGGTATTCATTTCCTTTTCTTTTTAATAAATTCAAGTTCGAATATTATTATATATATATAAAAAAAAAAGGAATGCACACAAGAGGGTGGCGATGGTGTTCATCTCAAGAAGGGTTGTTCTAGCCAACAGTCCTCTCGAGTATGCTCTCTATTTTCATCTTATTTTCCCTAATTTTTAATTTTTTTTTCAACCATTACATTTTCAGCAAGTCATGAAATTAAAATTTATGAGAATCTTTAATCAGGGGAAAAACAAATGGTCCTGAGATTGGACGCCACTAAGTTTTTTAATTCAAAATTTGACAGCAGCCTAACTTCATGCCGACGGACCGACGGACCGACCGACGGCCACATTTTTCCATCCCATTAATTAATTTTGCGCCTAACTCTTTTAGTCCCATTTTGGTCAATTTTAGCTGCAAATATGGCCACCAGTGTCGATAGCTACCTCTCCAACACTTAGAATGTCATTTATCCAACTTCCCATATCCTGATTTTCTATTACACTCATATCATATATGAAAATTAGTAATTAGTTTAATAATAACGTTAATTACGAATTATGACACACAATCTCAATATGATATCAAAAATTTATATCAGCACACTGGCAGAGCTACGCGGAAGAGTGGGTGGGCAATTGCCCCCACAAAAATAAAATAATTTCATTAGATTTTATATATTAAAATAAACATTACCCCCACACTTAAAAAAAAATGCCTTCACATACACAATCGCCGGGTCATTTTGTTGCATGAAAATATTTTGTCTCCACTGCTCTTGGGTCTTGAATCAGACATTGTATCAGGGTAAGGTATATAATATACATTTAAGATTATAATTTTATGAGTGTCAATATTATAAACCGGAATAAATATAAAATTATATATATATTTTTCTCAATATTTTGAGAGGCTATTCCCCTCTACCCTCCCATCGCCCCTGCTTGTATAACCATGATAAATTGTAGTTTTTTGCTACCATTTTTGTGGCCTTTTGGCTTGCCTTAGTCCATTTCACTTGGCTTTTGCATGTCAGGTGCGGGGTCATGAACTTTGAAGTACAATTATTTCAAATGAACAGTTTCTTTCCAATTCACGTGCTCTTTGATTTCTAAGACCACAGTGGGCTAAATATGTTGAATATGTGGGAAAATTTTATAAAACAAAATTATGGTTTAAGGCTCAAACAAACAGGTGAGCTTTTAAAAAAAACAAAACTGCTTGGATATGCCTTGGTATCCTATTGTTTAAAATGTAAGAAACAATGATCTTAACTACCAAATTTTTACCATTTACCCCTCTAATCAGTTCAAGTTTTTTTTTTTTTTTTGCTTTTTTTGCAGATTGTGGATCAGAAGTACTTTTTTTCTCTAAAGAGCGGGTTAATTATTTGGATATATATATAGGTGAAAGGACGAATCTTAACGCAATAGTAGAGGATAAACCTTAGCGTAATAGTAGAGTTACTATTTTGGTTACCTTGAGATCACAAGTTCGAGACGTGAAAGCAATTTATTTGCAAAATGTAAAAAGAAGACTGTGTACATCCCGCACTAAATTAGGGAACACTTTATATATCGGATGAATCATTATATAAATATATACATATATATATCCGAGCAATTGTTAGATAGCCTCATGAAAATCAACGCTTTTGCAGGTTATAACTTGTGTTAAAGCTAACAAACAAACCCAACAAAGTATTACACACAAATAAATTAGCAATTATACCAAAAAAAAAAATAGCAAAGATGAAAGTTAGGCGATTCGATTAAGGAGCATAGAGAAGAGCAAATTTACAATGGATAACAATAAAATAGTTAAATCCACAACCGGACCTATAATTCGAAAGAGAATCACAAAACCCTAAATGATACACAACATTCTATAACGATTGAATTTGAATCACAAAACCCTAAACCAGCTCTCCTAAACTTATTTGAGATGTTTTACGATATACATATAAATTCAAGACACAAATATAACAAATATTTATGAGGGATCGTTTGTGCTGGTATATAGTCTTTTCAATATTGTCATCAAAGAGACAGTTTAATAGTTACAATCCCTTCTAACCTGAAAATTCTAGATTCATGTCTGTGTAAAAAAAAAAAAAAAGATAGTCCTTCAATATTTTTCAAAGGGTCTTATATCAATTTAATACTTTTACCCAGATACATAAAGTTAAAGAAGTGTAATTTACTATTTCTCTTTTGTGTTCGGTCAATTTCCTAGCGTTCCACCAAGATGGCCTAAGATCTGCCATGACCACCATCTATAGGTGCACAGGTTTTTCCGCATCACACATTTTCCTTAAGAAGACGTACTGAACTAGAATATAGCCAGCTTTTTAGGCTTCCAATGCATTGGAGATACTTCTCTCTCACTCCCTCAACCCCCCCCCCTTCTCTTAAAGGAGAGAATGCCGAAGGACAAGACAAAAATTTCATGTGTGGCTGGTAAGAGAGTCAGGAAAAAGATAAAAGCAAGAGAGATTAACGCAGAAAAGGGGTGTAGGAATTAAGTCAATTCGTGTTTATAAAATTTGTTTGGCAGAGTGAATGTGTAGTTCATTTTTTATCTGCCATCTTGTACTATTCAGAGGATTTCATTAATGGCCGCTTCTTGATCAGTTTTTGCCTATATCTTCTCCTTTCCTAGTCTTGTTTGTCTGACCTTGTTCATAATCCAAAAGTAAAATTGATGGCACTCGCATAAGAGAGAGAAAGCCATAAATGTTTTCTATATTATTATTTAAACAATGGTATCAAGCATTTAAAAAAAAAAAAAAAAAACACTCCTCTTCATGTAATTAGCATCGGAGAAAAAGAAATTCATGGTAGTCTCACCTTTAGATATGACGTTTTGGATATCAATCAGAACCCTTCTCTCTCCTCACCATAACTTTCCCAACCATGGTGCAAGCTACATTTGATTCCTAGACATTTCAATGTTGTCTAAAGATTTTTATTAACTAAACTAACCTTCCAAAACTCTTTATTCTACTCCACACTCTTAATTTTTAATGAGAAATTAACCATACAAAAGTTTTGAAAAGATATATATCTGAAATCAGTCTGAGAGAATGATAATAGATATTTAAAGAGTATTTCTCACTTCTATTCATGCGGGACATATATAGTCTTTAGATTACTTAGAATCAAACTCACTGTGATAGCTTGATTAGAACTTGAAACATGGGATGAAAATGTAACCAATGGGGACATTTCCAGGAGTACAAAAGCAGTTGGACGAATGATCAACCCAAGGGCACACCTCTCTTCCTCTCACCAAGAAAATAGTACAGAAAGATGATGACAAAAATTAAATGACCCAAACAGTAATAATACTGATTTCGGACAGTGATGGTGATAGTAAATATGCCAGAAGTATTTCTTAGGCGTCCCATTTTGTCCACGTGACACTGAACCTCATATGCATTAAAGGCTTCAGTCCTGGGCGAGACACCCTAAGTTCTATGTTAGCTATATGCCTAACTGGATGAACCTTATGCTGGTTTTGAACTTTCACTATTTAGTTTTCTTGACCCAAAGAAACCAGTAGAATGGTTAGCTACGGCACTCTTTCTTTTTTTCCTCTAAAACTTAAATTCGAAATCTCTAAATAATAATAATAATAATGATAATAATAATAATAATAATAATAATATCAATTGAAATACAGCTTATTGGTATTAATTAAGACCCTTGTTATGCATATAATAACTCTGTCAAAGAAAATGACAATGTTGGTGTTTTGCAGATCCATCCACACCTCTTAGGTCTTATTTAGAGAAGACATGAACAAAAAGCAAGAGATGAGAATTTATGTTCGGATAATTTAACTTTCCATGAAATTTGTATTGACAAATTACTTCCTTTGAAGTCTTTAATGTACATGTGGAACCATTGAAATCTGATAAGTTGAAGTCTTTAATGTATATGTGGAACCATTGAAATATGATTAGAACTTGATTGGAGCCATTGAACTAAACATTTTCCTCCCATGTTCCCCTCACTCCAATCTAAAATTAGTAAAACCATTGAAATAATTATCTAAATGGACGAAGGATTAGTTTTGTAATCGTGAAGTCAGTCATGGGTTCGATACTGATCGTAGAAACTCGCTTGCAAAGGCAAGTTTAGACAATTGAGTTAGTGAGGTAATAATGTAACTCCCTCATCTTTTGGGGTATTGTAATGACAAAGTTATCTAAGCTTTTGCCTTCACTTTTGGTGATATCACGCTCGTTGCTCCTGCCTCCACTTTTGGTAACCAAATCCAAAATTGGTAGAAAATAGATATCTTACAGAGGATAGGCTGTCATTCTTAGAAGGGGGCATAAGCTTTGGCCTTGTCATAACAAAGATAGGAGAAGTCTGTCAAGTTATGAAGGATGATATGAGTTGAGCAGAGAGCTGTGAGACATAGCGTACCAGCCTCTCCCCAGTTTGCTACAAGAAAAGGGGAGACATTTCTAAATTAAATAAAATCCAAGCCCCTACATTATCCAAGCTATCCGAAGCATGCTACAAGTTCCAGCTCATTTCCTGAAGTCCACCAGAAAGAGGATATATTTTTACCAGTACCAGCAGTAAAAATCACTCCCAGTAACAGCAGAGAGAGGATATTTTTTAGTAGGTGAGCAATAATTTCGCAGTCATTTCTCTAAATTCAAAACACCATAAACTTTAATTCTGGATTAATGAAAACTTTAAAAAATATCAAAGGCTCACTGGGACATTTTAAAACTGTCAAATAATTGCAAGGTCTTGCCTAGCTGCCCTCTCTCTCTCTCTCTTTCTCTCTCTCTCTCCCTCCCTCTCTCCAATAAATAACACCATTGAGTAAATTCCCTTACCGAAAATGTCACAGAATGCCCTAAGATTGGATTGTTCACAACTTAACTTGTAATTACTCACAGTAGGTAGAAACCCACTAACTAATAATTGATTATTTGGCAGAAAAACTGATAATTTAGGTGGCAGAGTTTTATGAAACTTTCATAGCCAAAAAAGGGAAAATTAGGTTAACATCCAGACAACCTGTCAGCTACTTGTTGCCAAAAAGAGTAAGAAGTAAAGGTTGGGACTTGAATTTGCATTGAAATTTCTGTTTACAGGTAGGGAGGGAAGTAATGGGAGGAGGAAATCAAGTTCAATGTTCATGTGTCTTGTTGGTTTGGAGGCCCATAAGACCATTAAAATGCTACTGATCCTTGAATGCAGTTTTTAATGTGATTCTGTTATGTCAATTTAAGGTTGGTTCGTGTATGGTTCACAGTAATCGAGGTCAGTGGATGGGGGTGAAAAAGTACCAATATTTCTTGTTTGAACATTAAATTGAATTTAAAGTGTAACCAACAATTTTTATTTATTTATTTTTACTTTTAATCTGGTCCTTGCTCAGGCGAAAGAGGAGATCAGGACCCCTTAGCCATGGATGTTTGCTACCATACTAGGTTACAAAGGCGATACCTACGAATTTACTATATTTTTCTGCTATATTTCTGTATATTATTTGTAAATAGACTTACTCGTTTTTTTTTTTTTATCAACTTTTATGTTTAGATCAGATAGTCCAGTAATGTTCATCTCCGCCACCCTTTGACTTGGGGAAAAAAAATTCTGCTATGTTTAGATTTATAAAGTAACATTCAAAGGCATATATCTTGACTCTCAAACGATAAATCCTAAAATTTAAAATTAAAAGTAAATTTATTATTGTCATTGTATTTTAAGAGATACTTCAAAAAAGAAAAAAAAAATAGTTTACCGCACCAAGTACTCCCCGATTTATTACAGGAATATAAAGAAAATGAACATTCATATATTCAATTTTTCTTTTATATTTTTGTAAAGAGAATGTTTCCACGAATATTTAAAAAAAGATAAAAATAAATAAATAAATAGAGAGATGATAGGATAGAAAAGACGATCGAAGTTGTAGAAGCAACAAATAATTGTCAAATTAACTAGTACAATGAAAAACAACATTAAAAAAAAATGATTTATAGGGAAATAGTAGAGAAATACAAGAGATTAAATTGTTCTTACTAAATATAGTTTCAGTCTACAAATTGTCTTTGATTAAACTAGTGGAAGATGTACCTCTATTTTGAGTAATTTCCAAAATTTGAGCTTTAATGGGAAGAATAAAAGTATTATTTCAACCCAAAAACTAATTTCTTTTATCATTAATTTATTCCTCTGCAACTAAATGGATTTTAACCAACACCAGTAATTTAGCCCATGAAATACAGTTGCACCAAGTACACACACGCAATGAATTTATACCGTTGGCAGCAGTGTTTGTACTTCTTTCATCTCCTGCCATGCTAGGTACCGAGTGGTCGAACCAAGATGATCAGCCACTTAATGCTGGTCCCTCCGTTGCCTACAGGATCCCAGTTAGATGAAAAGTCATTCAGCAGCGATTCGGTTTCTTCTAATAGGGAAATGGATTATCATAGCAAAAATCAGAGTTATTTGCATATTAGGTTCAATGAGTTTTTCATAGCAAGCATCATCAAAATCAGCACCCAGACGGGAATGCCTTCCCAGGATGAAAAAATAAATAAATAAATAAAAATTGTCCTTGGAAACCCACCCGGAAAGACAACAAAATGTAATCTTAGGCTGCATAATGCAACCAGCACTGCAATTTATGGTTGTTCATTATAAGCAATGAGCTGATCAAATTAGTGATTAAAACAACTGAGGACAACATTGCAACCGAAGGAGAAATTATTCCAGGCATTGTTTTAAGGAAGCTACAAGCTTCCACAAGATGGAGACTTTCAAATTTGAGTAATTGAAGACAAAGAAAAGGCGAAAAGGAACTGAGCAGATCCATCTCTGTGTCCTGCAACCACAGCCTGGCACCAAACGGGTAAGCATTAGCACTTCGCAAGACTTATGGTTCACGGGAGGGAGTTAAATTAGCGAGGGAAACAGGTAAATGACAGTTAATACAGAAGAATGCAAAATCTCGCTTGGTACGAGTACAAGCTTGAGGTTCATCATGCGGCTGAAAAAAGACCAAGTACAGACACTAAAGAAGGGTTGGACCACAACCCCGAACCAAAATTGACCTTAATAATACCAATGGCCATGAATACCTAGTTCACAATTCGTTGAAACTAGAATCCAACAGACAAATGTCCTGCTGCACTTTCAGCTACATTGGTACGACCCTTGATATTTTCTACTTTTTCATACATAACTTCCTTTTTTCTTTTTCTTTTTTTTCTTTTTTTTTTTTTTTTTCAGAAGGAGAGTTGGAAAGCAATCCCTTTCAATCACAACTAGGTTAACTTGAAATCCTTTGTTATGTCTACTAGGCCGAAGGCCTTGGCAGCATGATCAAACATTCTATCTGATAATAGATTAAATTTTGGAAAATTGGAAAAAAGTATAATGTGCTGCATCCTAACCCTACAAAAAGCAAATTAATGGAGGACATTTCCGTCATTTTCCAACTTTATCCTTTCAACTCTAAACAATTAACTCTGATAGATAATATATAGTTGAATAACCTTCAGCTTATTTCATCAATTGAATCCTATTATGTGGGATCTCTCTATATTTTTGTGAAAAAGTGACAAGGAAAGGAGGGATTTGAGCCTCCATCATACCACCACGGAATTTATATCTCAAATTTTTAGTGGCCACTAGGCCAATTTACTGATTGATGCATGGATGGCTCATTGATGCAGCACAGAAGATGGAAAATAGAAAATTAAAAGCAAAATATCTAGAAAAAGGAGTAATATTGAAGTTAGAACAATATAAGAGGATTAGGGTGTGAAACTCCTTCACACTTTTAATCAAAATAATAAAAAGCTGCAGGAAAACAATCTAGAAAAACTATTTAAACTAGAATACAATGAATTCATTTGCTAAAAGGAGCCCAATGATGTGAGCACCCCAGTAGAACCTAGAGCTTCAACATCATTCCTCCCGCCAGGGGCGGGGGAGGGGGGGGAGAGGGCAAGAAAAGGCATGGCCATGAGTCACACATTTGCCTTTTTTCTTTTTTTTTTAATTGCAAGGAAGGTTGGATCAAGAGATTGGAAATAAGAAAAGGTTAAATAAGTAACTCCACTCAAAGAAAAAACTCTCTTGTTCCTATCCCCTCCAAAATGGCCAAAAGATGCTGGAATTTATCACAAGACATTATTGTTGGGAAGTGGTTGCAGAAAAACCATTATAACCTTGGTCACTTTGAGACACGACTAAGATTTTGGCCTTCATAAAAATGATAATGATGTCAAGACAGGAGTTCATGCTTGCTTTTGGTCAAGGTTAAAGTGATTGAGGTTCCCACATTCATTTTTGTGAAGGCATTTGACTTCAAGTTATTCTTCTCATCAACTTTTCAAATACCTATCAAATCCTATCGGTTTCCACTTCTATAACCTTGAAAGCAACATCGTATTCTAGAACTTTCATTTCCTTATAAATTGATGCAGTGGATGCCTGTGGTGGGTTTGTTCAGCACAAACCCTAAAGCTCTGCAACATATCCAACCTCAAAGAAAAAAAGAAAACAACGATTTTTAAAATATCAAAGTCTGTAAGTCTGAGTTACAAGTCTAAATCAGACCTTAAATAGCCAAATCAGTCCAACAAGAATAGGAAAGAAGTTAACCCTAAACAAATCTTCAAAATAAGGAATAAACTCCTAATGAAAGTCTAACAATAGTTCCCCAAAAAATACCTAAAACACAGAAAGCAAATAAATATAGAATCACAAAATAATTTAAATAAAAAACTTAACTCTCAGCCACAAGATCATAAGAGCATCAAAGGAAAACAGTAGACGTGGATGATGGTGGTCACAGCTGCAATCCTTTGTCACAGCTGTGATCATTCCTTCTGCACATTTGGGTGATGTTTAACCTCCTTTTGGTTCATAAATCCGACATCTGAATTGTCCTTTCATCTTTACAATGTGATCTTTGGTTTTGAGAGTCATAAATCCAAGATGTTCCAAAGAAATTTATGTCATCTTACATTATTCATTTCTATTTTTTGGTGCATGGTTCTTCAAGAGGATAAGTACATAAGATGTCCGATGTCATTCTACCATGATTTCTTTCTATCCTTTTTGGCTTCTTATGTTTTAGTCTAAATGTAGTAATAGAGTTTGGGAGGGCTACATATACTCCATGATGTCTTTTTTTCTCTTTAATTAGACTTTCTTTCCCATCAAAATAAAGAAATAAATAGTCTTAAACCAAAGGCTTTCAAAACTAGAAAGCCACATTTTGGAACTGCAAAAAGACTTATATATCCCCACCCTCCATGGAATTAACCCCAACTGAATAACATTTCACAGCAACTCTTGATCCTTCACACCAGCAACTCACTATGCAGATGTACATCTTAGCATTTGCAAACATCTTGTTCATGAACACTGCAAAAACAGCTGGTATAAGCTCTTACAAAAAGCACCACTACCATGAAGAACCCCCAAAACCGCCTAAGTATCTTCCTTTCATATTGCAACTCTCTATCATGGGATACTTGAACCACTTTTTCAGAACTCATAAATTTATGTTTATTTATTTATTTTGTTCGGGGAGGGGGTGAGCTACAATTCTCAATCATTTGCATGCCTCATCGGCTTCACATTTCATTGCCTAAAGCCCATGAACAAGAAAACAAGAAAATGGAGAAAAGGTCCTCATGGGCAATAGAGCTACAGCAAGAGACCCTCATGGCATCCTCTAATTTGTGGCACACCTCCCTTGAGACTATCGAATTCACACCCTTATTTCCACGCCACACCATAAGGATCTAAAGCAGCATTAGTCATCCAACCATTATTTTCCACGACATACTTATAGGGGTGTTATGACACCCGGGTCGAGCTCAGGTATCATGATACCCAAACTCGGCTCGAGTATTTTTTAGTGAGCTCGAGCTCGTCGAGTTTGAATTTCTCGAGCTCGAGCTCGAAGTGTCATCAGGTAGTATCGTTGGGTAGTGTCGTTAGCTAATATGATCTAGATTTATATTTCTCGAGCTCGAGTTCGAGTTCGAGTTCAAAGTGTCGCGGATAGTGTCATCAGGTGGTGTCGTCGGATAATGTCGTCAAATATTTAATATATAAAAAATATTTAAAAATATATAATTAATTTTCGGGTAGCTCGTCGGGCTTTCGAGCCCGATATATTTGGGCTCGAGCCCGAGCCCGAGCCCGAGCCCGAGGTACCTGAGCCCAAGCTCAAGTCGAGCTTTGACCGGGTAGACCGGGTAGTGTCACGGGTACCCGTGACACTACCCGGGTGTCATAACAGCTCTAGATGCAACCACTCGCGTCTAAAAAGCACCCTCAACCCCATAAACCTCCACAGTCAGTTCCTCACCAAAGCTTTGATAAACTCAATCAATGACCTAATACCCAAGCCCACAGGATAAATTCAATTAAAGACCTAGTTATCTCATGATTATCATTTTTGAATACTCTCAGTGCTTTTAATGATCAAAGCAGGAACCAAGAAAAGACACATAAAGCAAACCAAAAGACTAGAAGAGTACTGGATTGGATAAAAGACTTCTCTTCTGCCATCACCAACTTGTTCTCAAGCTTTTTCACCACTCCACCCCAAATATCTTTTTGTATTGAGCTACAGGCAAGCCCAAATAAGGGAAATATAACCTCTGAACCTTATACACCAAGATGTTGGCTAAGATAACCATTCAAGGGACAAGCTATTCATTGATAGGCCACATTTCAATCCTATGGCCACTTCAAAACAAAGGAATGTGATTTATTGACAGAGAATTCACTTACATTCGGCATCTCAAAAGATATTTGTATCACTCACAAACAAATGATAAGAAATTCTGAACTAATCAAAGAGAAAGCTTGCCCAGTTATTTCTGCCCCATCAAGAGTAAGGGTAAACAAAATGGTCTGCAACCCAAAAAAACTGCGCAGCTGAAACCATTGTGACCAAAAAATCCATGTTATTATAGTTGATTTGGGGCAGCCCAGTCTCAAAGTTCGAGAAACCGAGAATTCCAGGTCAATCATGGTTTCAGTAACTTTAAAAACCATAGTCAAATGCACCAGTTGCCTCCCCTATTTATAATTATAAACTTACTTTACTCAAGCATGTGGTCAGCTTTTTTACAGAATAAACCCCTATTCTGCAAATAGCACTTTTGGCGCCACATATGACTACTCCCTCCTCTCCATCTCTCCTCACAATAACAACATCTTAGCATCTCCTTTACCTTTTCCACCATTTTAGTCTTTGAGAAGATCAGACACCAGTAATAACTTCATTCAGCATTTGATCTCTAAGCTTCAAAACTGATGCTGTCTGTCCTCTGTCTCTCTCTTGTAGTGTTACCCATGCCTGACAAACTTGCGATTTCCAGATGAGCATGAACCCATTCTTTAATTCCTTCGCAGTTTCTTTTGGTCTATATATGTTGTTTTTTCAACCCAAATGCTGGATTATCTTGCTGCCCGAAACCAACTGTTGTCGATTTTAACCGTGAACATAGATTATTGTAAGCTTTGCAGAAATTCCGGGATTCTGTGTGTTTCTCATTTTCAAAACTGAGTAACTCAGTTCAGCCTAGAATATTACCTGAACACCGACGAAACCCAACCATGTACACCCAAAATCAAGTGAGTGGAAAGTTGTTGGAGCTTGTTCTTCAGTTTCGATGGTAATTTATACCTCAATAAAGAATAAAGTGTGGGCACTTAAGATTCAACTGTCTTCTGATTAGAAGGGTACTAACGATATAAAAAATTGGGTGGACAACATAGCTAAATTCAGAACCCCAAGTTTATGGCTTTTTGCCTAGTTGGTAACAAATTCAACCTAGAAAATTTTGTGAATTCCTTGTATTCCTTAGTTATGATATATAACTGCACCTGGTTAATGTTCTTAGCAATACGAAATTGTTATTGAAAGATTTATTTTAGGGAATATTAGCAGGGAAAATATCAAGTTCAGCACAAGCTTTATTTATTTATTTATTATTTTTTTTTTTTTGGAGAAGGTGAGCATGGGAAAAGGATATACACCAGAAGTTAAAAAGTGAATACCAGGTCATTTATATCACGTAACCAAGTCCATATTATATTCAAATACAATCAACGTGTCTTCTGCCGTGTTGGAAGTTTATGAGTAGTGCTATATTTGAATTTAAAGATATTCTACTTGTAACAAGCCTAGAAGATCATTTTGAAGGTTCAAATAGAATAATGAAATGCCAATCCATGTAAAATTCGTGGCTGCTCTTAAACTATATAATTAAACATTTCATTAAGCACAACCATTGATGAAAGCTGTTGTAACACCGAAAATTCGGTGTTAGAATTTTATTTATTTTTATTAAAAGTTCTTTTATAAATATGATGACATTTATAGTATAGGACAAAATGTGAAATTGGGGAGAATTGAGAATATGAGAATTGGACTTAGATTGAACTAGGAATTGAGTCCAAAATTTTAAATCTAACCCTTAAATTAACATCTCAATTAATTGGACCCAATTCTTGAGTTTACAATTCAATCCTTTTAACCCAATATGGACTCCAATACTTGAGTAAGAATATTCATAAGTTCTTGTCCCACCCTTGAGCTAATAAATTCAACATTTGAGCCCAATCTTGGAGCCCAACTATTGAGCCAACAAACAAAAATCCTTGCCCGTTTTCTTCCTTTCTCTTGTAAACAAAAAAAAAAAAGGTCAAGAGAAGCATTGAATTGTGAGTGGTTGGCATTTAATGCAATGAAGTGAGAAAATGTGAGTGCGTTACTTAAAGAAGAAAACAAAAGTCTCTCCACTCTTCCATCTTCTTGAGTGTACTTTTGTGTGTGTGTGTGTGTGTGTGTGTAGCCAAGTAGAAGAAAAGGGTGAGAAAGGAGAAAGAGAGAGAGAGAAGGAGAAAGGGAGAGAGTATAAGTTCCTACACATTTTTTCGTCAACCCTTCAAGCCTCCAAATACATCAAGCCATTTCTCGACAAAAACCCAGATTTCTAAGCTCTCTTGTCTTGCTTTCAACTCTCTCTAGAAATCCTTGGGGCTTGAAGGTAATAAGAGCATAGGGTCATGAAAATAGAGCAAGGAAGCTTGCATTTGGAGGTGCTTTTGTTTGGATACTTGGGACCCTCTTGAAGCAAGTGCAAGGTAAGTTTTAAATTTATGATTTAGGGTTTTGATATATGGGAATAACATGCTCAATGATCTGAATTTGCCTGAATATTGAAAGTGTTGGAATAAAATGGAAACCCTAAATTTTCCTGCAAGCCGGACAATTTGTACATACTGTGATCTTTTAGTCATAACTTGTTCTGCACATAAACAAATCAAGTGAGGTTTTCTTCTTAGAAAATTAGGCTTCCAGACCTTTAAAACGATATATTACAGTAGACATTTCGATAAGAATTAAATTTTTAATGATTTTCCAAAGAGACAAGTTCTGCAGAATATACTCTGTTTTTGCCCTGTCCTGGACATGAACTTTACTATGGAATCAGCTGTCTTCAAGGTCAAATTAGGCTAATGTCTGAACATAAAAATTGTAGATCTATATCTTATTTTTAATTTGAAACTTGAATCACTCAAATCCAATATGTATAGTGAAAGTTATGACAATTTTTCGATAACTGCGCAAATGTAAGTCATGAGTTTAGGACTATAATATTCATAAACTTAAATACTTTTATACAATTTGAATGGATTGGGACATAAACATAAAATTTGTCATTTTATGTCTAGCCTTTAAGTAAAAATTGGAATTTCCATAATCCTAGAAATGTAGATCAAGATAATGTTATTTTTCTATAACATGTTGTGCCGAAAATTATTAGAAAGTTAGAAATCGTGATATATTGAGAAAAACCAATTTGCTCTGGCGTTGGTATACGATTTAATGTTTAATTTGTGACCAATGTCTTAGCTTAAGGCATTCGGAATCAAAGGAGGGGTTGGATTTTGTTTGATTAGTAATTTTGGAGTGATTACCCTCTCAAGAGGTGAGTGGATGGTCCGTTATGCTATAAATGAGCAAAATTATTTCAAATTTTTTTATAAATGATTTTGAATGATTTTATATGCTTTTGTATAGATTTTTGTGATTGTGAGATGTTTGAAATAAGAATTCGAAATGTATATGCATCCATTGTATTTATAAATGAATTTGTACCATATTTTATTTGAAATTGTGTTCATGGATACACTGATATGATTTGGTAATCTATTTATTAGAATTATGGCACATTGAACGAGATTGGGATATTTGTGAAAGAATAGTGCATGTGTGGTAAATGGTTATAATCATTCCCTCCGTGGAGTGACCCGACGGGGTGACTTTGTTGGGTTTATTGGCTAGCGAGGTAGACGCAGCCTCATTCTGCCCTGTTGTACTATATCTGATTATGCTCTGATGAGGTACGAGTCAACACCAAGGAAGGGGATATAGTATTGTGAAACAAATGGATTGAAAACCCCTTGGCGGCTTCCACCCCGATTAGACCAAATCTTGGGCGAAAATGGTTTCTTTAGGGAGACCTAGGATTTTTGAAAAATATGAAATTTTGAATGCATTTCTTTTAATTATCATGATATTTGGAACTGTTTTATATTCGATGAATTGTTTGAAATGTATACTTTGACATCCTCACACTCACCCCTCATTTATTGTTATAATCATACTATTACACTCTACTCACTGAATATTTTTATACTCACTCTTTTTTCTTTTATTGTTCGGAGGAAGTTTAGGTTTAGAGATTTAGTCAATCCTAGATCAGATTTTGCAGAACTCGAGTTAGTTTTTGTGGAGATTCCTACTACCGATACTAGTTCTCGTTGTGGTTGACATTTTAAGGAGATTAGTTGGACCCATGTGGAGGATATCTTTTTGAAATTGTGTTTGAACTCCATTCTGTGGAATTCAAACACAATTTCAAATTTTAGAATAGAAGGTCTAGATTATTGTTGTTTGAACTCCATTTTGTCAACCCTTTTGGATTTTTTTAACTTTAAATTTTTATTTGAACGTTTTATGTTTTTCTTTCACTGGATTTTATGTTGAAATTGTTGAGATTTTATTGACAATATTTTATTAGTCGGATTGGCCATATGCATGTATTGGATTTAGAGTGACCAGATTGGTCTAATGCATGCCTTTTGAGACAGAGATGGACCGAGTGGGTCCTTTAGATTTTGTTGTGTTGTTTTGGAACAGGATGGATATCGATGAATGCCTTGTGTTATCCCGGTGTACAGGCTGGACTTACTCGTATGTCGGGGTGACGTGGCGGTTGTCGCGTACTCGATCCGAGAGTTGAGGCATGACAAAAGCTCTCTTCATTCTCAAAACATATAAATAATCTGAACTATATCATAATTATTCCTTGTAAGAAATACACAGGTCTGTTATCATTCCCACCTTGTTTCGTTTAAATTGTTTTATTTTGCCATTTCAACGTTACATGCTTCTTCTTTTCTTTTCATCATTTGATAATGTTGCATATAAGCCAAATTCTCCATTTGTTGCATAATATAAACAGGTGGGAGGAGAATCACCACATTGTATGACTTTATAATTCAAGATTGTCACAAAATTGCACCAGAAACAGAAATGCAGATTGTAAGCTTCCATTTCCGAAGTGGTAGAAATGCAGCCAAAACCTGATTGCAGGAGTTAATTTTTCCCTTTGAAAATGATATGCTTATAACACAACCCTGTCATCAACAATTCATCTTCTCTCAAGCTCCAACAACTTGAATGACAAGATTTAAACCCTTAGCATTGATACTGTGTTCACCATCCTTGATAAAGCTCATTGTTTTTCTCTCTCCCAAGACAAAGCCCAAAACTCAATACCTGAATCCATTCCTCCCGAATTCCATTGACCATGAAAACACACAACGAAGCATCCAAAGAAAACAGAAAAAGAACCCAAAACACAATCCAAGTAATGCCCATAGAAATTGAAACCCACAGGATCAATGCATGAAGTAACTCACACCACAACAATCAAAACACAATTATTCAATTCATTCCCCTCCCCCCAAGTTGCAACAACCATAAAAAACACAATTGAACATCCAATTCTCAACCAAAATCAAGCCAACTGAATTCCGACCGTAGAAAAACACACAAATTCATCATCTTGACAAACCCTAATTAACAATCCCATTATTTTCACATATCAAAAAACTTAAAAACTAAATTCATTTGCCCCATATTCAATGTACCATATAAACACACAATTCAGCATCCAATGTCCAAACCCTAAAAGTCTATCCACAAATTCACATAATCAACGGCTCAATTTCAATTCTCAAATAAACAAAACACAAATAAGAAACAACAACCAAAAAGAAATCAAACCATAAAAATTCAAGCCAGAGATTCAACATAATTACACAATTCCAAAGACTGACCTCATTTCTGGTATCCATCACCGCGAGCATTATCGTCCTCCTCAACCTTATCCGTCAAATAAACGGGAGGAAAATCCTTGACATCAAAGCTCGTGGCCTTCATCATATTCTCCACATCAGCCTTCTTGTAGAGATAGCGGCGAATGGGAGGGCGATTGCGACGTTGATCGCGAGAAAAGTACTTGATGTCGTAAACGGTTTCGGGATCGGAAGTGGGGATGATGGGAGTGAGCTTGGGCGTCGCGGGACTGAAGACTCTGTACTCGAGAGCTCCGGGAACGGCATCCTTGTATTCGTGATGTGCGCATGGACCAGTATACTCCCACGGCTTCTTTATGTACTTTTTTAGGGTGCAGGAATGATTTCGAAATGGACCCCATGAGAGAGAGAGAGAGAGAGAGAGGCGGTGGTTTAGCGAGCGTTGGTGGTGTGGGTGAAGTGCAGCGTTTGGTTATGGAACGTTTTTGTTACTCAGTTTTGCTCCCGTCGCATGTCAGGTTTTTGCCCTGGACAAGCTCTGCCCTATGACTATAAGGAAATAGCCTAAGTGACTCCGACGCAAGGGTAATATTAATTATAATTATTATTATTTAGGAAATATTTATTTCTCAATGAAGTGTTTGCATTATAAATTATGATCATGATGTCTGTAATTTTTTTTTTTTTTGGTGAAATGATGATGTCTGTATTTAATTTAGTTTTGGGAGACAAAAGTTATTTGGGTATGATATGGTATGTGTAAGCATTGTAATTGGCTAAATATTTGTTATTTATGGCACATTATTTATCATATTTAATGGGGATATGTGTGCAACTAGTTAATTATTTCACATTTTGTTTTAGATACCTACTATAATATTGGAGTTCTTGAAAAAACGATAAATAATAAAGAATTTTTATTCAAATATTTTTTCAAGATCAATTAAGTTTAAATTTTTATAAATACATATATTTTTACGATTTTTATCCAAATGAAAAAAAAAAAAAAGGAAAACCATGGTGTAGAAGTCTACTTGGCTGGTCTAATTTAATTTATTTTCTTGGAAAAAGCTACCATGTCTATTGTTTTCATGTGAGATTACTTTCATTTCAACAGACTGAAGAGTGAAGATGAAGAATACTTCGTGAGCCAGGAAGAAATTCTAGCTTATCATCCATCCCTTCTTAAAAAATTTGCACAGAGAAATTCACTAGGGTGTGTAAGATGACTTGTTGGAAGTGGAAGGGAGATATGTTGGAAGTTGTCACATCTGGACACCAGTCGACTCCCCCCCAAGACCCTCGTCCCCACAATAGCACGATTGGCATGAAGCCTTGTCCCAATCCCAATCCCTTTCGTTGGCTCTTTTCTAAGCTCTCTGGTTATCATTTTTTCTAGATACCTTCCTTGACTTGGTTATTAGTGATGATTCTGGTGCCTCACATAATCTTCCCGGTTGGTCTTAAGAAACAGTTTAGCTATCACAATTCTCCTCTTCTAATTCAATAATCTCAAATTTAAATATCGATATAATAAAAAAATAATAACCTGGCGAGCAAGGATTGTTCCTTGCTATTCAAGCTTTCCCCTTGGATGAATAGGCCTAGTTACAATGGGAGCAGATTGTCCACTATCGGAACGCTTTTAGTAGATCGTTGGTTCATGGCAATTTCGCACAATGGTTACCATATTTTTGGTCATATTTGCCATTGTCAAGCGCGACGGAAGGTGATGTGATGGACCCTAGAGACCTACAAAGCTCACGAGAAAGTTTTCCTCCAGGGATAAGGTTCTACCCTACTGAGGAAAGTATTTTCTGAGTTGTACCATAATCTTAATCTTAATTTTATTATTATGTTATAATTGATATCATATATTAAATGGATAATTCAGTGATAATAATTTTTTTTTTAATTTTATGATTCAGGATTCTAGGTGGTTTAAAAAAAAAAGTTGACACCATGTTATATTGCATATAAATTAGGAATCAAATAAAGGATGTTTGCATTTCCTAGGGCAGAAAATATATTGTTATTTAATTGACTTTGTTTTGGAGCTTGTGCCGTATATGTTTTTTAACCTATTGGAGAGGATTTTGTTTTGGAGAATGAGTATGCCAGTCTACTAGGCACAGTCTAACATAGGTTTTTTTTTTTTTTTTTTAAATAATAAATAAATAAATTAGAAGGCAATAGTTGTGGAAAATTTTAAATTGTAAAAAGGATGTCTATTCTTTTCGTGTGAAACTATATATTTATTATTTCTTTTAATAGACAAATTGTGAGATTCGAAAGTGAAAATGAAGAATACTTCTTATGCGACAAATTGCTAACATGTTTATTACTTAAAAAGAAATCTAAATTACTTAATTTTTTTTGAATGTATTTATGAGAATTCTTATTAATTTTTATGTAATTTTTTTTAACTAAAATGATTGAACTAGTAATAATTTTCAAACATTTTGCAAAAAAATTAAGTTAGAAATATAAGTAGTCCTATAAAATCTTTTTTTTTTGTTTCATTTTTTTTAAATAAAGTAGTTTTGGGAAAAGGAAACAAAGCCTTAATATGTTATTTCAATTAAGTATTTGAACTGGATTCAAACAAACAAATATAATACACTTAGTGTATATAGTATTTTTTTTTTTATAACAGAGAGTAAGTTCAAAAATGATTTTAATTTGTTTAGTAATTGTTTAAGATAGAGTTATTTTCTTATCATATAGCCTTATATCCACGAACCTAAAGAAAAAAAAAAAGAATTAGCCTCGAATAGTTGAAAACTAATATTTACGAAAGGGGGAGACAAGACAACACTTGAGTGGTGATAAGAATTAGATTATTTCTATAATCTTAGGTTGATTTTCAAGTTTTCTTTTGAAGTTTATTAAATCAAATAATCATTTAATCATCCAAACTTAATATGATTTTTTCTTTTTCTCCCTAGATTTTTTTTTTCTTTTCTTTTCACCATTATGGGAATCAAAATTTGAATATTACAGTTTTGATCATGATTCTATCTGTTAACATCGGACATTCTGAAAAGTTAATGTTAAATAAATTTTTTTGTATAATTTTTAATAAAAATCTAATTTTGTCTACAAAAATTTATATTTTATTATAAATTAAAAATGTTATAAATAAGATAAACTAGAATAAAAATAATTTAAAAATATACGAAGAGGCCTATCTTAGAGTAATTTTGAATTATTATCGTAAAATTTTAATAAAATCAATTTGAGTTTTTTTTTTTTAATAAAAACACATGAATTAGTAGTCGATAATTATGCTAGAATTTAATTAAATCAGGGTTGAGTGGCAGTAGCAGGATTGTAATTGTAATGATGGCCATATGAGTGAATGCGCGGTCATCCAGCGCTCATAGCAGAAAGTTCAAAGGCTTGGGTTCGTGTCGCAGTTGCGCCTTCTTTCTCTCCTGCCCATATACAAATACCTCTCTCTCTCTCTCCCCCCCGTCGCCATTCTCTCTCTCCTCTACAACTTCCCTACATTCCCTACACTGTAACACAGTTATACTACTTTTTGTTAATTTAATTTCGTTCTGGACAGAAGAGGTGAAATCATCAATGTTCGTTTAGAAGATTTACTGGGTTCTCAATTTTTTTTTCCCCAATAATTTTTAGAAATTCTAATTTATTTTTTATAATTTATTTCTGTTTTATGCATTGTCTGCTCCGGAGATTCAGTTGGGGAAAAATAAAACAATAATCTTGTGTTAAACCTAGAGAGTCAGGTTAGGAATTGATCCAAAATGGAAAAAAAATTTCTTAAAATAACTTTTGAAATATATTTCAAAAATGAACTAATTCAGTAGAGTTTTTAAAATTCGATCAATACCGATCATGTTTCGTTAATTGATCGAATTTTTAAATCTCGATTAATACTATTTACATAAAGATTAGTCGAATTTTAAATACTCGATCAATCTATATGAATATAATAAGTGTTAATTGAGTTTTAAAAATTTGAATAGAGTTTTTAAAACACAGAAAATCTAAATTAAAAATCGATTTTTTTTTTCTACGGAGGTTTTTTTAAATTTTTTTTTTTTTCTTTTTGGGTCAATTTCATGCATTTCTCAAACCTAGAAGTTAACTACTTCATTGATGCTATCACCCGGTGGGAAATTCATCTATGTTCATATTGTTCGATTTGTTCAATTTTGTGTTTAATCTTGGCTACTTGCATTAGGGTTTATTCGACAATGTGGATGTTTCTAGTATTTACAATTTTTATTCTTACTTTTTGTTGTTTCTGTTTGCATTTAGGGTTTATTTGATAATATTGGTTTTTCTAATTTATGTAAAATTTTCTCTTATTTTTTCTTTTGTCTCTCCCTTTTTGCAATCTCAATCAATTATGCAATTAAGAATAATGGGGCTATTCTTTGTGGCATTGAGTTGCCATTCAATCTGTTCTAGGTTACAGATTTGTTGTTGTTGTTGTGATGGTGGTTTGTCTTGTTTTGGCTTTTGGGTTTTGGGTTCATACTCCATATGTGGTTATTGGTGGATTCTTCTGATCAATCGCTTGAATACATACCATGTTTATCTCGTCTGACAACTTGAGGTTGATTTTATCCCAAATTTGAGCCAATCTGGGTGTGTCTATACCCTTTTTCTCGGGAAGAGGATTCTGTTTTGGTACCTAGGTTAGGGGTTAAGGTTAATATCAAGGGTTTTTACTGCATTGTCAGGAAGAATTGCTGGCATACATATGTATATCATCTCATCTCATTCACCTGACTTAATTTATCCTAAATCCAAGCCAGTTTGCTTGATGTTGTTCTTCAAGACTAGGTTTGCAGGAAATAGAACATTATGATATCATAGTTATCTATCTTGTTAGAGCTTTCTGTTGTGCTGTCTTGATTTTCATAAGAACCTACTTCTAGTGTTATGTGCGCAGGCATGCATGCTTGTAGGGAATGGAGGCTCTTGGTTTTTTAATTTTAGCCTTTTTTTGGCATTTTTGAGTGTTATAAAATGTTTGATAAAATTTGGTTCTTTCATCAGAATGGCGACGGAGACAGAAGATTCAACTTCTCTTAGTGTCCAAATGGTTGGGAATGCTTTTGTTAACCAGTACTACCGTGTTCTTCATCAGTCTCCTGAGTTGGTCTACAAATTTTATCAGGATTCAAGTGTGCTAAGTAGACCAGATTCTGTTGGCCAAATGACAACTGTTACGACAATGAAAGTAAGGTTCCAACTCTTGGTCGATTGATTATCAGCTTATTTCTTTTATTTGTTTCATGATGGGATGAGACTGTGGTTCTTCTGTGACTAGAATTGTATCATTTTAATTTTTGTCAGCCTTTGTAATGTTCGACATATGATTAGTTATGAGCATAGTGTTGCAATAACTGCTTAAACACTTAGTTGTCTAGTGGCTTATCCAAGAGTTGTCACATAATTCCCAATGATGTCCATTTGATACCTCAGATATTGTTAATCATGATATTGATCTGATTCAATATCATTGATCAACCCATTGGATTGACAGGCAAGAGATTTATCATTTTGTTATTTTTTTTTCCGTGCATCAAACTATGGAATACGATTTCTAAGAGATATGAACGAGAGACGTCATGAAAACTAATGTCTATTGAACTAGTTATACTGCTTACTGGTGTGTTATTTGTTTAAAGAAATTATAATGGTGAATGTTCCAGTGAAGAGATGTTAAAATGTAGTTTGAGCTTACTATTTAAAGTGCTTCCCGTGTAGTTTGAGCTTACTATTTAAAGTGCTTTCCTTTCTGTTTTTATAGGATTGCCACTATTTATTGCCACTTAACCTTTAACTGAGACCTTCATGCTTTCCCTTCTGCACATTCCTAGCTAATGTTTATCCCTTTGGAATTTGGAATCTGGTGCAGGCATGATGAAATTTTAAATGCATTTCTTGATATTCTTTTTGCTTCATTAAGAAAGACTCCAATAATATTAGTAGTGTATAACTGCATGCTTTTCTAATTGGTACAGTTCTATCAAATATACCAAGAATGTCTGTGGTTTGTAATCAGATACCTTTCTGTGTGATATTGTTGCTGCATTTTCTTTTCAGTTTCATGATTATTGTTTTGTACCCATCAAATCACAGTGTGGGTGTGCATGTGTGCACACGTGCAGTGCAAATGTTTCATGGAGATTACACTTTGAAGTGTTGAATAGGATAGGTGACAGAAATTCTAAGATCTTCACTTAATTTGGAGCAGGGAATTAAGGACAAGATCCTTTCAATGGGGTACAAAAATTACAAGGCAGAGATCAAGACTGCTGATGCTCAGGATTCCCATGAGAAAGGAGTTTTTGTTCTCATTACTGGAAGCTTAACTGGCAAGGACAAGTTAAGAAGGAAGTTTAGACAGTCCTTTTTCCTTGCACCACAAGAAAAGGGTTACTTTGTCCTAAATGATGTTTTTAGTTATGTCGAGGACAGTAAATCATTAGATGCTAGTAATGTGCCAGTTGATAAAACCGAAGATTCCTCTGTTGTTCCTATTGAACACACTTCAGGTTTATTTTCTTCATCCTGTATCAGTGTTTTAGATCTGCATGGAAGAATATCTCTGGTTAATACAATTCTTGTCTGCAGAGCCTGCAAATGTTCCTGATTCTCCTGAGAATCAAGCAACTTCTCTAGAGGATAAGAATTTTACTGTTGCTGAGCAATCTTCTGTCCCAGTAGGCAATAAGGTGCTTCTGGTTAATGAGAAAGAGATTGTTGTGGAGGCCCATCCTCCTTCAAATGGAAATAATGTTTCAGCAATTGGTGAACCTAGTTCTTCTACTGCGCAGCATGAGGGTCCAAAGAAGTCTTATGCATCAATTGTAAGTTCCTTGCAACATTATTTGTCTTGGTAATGCTAATAAGTTGTTTTTTTCCTTCTTAATTTTATCTGGTAATGTCTTAGCTTATGGAGAGCAGTGGAGGGCCCACCAGGGTATATGTACCTACAAATACTGCTAAAGCCACTTCTGCCAATGTGCACAAGCTGTCAGTTATGTCAGCATCTACTGCTCAAGCGACTGAAGCATCAACTACAGGTGGCATTAGTGTCCCTGATGGTAGCAATACCAAGGAGGAAGGTACATTAACCTCTCTTACTAGTACTTTGATTTCTGTTTATTGACATAATGTTCAGGATGCTTTAATATGGACAGATTCACTGATGTTTTTTCTATAGTGGATATGGTACTCAGATGATACTAGCTAGATCTATAATTCTTTTTTGTTACTTTCTGGCCCAAGATGTTGTGTTTGTGGATGTGGACTTCAAATGCTTCTATTATTAAAGATATTGATTAGTCTTCGAGATAAAAAAGTTTCTTATTTGCTAGATTAAAAACATTTAAAAGGTTTAAAAAAAAAGTGTGTGTGTATACATACATAATCAAGTATAAAATATCATCACTATAACCTTGAGGATTATGCTAAGATAGCAATTGATTAGTTTGTTTGGTTGGAGAGAAATATTTGAAGCTTTTTTAGTTACTTTCTTTTTATAAATATCATTTATGATAAGATATCTTCTTAGCATCTTTATGGTCCACTTGGTTTCTTTTGAATGGAATACCCTCCACAATGTTCAACGGGGGATCAGAAGGCTATTCTTTAATAACTGCTTTTATATTATCATTCTTTTTCTAATATTTTTTATTGTCATTGTTGTAAGAGATTTTCTTCTTTCTTTCAACAATATTCTTCATTTCTAGTAGAAAAAATTGTGACGAATATAACATATACTTAACATTATTTTGCAATATATCCTCAACATATGATATCCTGTTTTGTTTTCAAAATTTAACATATTGAGATATGCATATCATATCATGCCCTTTTTTAATCTATTTCTATGCTTCGTATCCTATCTAGCACCTCTTCAGTTTATTTGGACTCAAAATGTTTGTTTGGAATCTCAGGACCATTATGATCACCACTTCATGTTGAATTTTAAGAATAAATGCCTTTCTTTCAATTGTTTCAATGCTTTATTTTATCTTCCTAACAATTTCATTTGACGTGCAGCTGAAGGCTATTCCATATACATTCGAAATTTGCCCTTAAATTTGACTCCTGCTCAGCTTGAAGTGGAATTCAAGAAATATGGACCAATTAAGCAAGGGGGAATACAAGTTAGAAGTAATAAGGTTGGCCAATATACATAGCATGTAAATGTTGAGCTTTGCCGTGTATATGACATGACTACTTACGATGTTTCTGTTTTTCCTTTTTGGCTTGTCCAGCAAAGTGGGTCTTGTTTTGGCTTTGTGGAATTTCAATCATTGAGCTCCCGGAACAGTGCAATTAAGGTGTGGCCTTGGTTACCATAGAACTGTTTTCCTCTACTCATTTTATGAGCATGATTTTAGTAGAGTGCTTCTTTGAATCCTGGATATTCTAGCTTTGTAAGTTCTACTTTAGGATTTCTTTTGGGTAATTATCTACTTTCACGTTCAAATTGAGCCAGATAGTTGCAAGTTTGCTCTTAATTCTCAAGAATTTCTTGGTCCTTACATGGTGGTACTGTTTATGCTGTTAGTGGCGCAAAATATGAATCGTATTTATGTTTGGCAAGTAATTGCATGATGAAGGTGTTAGAAGAGAAAATATTTAATATCTTCCTTAATTCTATTTCCCTTACAGTGTTGAGAATATTGTTTCACTGAAGTTTCCAAGTTTAATGCTCTTAGTTGGAGAGTCGCTTTCTTTCATGTCCTGTATTTTTCAATTTGGCATTTGGGGTTAAATATTAAAGTACTGAAACTACTTTGGTGTTGTTTGTTAAACACCACTTCAGTATGGATGGTAAGGCAATGGCATTGGTTGATAGAAGATTTGTTTCAACTTAAAATAATTTTCAGTGAAAAACTGTCCTTAAGTTATGCTATTGTGTGCCATTGTTTTTGTAAATGTGCACTCCCTTTTCTCTTGGTGGTCTAGTGACCAGTTTTATGGGCCTCTGTCTGGGCTCTTATGCTAAACCACGGTGGGATTTATACTCACCTTGATATCCAGGATGAGGGGTAAAGTTAGTGGACCAGCTTAGTCATTGCCCGGGCTTTTGCATCAAAATTAGGTTCAGACCAACTAATGCCTAGATCTACTTGTTCAATTGTTGGGTTCCATGAGTCAAGCCTTGCCATTTTAGGGCTATTGCTAAGGCTCAGTTCATGAAGTCCTGATGATCTTATATCAATCAATGTTGGGTTAGGTGTCCCATGCTAACATGCTTTCTACATGTAAATGAAAAAATTTTGCTTCAGAGTTGCCTGTAGTGTATTTGCCTTTATCATTGTCCGTGTAATAGTCTGTTTACTAGCTTCACAAACATACCGCATACACATTTGTGCTATTTTCTTTTACATGAATACCTTGTTTATCTGAATATCTAATTTACATAGGGATTTTAAAATTTCAGGATTCACCTATCTCCATTGGCAATTATCAGGTTGTAGTTGAAGAAAAAAGAACCACCACACGAGGTCAGCTAAGATGATTAATTTTAGTGGTAAAATGATTGTACAAAGACATTTTTGCATTGTCTTTTAAACTTTGGACAAGCAATTCTCTGAATATGCTCTTTTTTGCAGTCGGCACAGGGAGAGGGAGGTTTCCGTCTGGCAGGGGGTTCCGAAGTGACAATTATTGAGGCCAGGGCAACTCTTCTGGCAGTCGGGGTTTTGGTAGAAATGAGTATGGAAACAGAGGAGACTTCTCCAGGCGAGGTAGGGGTTCAAGTGGGCGCAGTAGAGAAGGTTACCAACAAGGAAGTGGAAAAAGTGCTTATCAAAGTGGACCAAATCAGACAGCCAGATCGACATGACATTGGTTCCAGAGATCTTTCAATTTGTTTCAATTTTAACAAAAAGTCATTGGAGCTAGCAAGGGCATGAGGTTGACAATCTTAGTTCTGAATTGGGTTATATTGATGTGGAAGGTGGTGGGGGTGTACTTTGAGGATCTCTTCTGCAAAATTTTGTCTGCTTTGACAGGTGCGGCTTCTCTTAAGATTTAACTTAGAATCCTAAATTTCTTGCTTGCTATCCTTTTCTTTATCTTCATAAAGAAATAGCAAGGTTTCTAGTGTGTAAATTTGTAATGCGGATGACTTCATACATTAGATTGAGATTACTAGGGTAGGGTGTGCCCCTTTGGATAAGTTAGTATTTGAAGATGAATTATAGCAAAAATTCACTTTTCTTTACCTTTTCAATCTTTTAAAAGCCTTTAAACTTAACATGAATTTTGCAGAAATGTGACAGTTTGGGTATTTTGTGTTAGTCCAACACATTTAGGACTCAAATCCGTACGGGGAGTTTTCATGCTTGTTGACATGAAAATGTTTTGTTATTAAAAATGATTAATGAATAGCTAGAAAAATCTTAGAAATTACAAAATAATAATAATAATAATAATTTGGTTTGGTAATTAATTATAATTAAAAAATAATTTCCATAGTTGTGGAAATGTTTGGCTATTATAGTATTGGTTATAACTATGTTTTATTTAATTTTCTCATTGCACGGCCAACTTTTTTTTTTTTTAACAGGTATTATTTGAGGAACAATATTATTCTTATAGCTTTTGCACAAAAAAGGTATATTTAATTTCAAAGTATAGTTTAAGAAATATGTTTTAATTAATTTTCTCAGGGTCTTATCCATTTTTCGGCACAAGAAAGGAGGAACAGTAGGATGTGCCTGGACCTAAATGTAATTGGCTTATATTAGTATATAGAGGTATACTCGACTGTCAATGCTGACTTAGGGATTCCAGGTAATATGTAGAAATATTTGATTTTTCGTATAAAATTAAAATTTGCATTAACCCTTTTATTTAATAATTATATCAAAATCGTTTTAATTGGAAATTTAATAATTTACAAAAAGAAAAAAGCCAATCGAGAAGCTCATCTAAATGCAACCATGCTCCCCTTTAGAGAAGAGGAAAAACAAAATATGGATATTTTACATGAAATTTTTGCAAGTATTTTTGATTTGCAATTTTTTAGGAAAAAAATAGAAATGCATATTAAATAATGGAAATTTTGAATGAATGTTTTTGTGAATTATTTTTATGTCTAAATATGTAATCTGATATGAAATAATTTCGAACTTCATAGTCAATAACTAAACTTAATAAATAAAAAATATATATATCAAGAAATTCATGTTATTATAATAACTCAAAATACCATAAAATTCTATGCGGCTCCAAGGTTGTATTATAATTATAATGGGATGGAGTCGAAAATCCAATTGGAGTAAAGGTATTCCTCTTATTTGAATTGAATTTGATAAAATTCCATCTAATGAGTTTTTGAAATTCTTTAATTAAGATGTTACAGAATTCCAATTCATACATCATGGGTATAAAACATTCTGTATGCTAATTATAAATATTGCAATATTTTTGTAGAATTTAGTGTATGTCTACTTATCATGGGAGCAGAATTCGCCAACCAATCTGCTGCCGAGTTGGGCTCCCTGTAGACCTGCCTAATCTCACAATCCCAATCTTGATTGGACAGCTTCTTGCATTTGCTAATGATGGTGGGGTGGGCATTGGACTTCATCCAATCCTTAATCAGAGACATAGCAGCACAAGAGTCTTATCTCGACGTCAATGGGCCTGATCCCCCAATTCCAAGCGAGAGAGAAGCCAAGCCATCCGAGAGGCCCCAGAGCTCAGAAAGAATGATAATAGCACGCCCCCAGATTAGCTCTAAATCTTTAATACATTTGCACAAGCTATCCCAGATAAGAACCCTAGCAGAAGAATTTCAAATAGTCTTGGCTCACACTTCAACTTGAAAAAGCCATCCCTAGGGAACTGCCACTAAACCTCAATACCGGATTTGTGTTGAGACTCATAAAGATCCGTCCATAGCTTTGGTTTATTCTGAGAACTCATTCATAGCTATACATGCTAGTATGCTACGGCGCTAGGGACGAAGGCTTTCCCACCGAAGATGAGCTCATTCCTCCTCTTCCAAATGGACCAGCCGGTGTAGGCAAAGAAAGAAGACCAGCAAGACTTGTCTTTAAGGCCTGGTCTCTCTAAGAGATTATCGTCCAGCCAAACATCCGCTTTATTATTGAAGAAAACCACCAGGACTCTGCCTCTCCCAACAATATGCCAGACTTCCATAGATAAATTACAATCCCTCAACGGGTGGATGATATTCTTAGGCTTCTCTCTGCTTCTGCTTAGACAGTACTCTGTCATGAATCATGGGGACACCTAGGTAGTTACCCAGGTCTTTTGTAATGGAAATACCAGCAAACTGAGAGACACTGATAGCAACCTCACGAGTTGTGTTTTGAGGGTACAAGGATGTTGGATTTCTGCAAGTTGATGGATTGGCCTCACCAGTCACAGAACAGAAGTACTCGATGCATTCAGGAACATGCCGGATCTGATCTAAGGAGGCTTCGACAAACAAGATTAGGTCATCAGCCAAAAAACAAAAAATGATATATGCGGGCCAGTTCTGGAGAATTTGGGGGGAGCCCAACCTGCTCTGCAACTTGCACCCGCCGATGGCAGAAAGATTCAGCTCAAGGCATGTTCCAGAGGATGGATATGCTCGTTGTTGAGACGCACCACATTAATCGGTCCATCAACTTGGGGCGAGATTTGAGGTCGTCTGTAGTTTTGGTTTTCGAATTCTTAGATTAATTCGATTCGATTGTTTCCATTTAATATTTTTTAATTTCAAATTAAAAATCGAATCAAATTCGTTTAAATTTAAAATTTAGTTTTCGATTTGAATTATCGAATAAACCAAATAAATCGATTTTGATTTTTAAGATCTAAATTTTCATATAAATCCAATTTAACTAAATTTAAATCGGTAAAATGATGAATTTTTTAACTATTATTTTATGACTTGTTTAAAAAAAAATTATCAATCAAAATTTACATAAAAAAATAAATAAAAAATAATCAAAATAAATAAACATAAGAAAATTAAAAATCACAATTCGATTTTCGATTCGAATTCGTATTAAAAATCTCGATTCAAAACTAAAATCGAAAATCAAATTTGAAATTCGGTTTTAATCAAAATTGATTTAAATTCAAAAATCAAATTTAAATTTTATTCAATTCGTTCGTTCGGATATTCGATTAGCACCAAATATTACACCCCGATTCCCGAGGGGGTTACGCATGACACGGTCAGAAGCCTTCTCGAGTTCCACTTTGACCGCCATAACGCCCTTTATGCCCTTTTTAGTCTTCACCACATGCACCTTTTCTTGCAATGAAGACGACCGGACAAAATGACTCTTATTAAACTTTTCAATTCATCCCAACTGAATCCCACCCCCTTCCCTTTCTCTCTACGCCTACATACAAGCCCCTTTTCACAAAACTATAAGGAACTGTCTGAATCTGGTGCCAAGTTAAGCCAGAAAAAGTAATAATAAAATGGAATATTTCAAGCAGATGATGACCCGGAAGCTAAATTTGTTTTGAGCAGACAATAGGTTAAATTTTCATAGTTTGCATTCCAGGCAAGGGGCTGGTTACTTTATATCATAAATAACAAATATATATATATATATATATATATATATATATATATATGAAAGAATGTGAATACACAGGTACCGGATAAGTTCTGAGATATCCGATAAATCAACAGGCCACTATGTATGACCCATACAAAATGATCTAAGTACTATACTAAATAGAGTGTAATACTACAGTAATAAAAACCACAATGACACGCAGCTGTGGTTATGGCTCACAAATAACAAAATCGCAAGTAAAAGATTGTGCTCTTTTATTCACTACCTTGAATAAGCATTAAGCAGTTACATCTATTTCTATGTAACAAATTTTTTCAGGGGGAAAGAATAAAAAAGAAATAGTATTTGACTTCTCACAGCACAAAATTGCAGTCCAACATCTACTATCACCAGTAATCCCCACAAGAACAACCTCCATCTTTAAAATGGTGGAATCTGCTAGCATCCCTTAGAACAATTTCCCTTCCAGTAACCCTCGCTATTAGCTTAATTGCACCATGGCAGTCACCGCAGACTCGATGACTTTGTACTAATTGCAAAGGAGTTGAATCTGGAGTATTTATCAGCCCAAAAGCTATAGCCAGTTTTTCACTGTGATATTGTTTTTTTTGTTCTTCTCGTTCATCTACATCAGGAAGCAAAGAATTTGCCTGTGGCACATAACCATGTTGGGATATCTCCTGCATCAACTCATCCAACTTCTGGTATATCTCTTCAGTTTGGACATGGCATTTATCTCCCGAGAGGAAAGCTTGTGACTGTTTCTTAAGTTCAATCCAAGTGCATGCAGGAAACATCCTCAAACCCTTTCTCTTCAGTGTCTGGACAACGGAGGCGGCTTCCTTCAACTTGCCGGAACTATTGTATATATTCAAAAGCACAATATAATTACTGAGTTTCTCAGGTTCCATTCCGTAGAGTTTCTCAGCTGCAAACTTTCCTAGTTCGAAGTTCTTGTGAAACCTAGCAGCTGTTAGTAAGGCAGCCCACATATTTTTTGTAGGACTGAATGGAGCATCTCTTATCAAAGCAAAAGCCTCATCTAAAAGCCCTTCTCGACCTAATAACTCAATCATACATGCGTAGTGCATTGCCCGCGGCTTGATCTTATGATCCCTGGCCATTGCTTCAAAAATTTCCCATCCGAGCTCTGACAAACCAGAATAGCTACAAGCTGACAAAACTGCAAGAAAAGTGACATGGTTGGGTACCATTCCCTCGTGAAGCATCTGCTCAAACAACTCAACGGCTTCATTTCCCCTACCATGGTTTGCATATCCAGCGATCAAAGCATTCCAAGATATTACATTCTTTTGAGGCATCTTGTCAAAGACATGCCTTGCATCTTCTAGCCTTCCCCATTTGCAGTAAAAGTCCACGAGTGCAGTGCTAGCCACTGTATCCAATCCAAACCCATGACGAACCAGACTTGCATGAGCTTGCTTTGCATGTTCCAATGAAGCTAACCTTGTGCATATTCTTACAAGTATTGAAAACGTGAAGTGATCCATTTGAACACCAGAGTCTCGCATCTCATAATACATATCCAAGGCTTCCTCACTGTAACCATGAAGTGCATAACCAGCAATAATAGTATTCCATCCTACTGTGTTCCTCTCTGGCATCTCATCAAAAGCAATACGTGCATCAACAATACTCCCACATTTACTATACATGTCTATTAGTGCACATGCCACAAAAATATCTCCACCAATGCCCATCTTCAAAGCACAAGAATGCAATTGTCTTCCCACTAAAACATGTCCTAAACCCGCAGCTGCCCGAATTACTGTAGCCAAAGTCCGCGAACTAATATCCGGAAAATCATCCCACAACTCCAGGAACAACTGAAAGGCGTCTAAGTAATCTCCACAGTCTACAAGTCCCACAATAATTGTATTCCAAGAAAACAAACTCTTTTCAGGCATTTCGTCAAACAATCTCCGTGCGTCAATCATCATCCTGCATTTTACATGCATCAATAGCACTCTGTCCCTCATATACTGATCCAATTCACCCCCACTACTAATCACATAATTGAACACTCTTTTGACTCCTTTAATGGATTGCAAACTGATACAAGCATCCACCAATGCATCGAAAGTACTAACATCCAAATCAATCTCACCCTCAATCTCTATAATCTCGAACAATTCAAGTGCTTCCTGGTACTTCTTACACAAAACCAGCTTCTCAATTTGTTTACCAAGCCCAGAACCTGATTTCCTGATCTGGGTTTTTTCCAAATTAGGTTTTTCACTATCATTGATGTCAACATTTCTAGGGGCTGGCCTGGGTCTAGGTTTCAAACCCCGTTCAACAAGTGAAGAACACCTAATTCTACAAAATGGGTTTTTCCGATTCTTTCTATTAATCAACAAATAAGTTCCAGAAAAGATACATGTGTTATGATCGAAGCCAAATCTACAAAACCCACTTTGGATCTGATCCACTGTCAAATTTTGGTAACTAGAAAGTGTCAGATCCATGTTGGGTACTTACAGAATCATTAATAGCTAAAATAAGTAACACGATGAAAACACAGAGATGAAGAGAGGAAATATACCTTGAGAAATTGAAATTTGAAAATGGGGTTGTGATAAAGGTGGGATTATAATTTTCTATTCATAGTTTGTTAACAGAGGATTGAGGAAGATTAGCCCGGAGCGACGGCCGAAGCGAGGATAAAAGTGGGATCATCATTGGAAAATCCGTCCGATCAGATTTTTTCTAGGTTTGATGATGATTTGGTAGTGTGGGTAGGTTGCATGAAAATAAAAACAGACATGGAAAACGAAATTAAATATAGAAAATAAAATTATTGACAAAATAAGTATATATAAAAAATATAAAATTTTTTATATAAAAATAATAAAACATCTATATTTTATAGTAAAAAATTAGAATAATTAAATACGTAATTACTAATCACACAGATAATATAAAAATTATAATCCTAATTAAATAAATAAATAATTTATTAAATAAGAAAAATATATTAATATAAATGATATAAATAATTTTAGATAAATTTTAATTAACTTAACATTACAAAAATGATAAATATTTTAAAAACATGAAAACTTTAATATTAAAAAGTTCATGAGGATTATAGGTATGGGACCTTTGTTTATTTTTCTTTCTTTATTTATTTTTTTAAGCCACCACCTGCGATGGAATTGGTAATGGAATTGGTAATGGATCAAATTCAGGAGGCTTATGCCAACATATATTGATTAAATTTTTAATATTATTTTATTAATTTAAAAATTAATCAAAATATATAAATATAAATTGATTTATAATAATTAATATATTAGATATTAACTCATTCGATGTGAAGAGCATTAATTCCGCATATAATTATTTGTTAAATAGGATGTTTAAAACTCAATGGACAATCAAATGATGTTGTTTTTAGTACTAATCAAAAAGCAAGTTTTTTTTTTTTTTTTTCTTGAAACGCCCCGAAGGCCTTGCATTTGAAAACAATACAACGTTGTCTCAGAACTGCTTATAAAACTGGCTCCTTTCATTAGAAACGTCACTTTGACAAATACTAGGACGGCGCCGTTTTTGCATAAATGCAGCTGGGAAAACAAAGCATGCATTGTTTTTGGAAATCAAAAGGAACTTGTTTCCAATATGTCAATAAAAATTTGCCATTCGGATGAAAATTTTTTTAAACGCGTCGTTTTGGAAATTGGATGGAGAGAGAGAGAGAATCTCAAGTTATATATTTGCTAGAAATTAATCAAAATTATTAATCAAATTTGTCTACATACTTTAATCCCCTTATTTCTCTTGTGCGAGAAACGATGTTGTTACCAATTGAGAAGATCTTAATAATCAAACGTAATCGAATCAGGAAAGAGAGATAGAAGTAGAGAAATTATATCGTTTGATCTGTTTCTGAAGGACAGATCTTAATATTTTTCTTTCTCAAGAAAAAAGAAGAAATAAGAACTCAACTTTGAATTTTGCTAGAATTTTAAATTATTTGAATGATTTTTATGGATTAAAACTCTTAATGTATGGCTTAATATTAACATTATGTGATATGAAGAAATTTTTGTTGTTACATATAAAAGTAGAAATTGCAACGTTAGCACAATTATATAGTATCAAAAAATTACATGCGAGTAATATCAAGTTTCGAGATTTATGAATAGAAGAGAGTCATTCCCATTATATAATTCAATTACCATTCAACAATAACAAATGTAATTCAAAACAACTTGTAACTCTTTCCATCTTACTCATGCTTGCAAGAGACATTGCTTTGGTTACTTTTTTTTTTTTTTTGTTAAATTAAATACAATGGGAGGAAGGAACTAGTTTCTAAAAGAAATCATATTCCAAACATTATTTTGGTTACTTTTTTGTATTTTATCACCGATATTCAAGTTACTCAATGAATTCGATTAGAATATTGTGGAGCCTAATTTAGGGATGATCTTTCCTAGTGTCTGTTTTTTTATTTTTAAAACTCAAATCCATAACTTTGATTAAAAGAATTTATTACTCTGTCACTAAACCCAAATAAGGATAGTCATTGCTTCGGCCATCGAAATTCGAAATTACACGAAACAATCTTTAGCCAAAGTTGGGCCAAGCCCCACACCAAGTTTGCTTCTCTTTCTCCTCCCTCAACAATTTGACAAAAAGACGTGTAGCTCCCATTACTGTCCTTCTAGGACACAATTGGGCCCTCCTGGACCTGATGGTGGATGCTTGGTTGAATTTGATGAAGAAATTAATTGAGTTTGGACCATAGAGGTCGAATGAAAGCCTCACCTGTAGAAAATGAACATTATTATTATTATTATTTTTTAATTACACAATAATTTGAACTCTGAATCTCAAGATTAGAGGAGAAGAATTGTAATCACTAAACTATCTCATTGAGAATATTATTATTTGCGGTTATGGTCACAGAGGAAGTCTATAAATTTCGTGAAAAGAATAGAAATTCATTTTTGACGGAGCGAAAATTCAAATCAAATCTTGATCGTGAGATATTTAATGTTATGTAAAATTGAAAAGATTAATCTTATTGGTGGTAAGAAATAAAAATAGTGATTTAAAATAGTATTGAATTCACAACATATCATTAAAATTTAAAATAATTTAATGTTGTCGAATAAAAACGGGAAGGACGCAACCAACATTATTACCATTCTTTAAAAAATATATATATATATATATATATATATATATATATATATATATATATATATATTACAACAATGATTATTTTGAAACTTTAGTGGTCATAGAAATAATCATTACACATCATTTATTTACTATTATTTCAATTATCGGGGGGTCCTTGCCATTGCCTCCCATTGTCTTCACCCTACTTGTGGCATAACAAATATGATAAATACTGTTCGCAAAATAAAATTGTGATAACAAGTCCACGACTGTAACAATGATAACAATCAGAATCTTTATCTTAAAATTTGAACTCGATCGTGAGAGAGACAAATATAAGATATTTAAAAAAAACAACACACACACTACACCACTAGGCTTGTAATATGATAAAATAATGATTTAACTTGCTCTAATTCTCCTACGCTATTCATTTTTATCTAAAATCATCTTTTTTAGTTAACTCCTTAACTATCATATATTTGTAAAAATATTGTATCCATGTTTTAACAGTCTATCTCATCATTTGATTAAATCTTCTATATTTAAACTCTTGATCTGCTTAACTGGTACGTCTCTGCGGTTTCGTTGTATATGTTCAAATCATTTCAAGCGATACTCTCACATTTTATCCAAGTGAGTCTACGACTAATAAATAAAATTAGTATTATTTATAGGTGTTAATGACATTTTATTATGTAATTTAATTCATATAATGCTATCTTATTTACATAATAGAAATAATATTAATTAGTTTATAAAGTCATCAAAGTTCAACTATAATTTTATTTGGATAACCAGAATCGGATAAGGTTTTCAATGTATAAAATTATTGATATAATGATATTTTTTTAAAAAAGAATTAACATCTACTTACATAATTTTTTATTATTTATCTAAAAAAAAAAAAAAAAAAAAAAAAAAGGGTTTTTAAATTTTTTTAAAAAAAAAAAAAAAAAAAAAAAAAAAATAAAAATTATTAAATTTTGGTAATTAAAATTTATAAAAGTGTTTATAAGTCTAAAAAATACTTATAAACAAAAAAAAACAATAAACTGTTCCTACCAACTTTTTTATTTTGGAGCTTTTAAGTACAAATAAAATAAACTATTTTGATCAATAAAAATACATTTTTACCTTTTATATTTTAACAAAAATTACAATTATACCATAGCCTTTATATTCTCATATAATAATAGGGTTTCATTAATTTTAAAAAAATTCATTATGTCAATTTACATATTTTTCTGTCATACATCTCTCTTCTCATCTTAAAATTTTTGGCTCTGGCTTTTATAATATATTTATGATTATGGATTTTATTATAAATCATGTTAATTTAAATTATATATTTTTATTTGTAAAAATAAATCTAAAAATTATTTACTTTATTTATTCGTTTTTAACTGAATTGTTTTAATTTTTTTCCTGTCATTTAAATTGTAACACAGTTTACTTTTAAAATATCTATTCTATAGTTATGTAAAAGTATCTTATGCCTACAATAGTTTTTTATCTATTTTATATAGTTTATAAATATTTACTTTACCAAACAGTTAACTACTTTTAAGTAACATTTATCCAAATAGATAACAACTAATTTTTAAAAAAATTAAAATGAGTTTATAAATTAAAAAACTACTTATAAGCATAGTGCTTATAAGTAGATTTTTTTAAACAATCCCAAATGGCTCCTAAATTACTTTAATCGAAAATTTTTAATTAAGCCCATATTATCCTATTATATAGTTTGTAATTTTATCATCAAACTTTTTTTTTTTCCTTTTTTGATTTAAATAACATTGCTCTTCAAAGAATTCAGAAGCACACCATAGAGCATGCAAGATACAACTTTTTAGGTATAGTCTTTTAATTATAAATTTCAAATTTCAATCATAAGAATAAAGAAATAAAATTTGAAATAATTAATCCTTTTATGAAGGGTCTCAAAGTATTTAAATCGGATTAATCAAATAAAATTCGGATATGTAATCCACTTAAAAAAAATACAACTTCTCGTTTTTTCTGAAAGCAAAAAATATCTACACAGCCCCACCTAGGGGTGTTCATTATTCGAGTGAATCATTCACCTACCCGATTCATTATAAATTTGGGTTAATAAAAATCAGATTGGGTGAATGGTTTCCCTTAATTAAAAATTCGAATGAATGATTCAGATATAAAAATAAAGATTTTTATTCAGGATTCGTCCGAAATCCAAATAACATATCTTCACATAACATGTCATACTCAATTCAATTAAAAGTCAAACTGTTTAATCTGAATGATTAGAGAAATTTTTTATATTATGTGATTATTTGGATAAATAAAATCAGAATCATTTAATCTTAATTTAATTTAAGTAAATTTATTTAAATTTTATTTTATTCAATTCGATTTTTTGTTATATTTTTTAAATTTGAAAATCTGAATACCTAATAAACCGAAAATCGCCCAAATGAACACCCCTGGCCCCACATCACTCCCCGCCTCCCTTCCTCAAAAGGGGTGACACGTTTCCACTAACGAACTTGGCACATTGACGTTGTCAAAAATGGATTATCTGCTAATGAGTTAAAAATTTATATTGTAATTTATCACGATTTATTTTAAAAAATTTGTATTGAATTCAAAAAAATATTTTAATTAAAATTTTAATATAAATTTTTAATATGACCAACCTTAAAACTTGAGATTAAGGTCCAGCTCAATAGCGAATTCAGTACCCAAAAGCAATCGAGATAAAATGTTTTTATAAAATGAAATGACATATTTTTAAATCACAAACACAATTTTTTTTTGTGGGCCACTGGTCCAGGTTGTTATTGTTACTGAAAATATTATGAAAAATTTTTCTATCTAATTATTAATTTATTAGGTTATATAATATTATTTTTATTATATTCACAGGTTAATTGATCATAATTTTATGAAGTTTGCTGGATAACTAATACAGTATTTTGATTGGTTTAATAATTAGCTAATTCAGATATTGTGAATAGAGTAAAATCATTCATATTCAAAATGGTATTCTACTATCTTCTTACAATAAAGAAGTCTCAAATTTAAATAGATGAAATTGCTTGTGTGGATAGCTTCGTCGGAAAAAGAAATTTGTAGTTGCCTAATATTATAGTAGAATATAATAACGACTTAAATATAAAAAATGTAATTATGCTTCAAATTAATAAATGTTTTACATAATATTAAAATTCTCATAATGATATTAAAGAAAATAGTTGAAATTGATTAATTTAATCGGTAAAAACATTTTAAGTTAAAAATAAAAGATGTTGCACTTAAAATCCATCTACAGTAAGGTTGGGGGATTCATGAAGAGAAGGAAAAGTGACTCCTAGCTCAATCACTTTCAATATATATATACATTTTTTTATATTAATTAGATATATTAAATTATATTAAATTTGGTTAAAAATTTCAAAAAGTATTAACAAACAAAATTAGAATTAAAAATAATTATTTGAACTCAATCCTCGATAAAAATAGGCCTTTGAGCATATATAATATTTTTCAAATTGAGTTAATTCAGGTTGATTTAAAATATTAAGAAAAAAATCTCAGTCTTTGTCTAAATCATAATTAATACTATGTTTCTATTTGAGAAAATTCAACAGCGACATTGTTAAAAGTTTTTTATATCCATTTAAATAATATTAATTTATATATAAACAATTAAATTATTTCACACAAAATTTGAAACATAACATATTTAAAAATAATAAAACCTTCTATTGCCCTTCCATTGTAGAAATAAACAATGTTTTAAAAATTGAATTTGACTGATCGATTCAATGGTAAATCATTTTATACTCCGGTTCTATTTTTATTATTAAATTAAATAAAATCAAATTTGATTAAAATCATTTAAAATCGGTCAAAATCTATAAAATCACCTGATCGGATTAATATAATATATAAATTATATATAAATTTTATTTTATTTTAAAATATATAATATATAAATTATATATATAATATAATTTTGATATCATTGACGATTGAATTGATTTAACTAATAAATTAAAAAATTGATTGAATTATTTATAGATTCAATTTTAAAAACAAAAATAAACGAATGTACGAGGAAGACTTGAAGCTGAAGGGGGAGCGAGGAGGGCAAGTTGCGGTGCGGTACAAGTTGGTGCTCCAACCAATGAATACTTGACACGTACGTCTACTTTTAGCAACAACTTGCTGCTACGTGGCAGAAATCGATATCGTATACGGCCCAGAAAAAGGGATGGCCCAACTTTCATCCGCGATTTTCTTTCGCTGACCTGTACTTCTCGTTGTAGCTCCGTATATCGCGTGAATGGCGTACCATCTAATATCAGCCATAATAATTAGTTGTTATATTTTTAAAAATTTTTAAAAAGCATGGAAAAAAAGAAAAATTAAAAATTCTTCCAATAGATTTGATAATATCTAGATTATTAATAATTAAAAATTCCCATAATGATTAAAAGATTATTAATTAGACTAATAAAACTAGTGATATCAGGTTTTTGTTACATTTAATATTGGTTTTTTAATACAAATAAAGTTATTTTAGTTAGAAAAAAATAAAAATGACAAAATTTAACTTAATTTTATTCTATAAATATAATACAATATTTTTTGAAAAAATAATTAAAGAAAATATTTCATCTCATAAATATAATATACATTTTTAAAAATGACAAAATTTATATAGTAATTTATCACGATTTATTTTTAAAATTTTTATTGAATTCAGAAAATATTTTAATTAATATAAAATGTCATGAAAATATTTGTCTAACTAATTCTTAATTTATTGCATTATATAATATTGTTTTTGTTATATTCATAAGTTAATCGATCGTATTTTAATTATTCATATGATTTTTTTTGGATAATTAATATAGTTTTTGATCGATTTAATGATTAGCTAATTTAGATATCGTGAATAGAGTATAAACATTCATATTCAAAACGGTATTCTGTATATCTTCTTACAATAAGAAAGTCTAAAATTTAAATAGATGAGATTACTTGTGCGGATAGCTTAGCTGGAAAAAGAAATTTGTGGTTGCCTAGTATCATAGTAGAGTATAATAATGATTTAAATATAAAAAATGTAATTATGCTTCAAATTAATAAATATTTTTCATAATATTAAAATTCTCATAATGATATTTGAGAAGATAGTCGAAGTTGATTAGTTTAATCGGTAAAAACTTTTCAAATTGAAAATAAAAGGTGTTGCAATTAAATTCTATCTGTAGTAAGGTCGAGGGATTCATGAAGCGAAGAAAAGTGACTCCTAGCTCAATCACTTTCGATATACAGACATTCATATACAGACATTCATATACGTATATATTTATATATATTTATATTAGTTAGATATATTAAATTATAAATTAAATATGGTTAAAAATTTTAAAAAGTATAAACAAACAAAATTAGAATTAAAAAAATTTTATTTGAACTTAATCCTCTGTAAAAATAGCATTTAAGCTATATACTTTTTTTTAATCAAGTTAAATCAGGTTGATTTAAAATATTTAAAAAAGGAAATATCTTTATTTGTGTTTAAATTGTAACTGATATTCTATCTCTATTTGAGAAAATTCGACATAGATATTGTTAAAAGCTTTTTATTTCCATTTAAATAATATTAATTTATATATAAATAATTAAATTTATTTCACACAAAATTTAAAACGTAACATATTTAAAAATTATAAAATTTAATTAGATTAACCTCCCTTAGCCTTTTCGTCGCAGAAAGAACCAAATCTAAGAGGAAGACCAGAAGGGGGGGGGGGCGAGGAGGACAAGTTGCGGTACAAGTTGGTGCTCCAACCAATGACTACTTGACACGTACACTACTTTTTATCAACAAGTTGCTGCTACGTGGCAGTCTTACAAACGATATCGTACACGGCCCAAAAAAAGGTACAAGTTGACAGTGACATCGCCATGTGGGCCCAACTTTCATCCGCGATTTTCTTTTTGCTGACGTGTACTTCTCCTTGTAGCTCCAAATATCGCGTGAATTGCGCACTATGTACCATCACCCATAATAATTAATTGTTATATTTTTAAAAATTTTGTAACACATAAATCTTTTAATATATGTTGACCGAATTTTAAGAAAAGAATAAAATCATAATAATAAATTTATATTAAAGAAATGTGCCTTACTGTATGATGATAAAACAAAATTTAAATTAAAATTTTTATAATAATAATATAAAAAATTATTCTTATATATTATAGTAATATCTAAACTCCTTTATTCCAATAAGTTTCAAATCAAATGATTCATTCCTCAATTCGAGTTTTAATATGGATAAAAAATATTTTAATTAGAAAATAAACAATAAAAATGGCAAATTTTAACATAATTTTATTCTATAAGTATAAAACAAACTTTAAAAAAATAATTAAAGAAAATATTTCATCTCAACATCAGACAAATGGGTTGCTTAATGTGATGACAAGCTAATCTTTACTCAATCATATGATAAGATTGATTTGTATGGTGTCCAAATGGTGTTGCGTAGCAGATTTTCCCACATATGATTTTTTTTTTCTTTTTTATGTCTATTCAAATTTAATCCTAATCCATAGATATTAATAATATCTTCTTTTTTTTTTTTAGTGCGCAACCCTTTTTACAAGATTTGTTACTTTTGCATTAGTATTTCTTTTTATTTAATACAAGCCGAGCTTGTGAAGATGATATGCTACTGCTAGTTGCTAGAATATAAGATTTTAAAATTATGCCACTTGTTTCGTTCGATGTAGTTGTGTTTGTTACAACGTTAGCCAACTTTCGTATCTAACGGGGAGATGAGGGGTGGGTGGGGGAGATTTTACCCATGGTGTGGAGGGGAAATTCCTCCATCGGGGGGGGGGGGGTGTATGAAGAGTGAAAAAGTACTTTCAGTCCCTTATCCCAGGGGGGCTTTCCGAGATATCCATATATATATATATATACCTTTAAAATATTGCATAATATATATTGTATATAAAGATAATTTTAGTAGTTTAATTTATATTTAAAAGAATTAAAATAAAAACTCTAATCTAAATCCTCATTTTCCCTTATCTTATTTTCTTTTTCACTTGGGTCTTTGAATCAATATTTTGCCATTGCTGCTCACGCACTCTATCTTTAAGTCTCCTCAATAATAAATTTTACTTATATTATGATAATTCTATTTCATTACTTTCATATTACATATTTTACTTGTAAAAACAAAAAAAAAAAACATTTCTAAAAAGTTTCGCTAATCCTTTAAACACAAGACACAAAAACTCTCTCTTGACCCTAGCGAAAAAGGATAAATTGGGAGCATATTTAGTATACTTAAAGCCATCGTTTGAATCATCCATAGTATATTTGTCGGTAGAATTAAATATTAAATTTTTTAATTAAATTTTAGATTTTAAATTTAAAAATAAAAGAATTATACTAAGAGATTATCTCTAAAAAAAAGTTATCACAAATATTTAAATATAAAATAAAAAGAATCATTCATAGGGGACATAGTTTTGTAAGTCAATTGAACTGATTTTTAAAGATAACTTGTTTAAGGGTGAGAGAGAGAAAATCTGAATTTTAAGTGTTAATTTATGAGTATTAGATTTTTATTTTAATAATTAAATTAATAAGAAGCGGGCGTTCCGCGCGATGGAAGAATTGGGTGAAGGATCGTACATGGGCCAAGTGTCCCAATTCAAAGAACATCGAAATGTCATGAGAGAGAGGGAGAGAGAGAGATCGAACAATTATAGACAGATCAAGTATGACACACAAAATCCGGTATGGGATACGGTGATGTGACTCAGGATGTGAGGCTGTCTGCCACATGTCACTCACCTAGGACGCCTAGTACAATTCCCTTTTGTGCATTACAGCTGTTTATTTTAAGCAATCAAATCAAAGATGGGGACCCCCGAACCGATGTCCAGCGCGGCGCTCTCCGTTCCTTTCTTTCCTCAAACAATTTCTCTTAATTAACCATAAAAATATAAATTTCTAAAATTATTTTAAAATTTAAACATAGACAATTTTTAAATTTAGATTGAGTTGAAAATTATCTATATTTGAAAATATTACAAAAGTGATAAATAACATTGAACACAAAAAAAATTTATAAAAAATTTTTGACCGACTTAACTCGTGTGCAATGAAATTAGACTAAGATTAAATTTAGACTAAATTCTCAAATCTAATTTTTTCTATTAATATCTTATAAGATTAACTCATCCCAATGCATTTCATATTTTTTGAGTTAAATATTTACTAAAAATAAATTAACCAAATAAATATTTTGGTAGTAACATTTTATCTAGGCATAAATTACCAATAATATAATTTTATGAAAAAAGATTTTAAGTTCTTTAGGCAAACTTTTAAGCAATTCTCTAAAGAGTGAAAGAAAGATATTTAAACGTTTTATAACTCATATAAATTATTAATATTTGATAATTATATTAATTTTAATTAAATTTATTTTGATTCAGATTAAATTTTTTAAAAATAAAAGTCTTTTAATATTTATTTTTATTATATAAAAAATTTAAATTTAAAATTTTATTTAAACATTGAATTACTTCATTAATTAACGTTAGTATATTATATAAATTATAACAAATTGTACATAATGTCATGCTTTAATTAGTTATTTTACATGATGTACAAAAATAGCGTTCCTGATTAGAGAGCGAGAGAGAGAGAGAGAGAGAGAGAGGTTGCGGCTTTACGATGCCGAGAGAGAGAAAGGGCAAAAAAAGAAAGAAAGACACGTGTTGGTCCCATTTAGGAGTGACACGTGTATCACCAAAACTCAATCCCACGAAAAACCAAACGAAACGACACCTTTCCTTAAAGAGAGAAAACAGGTGTCGATTTATAGTTTGTTGTCGCGTTAAAATCTGAGCCTTGTCGACCCCACGTGGTTATCATCGACTCTCTTTCTCCTCATGACCTCCACGTGTCGACCTCATGCCTTTCCTCTTCACTATGGTCAATATTGTCATTTCATGCAAAATATTACCTCGCTAACCAGAATAAAAATGCATCTGCCTCTCATTTTCCTCTGTTTCTCTCCTTGCTTTCCATTTCTCTCTACTCTCTCTCTCATATGGCGAAGATTCATACAGATTTCGTAACAAAACAATATGAATTCAATAGTTTCAACTTCATCCCTTCTTTTCACTTTCTGGGTTCCTGAATATTTTACCACAGCTTTGTATTCTCTTACATCCTCTCTTTTTCCTCCGTTTATCACTTGTTTGACGTCAATTGTTGGGAAAAATGAACTTCGTTTGCAACCCAGAAACACCAAACGTGTCAATTTCGTTCCAAACAAATCAATTGAAGAAATTCGTAGGATTTGAAGTAGATGAAGAAACAGAGGAAATTGAACTGAGTTTAGGTTTATCTTTAGGAGGCAAATTTGGAGTGGACCCAAAAGCCAAAAACAAGCTAGTTAGATCATCTTCAATACCAGAATTCGTGAACCCAACAAAAGATGAAGAGATTTTGGGTATTGTCAAAATTGAGTCCACAAATGGTTTAGGGAGGACATTTTCTCTGCCAACAGAAACAGAGGAGTGGAGGAAGAGGAAGGAGATGCAGAGTATGCGAAGAATGGAAGCAAAAAGGAAAAGATTGGATAAGCAGAGAAATATTGGGTTTAGAAGAAATGGGTTGGTTGATGAGAATTGGAATGGGTTTGGAGTTGGAGGAATATTGCCTAATCTGGTTAGTTCTGGTAGAGAAGTTAAGGTGGTTGCCGGAAATGGCGTTGGCGGTAGGGCGGAGGCCTCGATTGGATCGCAGGGAAGTGGGGGGATTTCAGATACTGATAGTCAACTCATTCAAGGTATATACAATGTCTCAGAATTTTAAACATAGTTTATTTTGTTTTGTTTTGTCCCCCCACCCCCCGGTGAGTAGTTTATTTATTGGTGAGAATTTGGAATATGATTATTGTTGTTGTTGTTGTTGTTGGATTTTTGTGTGTGTGTGTGTGTGTGTGGGTTTTGGGGGGGGGGAGAATTCAATTGCTGGTTCTTATTTCCCATTTCCCATTTTAGGTTTTTTTATACTATTATCTTACCTTATTTACTTATTTATTTTATATTTATGTTTTTTCTTATGCATCAACGATATAGCTCACATAACAATGACACTGGTAAACCTTACTCTTGACCCAAACCAAATGTGAAATTTTGAGGTTTGATTGAACCTAGGACTTGGTAACAGGTGCATGACTTGCTAGATCAGTTGGAGATCATTTACCGTTATAATTAATTGAATGGCCAATCGTTGGGATAAAGTAATTTGAGATTTTTTGGGATTGGGGGGGTTTGTTTTGTGGTTTTGCATTTCTTATTTGCATTTGGGTGGAGGATTGTTGCGCAAGTTTTCTCCTACTTTAAGGAATCCTGTCCTTGAGTTGCAAACAAGCCCTTTTAGGCAATGGTTGGTCATGTGTTGCTTTGTAACAAAGTAGTTGAAGAGTATGTTGGAATGCAAAGGAATTTTAGGCAATGCTTCTATCTACGGCTCTTGATAAATGTAGAAACTTGCAATGTGTCTTTTGCTCCAGCTGCCCCAAAACAAACTAGATGCACCATGCTCTCTTCCTTGCTTCTAGTTACTAAGTATCATCACTTGTTGAAGACACGGTTGTGGTTGGAAACGAACCGGAAGGAACCAAACCGTGGTTAACTAATCATAGAACTCAACAAATGAAGTTTTACTGCTTTGAGAATCAGAATCGTGTGTAAAGATTCGATTTTGGTTCTTCATTTTTAAGAATTGAAAATCGATGGTTTTTGGTTCAAACTGTCGGTTCGAATCATTGAGAATCATCGGTTTGGAACTCACGGCTTTTTAAGATAATTTTTCTTTTTAGTTTGTTGGAACATGAAAATGTTCAATCAAGTGATTTCGAATTCTTTGACTTCGAAGGAACGACCGGTAGTAGTGGAGGAGACAAAAACAATGGTTGAGCCGGTGTAAGGTAAGGCGTAAAGATAAGTGTATTATGTGGTTTTTGATTTCACGTAGGAAACTCATACTCCAAAAATGAAAAATCCACCTCGTGTTCTTTCTATTCCTTCTTTTTTTCTGTCAACATTCACTCACAGATTTGTGAAGTCTTTTGGTTAGTCGCCCACCCCCCTCTCTCCTCTTCCTGTGTATACTTGAATTCGATGATCTCTTATTGTTTTGGGTTCATTTTTGATTTGGATTTTTTAGGGCTTTTTGGGAAACATGTCATTACCGTTCTTGTGGCGTTCAATCAAAGCTTCCCGGGTTTTTTAATGTCTATTCACATTGTAATGTTCGATCTACGGTTCTAGGAATTACTTGGCTTTTATTTGCCTGCACTGGAACTGGTTTCTTTCTTTCTTTCTGTCTTTTATTTTTATTTTTCAATGGGTAGGACTTGCAATGGAAAATTTTTCAGTCTAACAAATTTTTAAGGTAAGGTTTTGTGTTCTTTAGGGGCATTTGGAAGAAGAAGGTGAGGTGGTCTTATTTTTATCTTTTTTTTTTTCTTTTCTTAATAAAATAAACCACAGGGGGCTAATTGAGGGGGTAACAAGCCAAAAAATAAGGGGCAGCAAGTGGCTTTTTGCCAAAAAAGTGAACTACAGGGGGCTTTTCGATAGCTTGGAACCCGATGGGATAACTTGCTAATCTTGCAAACTGCAGGGGGTTTATTTGCAATTTTTCCTTAAAAAGAACAAAAAAAAAAAAAAGCTTTTTAATTTGTTATTGGTTTAACCCTCATATTAAATTAAGATTTTTCTTTAAGTCACAAAATTGTAAACGTCATTACCTCTTTTCCTTGCATCTTCCTTTATTTTCTCTAGTTCTTTTAATTAGAAAACTAGGAAAAATCTTTCTTTGGCTTTATAAATTCCAGATTGAAGGTTTGGAGCAATCATCATATAATTCTCTTGGCTCTACGAGATTTGTTGGCTTCAATAAAAATTAAACTTGCATTATATTTTGAGGCAATTTTGTTTTCTGCAAGTTGCATGAAATTAGAGAGGAACACCGACACCATTTTTAAGAATGACGATGTGTGCTGGGAATGAAGATTATAATTTGATTTTTCATTGTTATGGGGGCACAAATCAAGTTATTTCCTTGCTTGGCTCACTTTTGCCCATGTGTGCTGGCCTTACTACGAATTTAGATAGTTTGATTTGTTTGTGATCAGTTTGATTATATATCAGTTTTTACTTAATTATGTGGTTCAATGAAGACTTTCTTAGTCATGAAGCTAATCAAGAATAAATTACAAAATAGAATGATGGAACAATTTCTAGATGTTTTTCTTTTTAATTATATACATTGAAAAAGAAATTGCTACAAAGTTCAACACCTTCAATCATAAAAGAATTTAGTATTATAAAAGAATGTAGGACAAGCATACTTTTATCTATATATATATTTATGTTAAATTTTGAATATATAATTTCTTATTTTAATAATAGATTTTAAAATTATAGTTTGGCCACTCAGAAGAATTTCTAGAACCGCCACTACCTATTACCCATCCTATAGTTTCATTTTGTTGCTTTTGTATAAATAGAAATAAAATTACATACACATTCTCTCTAAAATATCTCATCCATGTACAAGAATTAAAGTTTCTCAAGTAAAAGAAAGGCAGATTATTGGATCTTGATTAATGCTTTAATAGTGCATGACCTTATTATTGAAATGAAGATCAAAGTTATGATGAGCACATGGTGATAGAATAATTTGTGTAAGAAATGGATGACAATGCTTAAATCACATCAAAAGGAGACATATGGGGTGGACCATAAAAAGTTTGTGAAGTTTCCATATGGTGGCTTTTGAGTGTAATTGCATCATATGCCCTTTATTTTATTTTTTTCTATTTTTGGGTTTTTTTTTGGGGGGGGGGGGGTTCCTTTATATCTACACATGCAACAACTTGGTAGGGTAGTCGGGAGTAAATGTGTTCCTGACATTAATGTCTAAAATCTCATACAAGGAAGTACTGTGAAAAGACTATTTCTGACTTGGTTAGCTACTGTCCTAATTTTCAAATTTCTTGCAGTCCATTGGTATCATTGCAAGCAAAAAGAATAACTAGGAACTTCTATCAAGTCATGGTTGGGTTCTGAATTCTATATATTATCTATCATTTTTCTCTTAAATTCTAATGCTGTATTCTTTGATGTTACTTTAGTCTTAAGCAGGTGGGCTGGGGCCATGTGCATGTTCCCAGTTAGTTTGGGACACAGGATTAGGTAGAGGAAGTTAAAAGTATGCTGTGTTCTAAACAAATGAACCCCATTGGCCTAGGCAAGGTGATCCCTAGATGAGGCCCCGGTGTCCATTGTGACACTAACATTTTCAGAAGAACATTGTTCTGTTATAGCTGAATTAGGGTTGTTCATCTCACTTTGGGTTCCTTCGGCGTGGTCATTTCAATATGTTTGGATTAAGTCACACTGAGTTCAGAATATATTTGGATGAACCCATGCTTATGATCTTGACAGTTGCTTTGTTTCATGAGCCATTATATGTTATGTGTATGTTACCATTGATATGCTGGTAGAATGTGTGTCTGTGATGTTAATACAAGTCCTGGAGAAAACTGTTCAAGGAATGCCTAAATTGGATGTTCCCGCACACCACACCTGCAACACCCTCTCTTTCTTTTGGTACATCCATGGAATTTGAACTTTCTTCCGGTACAAATCATACTCAATGTTTGTTATCTTTTTTCCCTCATGGAAAACAGAAACGAAGCCATGTAATGACGGAAGAAGCACAGCTGCTGCTCAAGAGAAAACCGAGTCAAAACCACCAGTCATTCCTAGACTTACGACTGCCAAACCAGGCAAGGCCAATGGAGCTGTAATGGAAAATGTGAGCAAAGAAGCCAAGGACGTGATGGGGATGAATGTGATGGAAGAGATGCCTTGTGTGTCAACAAGAGGACTTGGTCCCAACGCAAAAAGAATTGAAGGTTTTCTCTACCGATACAGGAAGGGGGAAGAAGTTAGAATAGTATGTGTTTGTCATGGTAGCTTCCTCACTCCGGCTGAGTTTGTCAAACACGCAGGCGGCGGTGATGTTGCCCACCCGCTCAAGCACATTGTTGTCAATCCAACTTCGTCTTTGTAACGAGGTGGTTAAGTGCAATGACTGAGAAACGGTTCAAGTGCCAAAAATCCAAATGCCGAAATGTTCAAACAAATTTTGTGACAGGTGGTGGTGATAAATTGATGGGGTTTGAACAGCAGTTCTTTATGTTTTAGACAAATGGAAATTGTAGTCCTATCAATGTGTCACCAGATTTTTGGCACATTAAAGTTTGTCTTTGCCATCTCTTGATCAAGAAGGGGCTTTCTCTCTCTCTCTCTCTCTCCTTTTCTGGGTTTGAAATGGTTCCAAGTTAACTAGACTATGGCACGTTTCAGAGCTGCACAGGCAGTAAATAGCTACAGAAGTAGGATGGGCCGGCATTATTGGAGCGGTGCTGCATTATGAATTAAGAAAAGGGTGGAGGAAAATTTTACAATGCCACGGGGTATCAATTAAGTGAGGATCTCAGTTCTTCTATCGTAAAATACTAGGATTTCAAGTGATTTTTAAGTTTTTCCTAATAGGCATCCTAAAAGGACTACGGATATCAACAACCTAAATCACCGAGTTTAGTGCAGGATGAGGCTTTTAATCATCGTAACTCGAAGTAAGACACAAGATTTGAACTTTTTCCAACCAAAGAGAGGTTGGAGTCAGCGTGAGCAATTTTCCTTATCAACCTAAATCGAATTGGACTGTCCTTCAATAACAGTTCAAGCGTCAATGCCATTCTATTTCTATTTCAATCATCTTTTTTCTGATTCAATTTTGTTTGATTATATTTCTTTATTAAATATTTATATATATATATATATAGAATTCGACTTTGATTTTCAGATTTTTTAAAAAGTTATTTTACATTATTCAAGCAAGCATAAAAATTTGATATTTTTAAGCCAAAAAAAAAAAAAAACCAAACAGAAAAATTAAATAATCAAAAATCGAATAACCAAAAAACAATTCGGTTTCTGTTAACTAAAAACCCAACAAAATAATAAAAAACCAAACACTCGCCCCTAGCCGCAGCAATCCACTTTGTTACCCTTCGTTGCTATAAGAATCCACACTCCCTATGCACTGTTGGGTTTCAACTATTACTACCTCTCATGAGATAATGACTATAATATCCTTTCCTAACTCATGTAGGTTTTTGATCTAAATACAATTACCGGGCATACCTTTTTTACTATTCGCAAAGACAAACATCATCAAACGATCTGGGTAAATCGAGGAGATCGACCACAAAATTTGGGAGTATGGAAAGTCACGGCTCTCTTTCGGGGGTTCTCTTTACGGCTTTAGAGATGCACTCATGGTTGTTTGCTTCGTAGCCTACAACACAAAACAGAGACATGATTGTACATTCTGAGCGGACCCACAAGTGAGGAGGTCACAGAGGGTCCGGTCATCATTGCTTTCTCGAAAGGGCACCGAAGAAAGGAGCAAATTCTCTTTCCTCACCAAAAAAAAAAAGAAAAGAAAGGAGCAAATAGTTATTGGTCTGGTGCTTGACATTTGGTACGCACAGAATATTATTTAGGAGGTGTAAAAAAGATGAGTCAGTACCCACTACCCATCTACAAATCCTTCTGAAAGAGACAATTCAAACTATCTATTTTCCCATCTTAGTTTTCCTCACAAAAAATGCTTTGCATTCTCGTGACCATTAGTGGACCCCTGGCCATTGAAACGTTCAAATTGGTTTACAACTAATTCGGAATTGCAATCTACATTCCAACTAACATGCCCTAAAATAAAAAATGTTGGAAAGGCGGTCTAAAGGAATTCCAAATTGGAATAAGGGAGGCAAAAGAAAAGTAGGGTCAATTTGAAATGTTGGACAATTCTAGACTGATGCCTTTTGGACTCCAAAAAGGAGAGGAAAGTGGGTGTCCCACATAAGTGGAAGGAATTGATGGATGAAAACCCCTTGCCTGGCGAGAAAGGCCTAACAAATGGCATCAATCAGTATAGACTTTTGAACATGGTGACGATTCTTGTGGAGGACTGGATTTGATCAAGGTCAAAGGTCTGTATTAACTATGGTCTTGGCCCCGGAGAAAAGAAGAAAATATATGCAAAGTCATGACATATTAGTGACCTTGTGCATATGAGAGATGGAAAGCACAAGGTCCGAGCAACATCTAGATGGAGTGGGGGAGAAGGGAGGTAGTAGATAAAGACAAATGGAGACACCATTCACCTATTCATCAATCCCCAATACCCCCTTTTTAGGAGTTTTGAAGAAAAGGTACACAAAGAAGATAGTTTCATCCTCTTCTTTTGAAATTTTTAACTACCGAGGGAAAGGATTTTAAAAGATTGAAGTAGGAGAAGACCACTTCATCACCCCAACCTTTCCTCACCTCTAGAGGCAATCCAAACACAACTGGAAGGTCTTCTCCCCCCCCCCTTCGATCATTCATTCCATCTCCGCTAATCAATCTCTTTCCTTCATTCCATCTCCATTAATGAATCTCTTTTGTTCACAATAAGTACATCCTAGTAAAATCAACCTTGGATCCTATGCCTTCAGAAGGTACATGAACAATTGAGAAATGAAACTAAAACCCCCCGGTTCCCCCCTCCCTCCTTTCCCACCTTCCCAAGGCACAAACACGTTCTATTCCAGAATCATTTCTTCCCCGATCTTCTACCTTATCATCGATTCTATTTCAGAGACATTGAAAGGCACAATGCTTTCAAATGTCTACTGACATATGAATACCTTATGTGCTGTACTAATGCAACCTACCGAAGAAATCACCGGACCACATGCAATTATCTACTTATAAGGACAACCACTAGAATAGGCAGCCCACACAAAAAATGCCAATAAATATTCAAGTTTAACCGCACATATGGGGGGAAAAAAATCCCAAGTTAAATCTGAAAATATTTCTATTCTTCAAATCTTATTGAACAAATCAGAATGATACAGGTATACAGAGTGGGAAACAAATTAGTCTGCACTCTTCTGCAGACTCATTAGTAAGCCCCCTAAACCAGGTAAGTAGCACAGAAAATTGGGGGCAGAACAATATTTTAATTTACTAGTGGAATAACTAAAAAAGAAAAAAAAGCCTAGATGAAGCCCAAAAATGACTGGCGCAAGACAAAAAATACAATTAGGGTGTACCTGCTAGACAACACTATGTTAATTGCTAACATGATGGTGGTTGAAGTTGTTTCAGACGTCGTACAACTTGTCTCATCGTAGGCCTTGTAGATAGAGAATCCACTGTGCAGACAACAGCCAAATGTAAAATTTCGACCAGATCATCGTGAGGCCCAGCATCCCATAGCCCTGCAGTGAAGAACTCTTTTGCACGACCCTGTCTCAATAGCATGCATGCCCATTGGACGATATTGAAACCATTTCCATATGAAGAAAATGAAGGATCCAAAGCTTTCTTGTCCGAAATTAGCTCAAGCAGCACCACCCCATAACTGTACACGTCAGCTTTGTCAGAAACACGGCAAGTCATTGCATATTCTGGCGCAACATACCCGAAAGTTCCAGCCACACCAGTTGTTGCATGAGTTTCAGAAGTACCAAGAAGCCTAGCCAATCCAAAATCGGAAAGATAAGCATTGTAGTCATCATCCAAGAGGATATTGCTAGGTTTTACATCACGATGAAGCACACGCGGGACACACTGATCATGCAAGTAGGCCAAGGCTCGGGCAATATCTAAAGCAATTTTGTGAAGTATCCTCCAATCAGCAGCCCTTGTAGACCTTTCCTGGATAAATTTCTCCAAGTTACCACCTGGAAGATAGTTGTATATCAGAAACATCTCCATTTCGCTTGCATGGTAACCAAATAAAGTCACGAGATTTTGATGGCGGAGCCTTCCGAGGGTCTTGATTTCTGCATGAAATTGTTGAACCCCTTGGAACCTCCCAACAGCTAGCCGTTTAATCGCCACCAGAACTCCAGGAGAAATCTCGGCTTTGTAAGTTGCACCAAACCCTCCATTCCCAATACAGTTGCTAGCATTGAAAGTTCCAGTTGCCCGCACAACATTTTCATATGTTAATGGAACCCCAATGTCCAAGAAAACTGTAACTTCTTTCCTTGTAGAACCAAGAATTCTAGATTTGGGGTTACATTTTCTGGTGTAAATGAAAAGGACGACAAGAGCAAAAAGAACCGAAACAATGGCAGATGCAGATGTTATTAATGCAATTTCAATTGAATTGAAACCTGCAGTTCGATTAGTGTTTGATGTGCTTTCTGGTGGAGAAGCAACCTGGTTCTGTACTTGACCGTTCCCAGACTGCGAATCTAAAGAGGGCTCTGCCAAAGAGAATAGCCGGCAAGACTGAAGGAAGGGATTTCCCAGGACACTATTGCATTTCATCAAGTTACTATTCAATGGCAATGGCCCAGACAAGTTATTGAAGGAAACATTGAATGTAGCAAGCGTTTTGACATTGGCTAGAGCAGAAGGAATCTGCCCGGTGAATTTGTTGTTGTTGAGCAGAAGAACTGTCAGGTTTCTCAAATTCACAACACCTTTTGGAATCTCGCCAGACAACGAGTTTGAAGAGAGATCCAGAACTTCTAAAGAATGAGACCGCCCCAGGCTAGAAGGTACTGAGCCAGTCAGGTTATTCCCAGCCAAAGAAAGATATTTCAGAGTCTTTATCTGTCCCAGACTGTATGGAATTTGACCCTGGAGAAGGTTCCAGCTCAAGTTAAGAGCAACAAGAGACATCAAATTCCCAAAACTGTCAGGAATGGATCCCATAATCTGATTTCTGGAGGCATCAAAAAGTTTAAGAGAGTTGCACATTAAGCCAATGTCCTTTGGAATTTGACCAGATATCATGTTTTTGCTTATATTAATAAATACTGCACCCAGTTCATCACACTTCTCAAACAAACTCGGTGACAATGATGCAGTAAGCTTGTTTTCCCCAGCAAGGAAAGCATAAACACTCTCCTTCCCAAGCCTTTCAGGTGCAATTGGCAATGAACCGATGGTTCCCATAAAATTGTTGGAACCAAAGTTATGGAATGCTGCAGTAACACCATTTCCTCCAAACAATGTCAACTGGTTTCTTACCTCTGTTTTATTTGCAAAAAATGCCAGATATGCAGACGAAAGATCATAGTACCCAGACTCGTTCGTGGTCAAGGATGGAACTTGAGAGCATGTGCTGTTGTAAAATCTGGGTAAGAAACCAGACAACAAGTTGTTGCTAACATCAAACACTGTCATGCAAGGAACAGGGAGCCTTTCGACTACATTTCCTGTCAGTCGGTTGGAGCTTAAGTCGAGATATCGCAAATTCTGGCATTGCCCTAGTCCTTTAGGAATTTCTCCGGAGAAAAAATTCTGGCCCAAATTGACCATCTCCAAGCTATCACAAGCACCCCAGTTTCCCGGAAGTGTTCCCTCTAGAGTGGCCCTTGGTGCCCACAACATTCTGAGCTTTGGAAGGCTTGTAATTTCAAAGGGAATCTCCCCTTGGAAGTAATTAAAATCATCAACACCAGAACTCGATGGCTCAGATGAAGCATCCTTTAGTGTAACATTGACACCCATAAGAGGATCAAATAAATTTGAAAGCACTACAACAGACAGCTCTGAACAATTTCCAAGCTCATGAGGAATTGGACCACTGAGACTATTCCGCGAGACATCCAACACTTCAAGCATTTTCAGCTTCCCAAGTTCACTTGGAATAACCTCCTGCAACATGTTCCCAAACATCAAAACTGACCTCAACTCACTGCAATTCCCCAAACTAGAGGGAATTCCACCAACAAAGAAATTCTCTGACAAATCGATATGCTCAAGCTTCCCACAACTATCCCCAATCTCATTCGGAACAGACCCAGTAAGCCGATTATAAGACAGATAAAGCCCTCTCAACTCGTCAAACCCACCAACAAAGGCCGGAACCGAACCATTCAAACCATTCCCAGCTAAATTCAAGACCTCTAATTTCGAACATCCAGAAAGCGAAACTGGGATTTCTCCTACAAACCGATTAAACCCAAGATTCAAAACCCTCAAAATTTTCAAACCCCCAAATTTCTGAGGCAAATTACCGGCCAACAAATTCCCTTCAAGATCAATCACCTCTAACTTCTCCAAGCCCCAAATTTCATCGCCAATTTCTCCATCCAAACCGATAAACGGCATAGACAAAACCCTAAGTTCATAAAGCCTACTGATTCCAGTCGACAAAGCCTTCAACAATTTAATTCCACGAACATCCTTACAAGGTCTTCTAATTCCATAACCATACAATGGAAATTGAACATAAGTAGAACATGAATCAACCAAATTACCTCCACTGCCACTGGTAATGTTAAGAGAGACGACACGAGACCCTGAATCGCAAGAGATGCCTTTCCAAGAGCAGTGGTTTGGATTTTCCATACCCCAATTTGAGAGTAGACCGCTTGGATCTGACACTGAGGCTTTGAACTGAAGAAGCGCCGATTTATCAGACGAAAAGCTCGAATCCGCAAGGGCTAGAGACGTTATAAAGCCCCAAAACAACAAATTGAAGAAGAGACGATTCCTAACCATTTGATTCTCTCTCTTACAAATCCAAAATCGGAAAAGAGAGAGAGAGAGGGGGGAAGGGAAGTTTCAAAACCTACTCTGGGTTTGACTGAGGGGTTACATAGAGGGAGAGGGGGAGGGTGTTTTCCAGCCGGGTTTCTGGGGGAAACCCTAACGCTAGATTTGAGAAAATGATGAAGAAGAAGAAGAAGAAGAAGAAGAAGACTATTATGATGATTCAGAGAGTGCCGTTTGGCTTAAGAGAAAAACGCCTTCCTCTCTCTCTCTCTCTCTCTTACTTTCCGGGGTTCAATGGTTCGTCTTCTACCACTGTAACCTCGTATCCGATTTATATTTATTTAACAAATAATCTTATAAGTATTATAATCAATAATTAACTTTTTTTAAAAAAAAAAAATTCAAAAGAGTAATTTAACTTAATCAAAATATCTTCAAATATTGGAACGTTATTTTACAAAAAAAAAAGAAATAATAAAGAGATAAATTAAAAATATATATCTCCGAATAAACTACACATTTTTTTTTTACTTTTTACTTAAAAAAACACTTAATAACTTCTATATAATCACATACTCTTCTATAATTTATTTTTATTAGAACTACTTTTTTTTTTATTCATAGTACTCTTGTGTCTATAAAAATAAATATTTTTAAATTAATTATGAATTTAAATTCCCTCTAAAATTAATACAATTTTAGATAAAAAGAGACCAATCTCTTATCAACGTACTTGCAGATTATCTGTAACCTTTTGCAACATTGATTTTTTTCAAGAAATTAATTTTCTTTTTTTTTATTAGAATTTGTGGGGTTGTGTTGTCGTTTTGTAGGGGTGGCTGTGGGGCCCACGGAACATCCTCTGATCCTCAGTGAAAGAGAGAGAGAGCGTGTGTGGGGTCCAGACGAAGTCAATAAATGGATCAGCTCCTCATACTTAACATTGGATGCAACGGGGAGAGGGAGAGAGAAGTAAAGAAGTGGGAGGGGCACGCCTGGAGTGGAGCTGGGCTGGACTCACTTGTGGTAAGAGGGATTCCATGTTTTCCACACCCTGGGGTCCTATAAAAAGGTGCACACGTGGAATCAAAAATGAAAAATCTTTTTCTCTTTTAACATATATAATAATCATACATTTTATTTTTATTTTCCTCCAATAATCGAATAAAGCATAGAGTTTTTTTTAATCGATATCTAAATTTTATTTAACTAATTTAATTATAATATTATAAAACCAATTAAAAGAACCTCCGATAAAAGCCGATGTAAAAAGTATTTTTTAAACCCAACCCTCTAAAATGTGTAAATACATGTAAAATACCATCTCAACTTTAAAAAAAAAAAAAAAAAACCAAGAAGTTGTTCTCTAACTCGAAAAGTTTGATAATATCTATGCTTTTGCCACTGATCTACCACATCTAGTTGTGTTCTAAATATTATACAAACACGAGAGAGAGAGAGAGAGAGAGAGGGAGAACATTCAAAAGTTTTTTTTAGAAAAAGGGCCTCTTGTCCGTGGCACAGGGGTGGGTTATTTCTATCTAATAGTGAGGGTTTTAAGTTTAGATTTGAAATTTGAAATTTGAAAATAAAAAATATTATATTAGAAGAGTTATTTCTTGAATAATATTTTCATAAATACTCGAAGCAAATTAATTAGAATATGATTTCAGATATCAATAGTAGAAAAAAAATAGTGAGGGTTATAATCTTATCATATTTTTTTTATAATATTTCTAATAAAAAAATATATGTAATTTAAACTAAACACTAACACAGAGAATAAAACTTTTCTAATAATTAAAAAGAAGTTTAAAAAATAAATATAGGTAATCTAAAAAAGAATGCAAGGGTAAATAATGTCAAGCATGGAAAGCAAAAAAGGCTGGTGGTGTCGTAATTAAATAAAATTTTGAAATCTATAAGAAAATTTTGCAAGTAGAGAGAGAGAGAGAGAGAGAGAGAGAGAGAGAGAGTGAGTGAGTGAGTGTGTCAAACTTGACGACTACAAATAAAGTAATTAATCAAGAGAAGATTTGAAAAGGAGAAAAAGAAAAAGGAAAAAGAAAGTGAAATTTAAAAAGCTGAGTGAAAAAAAAAAAGGAAGTAAAAGAAATAACAATTAGTGGGGGCTAAGCACATCATCATTCTTTGGTGATGGCGTCGTACTTACTTAATACCGGTGGTCCTGAGCGAAGGGACTCCCTCCTATCCCATGTTTAATTGTTTTTGGGACCAGGACAGGACATGGACTATGTTTTTAGGTTTTTATCATTCGTGACATATAATTCTCAGAAATTTGTATTTCCATGATATTCCCTTTTAATGCTCTAATTTCTCGCATAAGTTATAACTTAATTAATATGATTTATTTTTTTAAATAATTTTGATTTTAAATCTTTTATATAAAAAAAAAAAAAAAGAAGAAGGAGATACGAAACATAACCCCTTTTCCTCTTTGCTTTTAGTGTTACCAAATGAAACAAGTACCCAAAATTTTAAAATCCCTTTTAAATTAGTATCTGGATACCATCTTTTCACCACCAGCTTTGTGAAAATAAAGATGATCATCCATGCTTGTAACCAATAAGAAAATTGTGTATCTTTGTGCTCAAAAGTTAATGGTTCAATCTATTTTAAAGTATTGATATTTTGAAGTGAGAAATCCAAACTTTTTTGTAATTTTGGTTTAAGAAAAAGGAGAGGGTAAAGGTAAGATTTAATGAAATAGGTGTCAAAAATTTTAATGAAACCAAACCCTTTTGTCACCACCTTGAAATGTATGATATCGAAAAACTCTCTTTCTGCCCGGAATTTTAGAGAGTTCTTTTCCTCTCTTCTCCCTCATCCTCACTGAACCAATTTTTTTTTTTCGTTTTTTTGGTTATAGAGATAAGGAACAAAACTAACCTCGGAAAGAGGCCAAACCTCTCGTGTCTCTCTTTAGGAGATGATACACCTCATTGGGGTGAGTGGTACTTGTGAATCCCAAGGGGGAAGTCTATGACCTAATTTAGCAATAGTATTGATACTGAAATTTCATTCTCTAGGCATATAATGGACATCTTGGACCCAAAGCTCCTGCATTAAAATCCCTGCATTCTCTCACTAAGTGGGACTGGGGATGGAGAACCAAGCATTCTGCCTTTCAATGCATTCACCACCGAGGACGAATCAAGCTCTATGACCAACGGTGCATACTGGTAGTCCCACAAAATGCAAGGCTCTCATAAACTACACGAAGCTCTGCAACAACTTGATCTGCATTCCCGAAATTAGCAGAAAAACCAAGAACCCAAAAACCATGTCTCTTAGGATTCCTCCTGCATTGGCTGATCTCAAATGCGAATAGATTGAACCATCTGTATAAAGTTTAAAACACCAAGGGGGGGAGGGCACCAGGGGACCCGTCTCCTCTTCTTATGTGGGACGGCATGAAGCAAAGTGTTAGCAGCGAATGCATTCCTTGCATAATCTATCGCAAACTTAAGAGCTACCTCTATTGCAGAGAGTTATTTGTCCTCAAAACTTATTCCTTCATCCTGAATAATAAAATCCTTCCTAAATAATAAGAGTATTTTTTTAGCTATTAATCCCAAAAATTAAACATAATTTTCTTTTTATTCAAAATGTTAATTTGACCATTTCCCCTAAAAAATATGTATATAAATATTATTTACTAAAAATTATGACACGATACATTTAAAATTATAAGTTCAAATATATGTTACATTTTATTTTCATGACTTCGCTAAGGAGAATGGAGAGTGTTTTGATGGATAGAATACCACTTGGTTTAATATTTCAGAAGCCCTCGGCTGCATAGGGCTACTTTGAACTCGATCAAATTTCATGAGATTGATGTTATTTGTTTTGTGGAAACCAAGTAAAATACGGTTGCTTCACCAAATTTTTTGAAGAAAAAAGGCTTTGATAAGGCGTTTGGGGGGGTCTCTGGCTTACGTGGAGATCAGTTCGAATCACAGTTGATATTGTTCAATCATCGGATCAATTAATTCACTGTGGGACTCAATCGGACATTAGTAGGTGGCTTGTTACTTTTATGTATATCCAACCCCATTGTCAGGCGAATGATTTTGCTTGGGGAGAGATGTCTATCATAGCTAATTCTATGAAAGATCCATGGATTGTTCTTAGAGGTTTTAATGTGCTGGTCCTTCGGAAACAACCAATCGAAATGTGTTGATGACAAGGAGAGCTGCCCGGTTTAGGGAGTATTGGTGAAGATGTAATCTGCATGACTTGGGTTTTTTGGGCTGTGCTTATACATGGGTCAAACAAAGAAATGAGTTGGTCACTCTCCAGGAAAAGTTGGACAAAGTTTTGGGTAATACGGAGAGCCAGTTATTTTTTCCTGATGCGAAGGTGGTTGTTCTGCCTCGGACTCAGGGCGATCATCATCCTTTGCTTTTCCAATCTCATGGTTCTTGCTCTCCCCCTGCGAGAGAGGAGACCGTTTAGATTTGAGGCAGTTTGGATCCATCATCCTGACTTTAAGAAGGTGTTTACTGAGGCTTGGTCGAGAGGGACCTTTTTCCTATGGATAACATCCACTCAGTTTCTATGGATCTTCAATCATGGAATAGAGACGTGTTTGGAAATATTTTTCAGTGCAAAAGAAGGTTAGCAAGCAGGATTAGGAGGATCCAAAAATCACTGGTATATGATAGTTCCCGATCCTTGCGGCTTTTGGAAAGGAAGTTGTTAGATGAATATCACCATGTATTGAATATGGAAGAGACTTTCTGGCATCAAAAATCGAGATTGAATTGGTTTAGTGATGGAGATCGGAATATAAGATTTTTTCATCTTACCACAGTCATTCGAAAGAATTTTAACAGGATCTCGAGGATAAAAATAAATGGGGTTTGGTGTTCGGATATGGAAAAACTAATGAAGCATACTCATTCTTTCTTTTTTGGTATGTTTTCAACAGTGCATACGGAGGCTTGGTCCAGTAGGTATGGTTGTAGGCAACAACGGATATCTAAAGATGATCAAAGAGTCCTTGTGAAGCCAGTTGATTTCAAAGAAGTGAAGTCAGTGGTTTTTTTAATGAACGGGTTAAAAGCTCTGGACCCAGATGGTATCCAATCTCTCTTTTATCAGAAGTTTTGAGAGGTAACCCGGCATTCCCTTTTTCATTTTGTGACGGAAGCCCTCCGAGACGGTTTTTGTTCTCCGGAATATTTGCAAGCTTTTGTCGTATTAATCCCAAAAAACCCACATCCAGAAGTGCTTAGAGAGTTCAGACTGATCAGTTTCCTAAATACCAGTTATAAGATCTTGTCAAAAGTTTTAGTTAATAGACTTAGACATATCATCCAGAGCTTGGTGGGGCCATTTAAAAGTAGTTTCAACCTTGGGCGAAGTGCGACGGATAATATAAACATCACTCAAGAAGTTGTCCACACAATCCATCGTTCTCGTAGTAGAAAGTAGAATTTGGTGTTGGAAGTGGATCTTTAAGCGTGCTTATTATAGTGTTTCTTGAGAGATTCTGGGGAGAACTTTGTTGGACTTTGGGGTTCCTATGCCTTTATCTCGACTTATCATGTTTGTTATACCTAATACCAGTTCAGCTTTGTTGTGGAATGGGAAGGCTATGCCTTTTTTCTCTCTAGGGAAAGGTCTTCGACAGGGGGATCCGCTATCACCTGTTCATTCTTATGATGGAAAAGCTTTCGTACATGATCCAAGATAGGAAGACGTCGGGGAGATAGGTTCCAATTAAAACTTCTCACTCGGGGCCTAAGATCTCTTACCTTTTTTTCCCAGATGACCGCATGTTATTTGTCAAAACTAAACCAAGATGCTTGCAAACAATTTTAAATTATCTAAGGGAATATTCTTTGTACAGTGGCCTTGAAGTTAATCCAACTAAATCAAAATTATTTGTGTCTCCTAGGGCTCATGCTTCTTTGAAGAATTATTTAGCTATCCAATGTAATTTTCGTCTCACAGATAATTTGGGTTGTTATTTGGGAGTGCCCATTATTCAATGGAGAATTCAATGCAATACTTATCAATTTTTAGTGAAAAGGGTCACTAGCCTAATGGCTGCATGGAAGATGAAACTTCTTAGTACGGCCAGTATACGAACTCTAATCCAGGTGGTAACTTCCTTAATTCCCTCTTATATAATGTAGGTGGCATGGCTTCCAGAAAATACATGTAAGCAATTGGATCTGTACAATCGAAGATTTTTGTGGGGTGACTTAGAAGGCTCGAAAAGAATGCATAATGTGGGATGGGATATTGTTTGTCTCCCCCATTACTAAGGGGGTCTGGGCCTCCATAAGAGTAAAAATGTTAGTAGAGCTTTCTTTGTGAAGTTGAGGTGGAGATTGATGAGTAAGAAGTCAACTTCATGGTGTCAGGTGTTAGCTGGGAAATATCTTCATAGGAACCAATTTCTTTCACATAACCGTCGCCCACCCAAATTGCTCACCTTTGTGGTGGGGTATGTTGCGAGCTTAAGATGTTTTGAGGAGAGGGATTTGATGGTAACTTGGAGATGGATTGAAAATAAGTTTTTGGTAGGATCTTTGGGTGGGAGCAAATACTTTGGAGACTAGTCAAAGAGAGAGACTGCGATATGAGGAGACTCGGATGAGGGTTAATCTTTTTATTACTCCAGAGGATCAATGGGATATCGATAGGCTCTCAGATATCCTTCCCCACGATTGAGTGGAGGAAATTCATGGAGTGGTTTCCTCGAGACCATCGGATGGAAGATGAGATGTATTGGGGTGAGAGTCAAGTGGTTGTTTTTCTGTTAGTTCGGCTTATAGATTGTTAGAAAGTATGATAGAGTTGAACGCTTAGGACTCTCTTGACTGGCGATGGGTGTGGAAAATAAAATGTCTAGAACAAATAAAATTTTTTATTTAGTTACGGTCCAAAACAAAGTCATAACGAATCAAGAACTGTTTCGGAGAAAAATTTCCACGGACGCTATGTGCCCTATTTGTCATTTGGATGAAGAGTCATTAATGCACATTCTGCGTGACTGTAATAGGAGTCGTTGGACTTGGGAGCTACTTCTTGATGAATCTTATCTTCATTGCTTGCTACTCTCAACAAAGGAGGCTTTTGATTGGTTGAAAATCAATTGTCGATCGCATGCTATTCATTTGGATCTTCTGTGGTCTCTTCTCTTTATCTCCATGTTATGGGCGCTGCCAAAATGTAGATGTCGGGTGGTTTTTGAGGGGTGGGACTTCCAACCTTAAGTGACCTTAAAGCTTGCAATAAATTATGTTAAGAATTCTTTTGCAGCTATTGCGCGAAGTGGAATCTTCCCTCCCAAGAAAGGAAGGTAGGTAAGTTGGTGCCCTCCTCCGTCAAGATGCTTTAAACTTAACACAGATGGCTCGGTCTTCCACCATTTGGATTCGGGTAGTGCATGTGGTATTATTAGAGATAAGGATGGATTATGGGTTCTCGGTTTTATAGCCAACTTAGGGACAGTGGCGGAGGAGTTTGTCAAGTTACATGCTGTTTATGAGGGTTTCCGTATCATAGTGGATCATCATTTTACTTCGGTAATCTTGGAACTGAACTCCCTATCAGTGACAAAGGCTTTGAAAGCTCATACTTTGATCTCTCATCCCAATTCTTATGTGTTGAAAGAATATCGGATACTGATTGAGAAACTTACAATTCGAGATATTCAATTTGTTCCTGGGGAAGAGAATTCTTATGTCGATGTTTTAGCTAAGTTGGGGCATAAAATCACTCCCGGGGTTCATAAGTTGTACTCCCCCCCCCAAGTGAAGTGCTTCATTTTTTTAAAAAGAGATGTAAGAGGCATAGTCTTGTTCGCTTTTTCCCCTTTTTGTAACAAAAAAAAGAAAAATTTTTAAAAATATTTTGAAAATAAAACCAAATTAAAAAAAAAAAGTCTTATGGTTGGGTCGAGAAAATTGCTACAATATTATATATTAGGCGAGAAAAACAATTTTCTATTATTAACACACGGTTAAGAAGGGCTTAATTATATTTCTTAGGAACAGTTCAAGTGGTAGAAACTTATTATTTCCATTCTTTTTTATCTAATTCGATTCTATTTGATTATGTCTCTTTGTATTTAAAAAAAGGGCTTAATTATGGTTATGTGAAAGGGGGCTCTCTCTTCTCCCTCTCTCTCTCTCTCTCTATCCATCTCTCTCTCTAAATGATAAACTAAATATAGTTAAGAAATTCATAATATACTTGAAACTTTTGTACTATTAATGTAGTAAATAATTTCTCCCACAAAATAATAATGTAACTAAGCCTACTGAATACCATATAGTTGAAGTACATTTCAACCATTAAATGAGAATTGCCTTGTGAAGGCAGAATTGCCTGGTCGTAGCATGTGAAAGAGAGAATTGCCTAATCATTTCTACCAAGATCTTCGCTCCCTATATGTTTTAATTAATTCCTCTAAACATTAAATGAGAATTATAATTAATAAAAAAAAAAGAAATTTCTTTTCATTTTATATATGGCCGTACAAACAAGAAAACTCAAATCTAAGGCTTTTGTAAAATTGAGATTAAACAATTTATCACAATGATATTTAATTCTGTAAAAACAAAAAATGAAATTACTACCTCGTGATTGCTCATTAAAAAAAAAAAAAACAAGTAATCTTTCTTTTATGCGTGAGCATCGGGGACTTGGCACTTTCATGCATCGCGCAATCCAAAAGATTTTGGAGCATCCTCGGATTAGATATTGTTCCTCAAATGATCTTCTCTAGTGTCAATTTGATCATGATTATAAAATAAATTTAATTATTGCTCAAAATATACAAAAATATGACTATGATCTCGCAATTAATGCATCTAATAATTTTTAGAACGGATAATCAGATTAGTGGAATGAAATATTAAATTATTTGATTAAATTTCGAATTAGAAATTTAAAAATAAAAAAATTAGTAATTATTTCTCTAATGATCTTCTCTATCTCATTACTAGTGTCAGTTTGACCATGATTATAAAAATAAATTTAACTATTGCTTAAAAGATTAAAAAATATGACTATAATCTGGTAATTAGGGCATTTAGTAATTTTATGAATCGACAGTCAAGTTAGTAGAATGAAATATCAGATCATTTGATCAAGTTTCGAATTCAAAACTTGGAAATAGAAAAAATTATATTGGGAGAGTCATCTCTAAATATGACTTTTACATACGCTCAAATCAGATTAGTCGAAATATAATTTCAGATATTGATAGTAAGAATAAAAAAAATATAGTGATTTCTTTTTAAAGAGTAAGTTCTAGTTTGAATAGTAATCTTAATTTTTTTAATAATTATATCATAGAGAATTATCCACCTTTCTATAATCTTAAATCTATGAGTCTTCCATTGAGCTAAAAAGAAAAAAATGTAATAATAAAAAATTTTATTTATATTTTAGTTAATTACTTGTGCATGTGTTTTTGCTCAATGGTCAATGATTTTCCAGTTATCGAGATAAATTAATCACAACCCATCACCATAAACTTATAGGTTGGTGCATTCAATACTTCAAACTGCCACAAATTTTTTTTTTTTTTAATTTTAATCTTGGGTTCTTATTACTAAGATTTGCATCGTAATTGGACTATCTCAGAAATTGCACAACCCTAATTTTTCAATATTTAGAGCAAAACCAAATCCTACTTTAATTTATAAATAAAAAGTAGAAAGATTGGAAAGCAGAAGAAACATTATTGATAAGATTGTTCAGAAAAGAATGACAAGAAAACAAAACGACATGCTTTGAAAGATTCACAATGAAATTGCTAGGAAGAAGTACCAGAGAATGCTTGTCCATTTTTTTTTTTTTTTGTTATTATGTCTTATTATCTCTGGTATCTAAGATTTTGTTTGATTAATCTAGACCAATCATTGTAGTGACTTCTTTTAGAGGGTAGATCTCTCAACAAAGAACGCTAATACACATAAGAGTCTGATAGTCTCAATAAAAATCAAATCTCGATCATACTTAATAATACTCAACTTCATATCCACCCAATTGAGTCAATCACGTTGCAGAGAATACTTGTCCTTGGCAAAAAGTCCAGAAGGATAGTTTTCGACATTACGGATAGTGAAAACCAAAAGAAGATGACTCGGTTGTGACGGGAAAGCTGAGTTGATGGAAACAGCCTCAAGATCTCACAAGTGCCCAAAATACCCGGGCAGGGGAAGGGGGAGGAGGAGGAGGACGAGGTGTATTAAGGGAGAACTTTATCACGGCTCTTGCATGCAATTTTAATTGTGTTAAAAGTCTGCAAATTGAAGTTAAAGTGATGAGTTTTGGCATTCAATTCTTTGTATCTCGTGATTTTTCTCATTTTCATATTGAAACTGATTCTTTAGTGCTTATTCAAATGCTTCAAGAGGTTTATAAAATTTTATGACACATTCAAAGAAAGATGGATTTTATTTTTGAACACAAATATCGGATCACATCCTTTTCACATTGTTATAGGGACCTACAGATTCTTTTACAAATTTCGGGGACAGTTGTCGCTGAAATAATATTTTTTTGATTTTTCTCAACTTTACAGGAAATCTTTATAAATTAGATCGCATATCTCTTCTTTTAATTAGATTAGTGAAATAATCTTTATATAGAAGTGTTACTCCTGAGTTTCATTTTGTCGTTTGGAGTTTAGGTTTATATCCTCACCTTGTATTTGGTTTTTTATTTAATAAATAGGGCGGCATTGCTCCCCAATAGAGGTTTTTTGCCCCAAAAGAAAGTGCCCAAAATAGCCATTAATATATCTCTAATTAGAATTAAATACGTTTCTCACTTATGATTCATAGGATGACTCTGATTGCAGCCTTTTTGCTCTTATTTTATCTTGTTAGACAACAATATTTTTTATTAATTAAATATTTTGCCAAAAATAGTGGGTAGAAAAGAATTGAGTAGTAGGTGAATTTGGTGGATTTTAGTTTGGGCCCCAATACATCTTAGGTACCTTTTTAAGATTAGGGTCATTTGCAACACACAAACCCAAACCCAAACCCAAACATGCGTGTCCTAAATATCAGATCCACATACATTTTCAAACTTGGGTTAAGTATTTAAAATTAGCAATAACTTAAAATTCAATTACTACGAGACTTTTGAGTTTAATTGAATTGAATTCAAATAGACTCATGAGTAAAAATAATATAATCAATCTCTAAAAGATAGTCTAGTAATCATAATTCTTCTCTCTCAATCTGATAATTTCGGATTCAAATTCTAATATAACAAATAATAATAATAATAATAATAATATGAAAGATGATATCGTACACAAACCCAAACATGCGTGTCCTGAATATTAGATCCATATACATTTTCAAACTTGTGTTAAGTATTTAAAATTAGCAATAACTTAAAATTCAATTAGTACGAGACTTTTGAGTTTAATTGAATTGAACTCAAATAGACTCATGAGTAAAAATAATATAATCAGTCTCTAAGGAGATAGTCTAGTAATCATAATTTCTCTCTTCCAATCTGATAATTTCAGATTCGAATCTTAATATAATAAATAATAATAATAATAATATGAAAGATGGTATCGTACAATTTGACGGTCTAACGTTTTATTCTGCGGTGATATGTTGTGTCGTGGATGGTAGACTCAAATTCATCAGTTGTCTTTGACAAAGAATTTTTGCACACCCTTTTAACAATGACTTAATAAAGAATTTTACTAATTATATACCCTTTTGAAAATTAAGCTTTTTAATAAAATAAAGTTGCTAGGGCATTTGATTTTTGAGTTAAAAGAGTTTTATGACAAACAGAGTCTTTTGAGCCTATAAAAGTAATGAAAAAAAGGTTCTATGACCAAAAAGGTGTAGCCAAAGGTTATTTAAACCAAAATTTCTAAGAAACAGTTTAGTGATCATATTCTATATTTTCAATCTGAAAATTCTGAATTCAAATATCTGTATAACAAAAAAACAAACAAAACCATGGTGAGATGGAGGTGTTTGGTTGGTTGGTTAAGCTGATTTTCTCCTTTTTATTCAAATCAAAGACCCCATGACTCTTTTTTCTTTCAATTTAATGATTCAAGGAGAGAATCATTTTCATGTATATGCAAGGAATCTGGTCCACAATCATCAATCATGCATAAACCTCAATACTAATTTGCACCTCTTTTATGTCACTCAAAGGCCAAAATCTCATTAATGTGATCCAGACTGGACAACTCATAATAAGGAGGATGAATTTTTCATTCCAATTCATCAATCTTACCCAACAGTACCTCCTACTTTGTCCGCGGGTGTAAATTTAATGGGATTATCAGATAATCTCGAGTTATATATATATATATTATCTTTATTTAATAATAGTGACATAATTTATAATTTATATATATTACGAATTATTTATTTGACTTTAATGTGAGTAAGAACTTGTGTATCCTACGCACTAAGTAATTTTTTTTATAAATTTAATTTATGAAGTATGTTTGATGTAGAATAGTACTATTATACATATACATATGAAAATAAAATTCAAGTTTTGGATTTAATCTGTGGCATGGCATTCATCATAATTGCAATGACATAATTGAGAACTGATATTAAAATAAAAAAAAAAATTACTCTCTTTAATCAAGTAAAAAGTCTTTATTATTAGCAAAAAAGGTCAAAAGTTCATAAATAAAATTTTAAAATTAAACTCATTACAATTACTAATAGAAAAAAAAATCGGTGCAATTTGGGCGATGTTTAAAAAATTTGAATCGACACCAATTTATTTCAATTTAACTCTATTTTGTTTTATTTTATTTATTATATTTTCTAATCAAATCTTTAATAAAAATATAAAGTTTTGCAAATAGAAATTAATTTTTTTTTTAAATAAAAGAGAATTGAATTATCTTTATATTTATAACTTTAACGATTGAAAAATCATTGTGAATTTCAACCCAACTAATCTCAATTTCACCCAAACCAAACCTTGAACACATGTCAACCAGCAAACTATTGCTTATTAGGTTTTAAATGCATTTATAATAATTATTGGAACCAAAGGACAGAACACTTGATCTTCCATAGCATCTCCTTCCATTAATGAATTTGGGCAAGATGGGGAACTGGGAACAAAAACTCATCAGAGACATGTTGAATAATAGATTGCTCAAACTCAATTCTACCATTATATGAACTGAACCAAGCTTAGCTCAATCTTTTTGTTCAGATGAGCCTAGCTAGAATAAAATTTATGGAAGCTGATAAATTTATGCTAGATTAGGGTTAAGACACTAGCACAAGAAGAGGCATATATCAATATCACCTACATGATATGCCACTTGTGATAAAGGTTTCTTCCTACCAAACCTATATTCAATTCCTTCAAACTACAATGAGGCAAAGCACATGACACAAACAAGGGCTCCACCCAAAGACATATGGGAAATTCTTAGAAAAGATCAGTGAATCATCAAGTGATGATTACGAGAGTAAATGAATTTTGAGCCACCTGTCTGTCTCACCAACAAATGCACCAAGAGAAGCAAGGACACCAGCTATTTATACACGATCCCCATGAAGTAGGAGCTTCATTAGGGGACGTTAGTGATGTCTGATTCCGCTTATCTTGATTCTCCTTCATTAAATTGCCTAATTTTGATCTTGAAGTGGACGATCCTAATGACTGCTCCTCATCTATAACCTCGACCGTCTTGGTGTTTCTAGTTATTTGCAGTATATCTATTACTGGCACAGCTGGACTATTTCTTTCCCCATCCATTGGCAATCTGAAAAAATTATAAACAGCATGTCTTTATATCAGAAGCCATATATATGAAATAGAACTACGTCTGAAAGACAGATACAAAACATAGGGCATAACACGACACAGACACGATATAACAAAATTATTAAATTTATCACTATTATAAATTACAAAGTCTTGTGTTGTGTTGTATTTAACAGACAGAAACATGCCAAAAGTATTATGCTTATTTTTATTTTACAAATGTCAGAGTAACATAAAATATTTGATGGTTTAGATAACAAGGGTCAGGTTTAGCTTACAGAGGAAAAGCAAAGGATTTTGCGCTATTAGTACTGGCACTGGATCTGGATTTGTAAGATAAAGAAAGATCAACCACTTTATCTACAGACTGCTGCTGTATTTGCTGCTGCTGCTGCTGATCCTCCTTGGGAACAATGCTAGCTTCTTTGGTTGCAGCCTCAGCTGCACCTTCCCTAACTACAGAGTCCTCCGAGTCGGTACTCATCCTATCAGCTTCGGCCGCTTCATTGACTGTAGGAAGGCTATTAGATTTCTGGGTTTCAGATGATTCAATCGGTTCAGGCAATTTAGTCTGCACATAAGACCTTTCCATGACATACATGAATTGATCTTGATTGAAGCTGCCATTTCCAATGTAAATACTAAACAAGGATTCGTTTGAAGCAAGGCTCGCAAGGCTCCACCCCACCGAAGGCTTACTTGAAAACACGGATTGAGGAATGCGATTGGGATCATATCCTTTTCCCATGACTTGGACAATAGGAGACTGAGTTGCGGAAATAGAATAATTGCTTAATGTCGGACTAGGCATGAAGGGGACTGAATTTAAGGATGTTGAGGATGGTTCTGGTGATGAATTGTTCAGATCTTCGTTGTTCTTAACACCTTTACTGGATTTGACTGAATCTTCTGAGGACGCAAATGACACAGTCTCGAGGGGTGTAATAGGTTCATCATTTATTGAGGATGGTCCTGGTGATAAATTGTTTGGATCTTTGTTGTCCTTAACATCTTTGTTGGAATTGACTGATTTTTCCAAGGATGAAAAGGAAACTGCTACCAGGGTTGTAGTAGGTTCCTCATTTGTTCCTGAAGATTTGTCTGCCTTTTCCGTCTCCATGATTTATTTCCGTCCCACCTTTTTTTGGATTTCTCCTTTACCTGATAGACAGAAAATAAGACTAATGCAAGAATGTCTGATTTGAAGTTTTTTTCTCTGATATACGACAATGTAAAATGACATGTAAGCATCATGTGATTGAGATTGAATATTAGAAAAATCTTCAGGGGTTTAAAGGGTCATGATGTGATTCTATAATGGCAATTAAATTTGTGAATTAATTGAAAAAAATGCTGGATTGGGGGGGGGGGGGGAAGAACTCCATCATCATCATCATATTTCAAAAGATTTTAACTGCAAGAATGAGGAATATTTAATTTAACTATATGGATCTTCCATTGCTTTTGTAATCTGAAACATGACCCCGGTTTTTCATGTCTGTGAATGTAATCAAACTCATAAAAAAAAGGATCAGAAGATCAAAGGATTGAAACTTACTTGAAAGTTGGATGTCAAGCTAATGCTGATCCAATAGGAGGATCGGATATCTGGCTGATCGCTTACATTTGCCCGAGAAACCCGAGTTCAGAAAATTATATGAACAGAGAGACAGAGAGAGAGAGAGCAAGTTGTTTGCAAATGGTGGCAGCAGCTGCAAGTGTTAAATAAAAGTTGTTAAAAATGCTATATAGAGCTGGGACTGGGAAAAGTCGTTTTATCAGTCCTAGATAGAAACCATCAAGGGTTGGCGCAGGAGCAGCTTCGACCATAATTTGTTATGGCTGCCTAAACAGCCTAAGCTAACCTACTAACAATTTCAACCTTTTTGTCCCTTTTTTATTGTATACATTTTTTTTAAAAAAAAATATTTTAAAACATTTGGTTATCTCTCTCCGGCCATAATAACAAAACAATCATTTTTATTTCATGAAAGCAATAAAAAAAAAAAAACCATTTGTGAGGCTTTTTTGCTATACACTGTCCCCTTATCACGACAACATTATTCTAACTAAAATTTCAAATAAAAATATTTCAAAAGTGAAAAAAAAAAAAACTGTTATTTCCAAAAGTAATTCCCGTCTTAAAATATGATTAGCAGGCTTAATTGCAGTGCTATATTTAGATAAATAAACCTTTCTTCTACTTTATTTTTTTCCTAAACAAACTAGAAAAAGTTACTTGCTTTCTCTAATTTTGGACACGAGCTCAATTTTCAAAATCAAGATTTCAATTTTCTTATATTAATCATTTAGGGCACACCCGGGGGGGGGGGTGAGAAAATATAGGATATGTTTGGAAATATGAAAAGACCGAGGGTAACAAGTAGGATACATAAAGATGTTTGATTCGGGCATGTTGTCTTCATCGTGTGGACACCCTAAATGGGTTTTTAGTACAGGTACAGAGAAAAAATTGCTGGCTATATCATAGAAAAAATGGATGTTACTTTGGAGCATGTGGTCTGCAATGGAGCTCAAACATTCAATTGTAAGAAGTCCTAAAATTCCCACATAGACAAAATCCATTGCTCTGTGATTGTAGTATACTCTGCCGCTACTTTATTCTAGAAAATGGAAGCATGGAAATATAAATGATAAAGGATAACCTAATTCTCGTAGGGTTATATTAGCTTTCAAAGAAATAACATTAAAAAAAATGAAAAATGAAAATCATAGGCATTTTTGAATTCTGTTTCTGGGAATCTTATAAAAGTTCTATTTGGGGAGTAAATTATAGGCATCTTCTATTTGGGCATCTTCTGAGTCTCAAAGTTTTCTGTCATTACTGGATAAGCACACATGATGTTTGATGAATTGCAGCAGAGAATTGGGGGTGAAATACAGAAGTAGCAAAGAAACAGTAACATGTGGGGAAGGCTTAAAGGGGAAATTAGTTCAGATTGAGTTATGTGAAAGCAGAAATTTTTATCCACCCTATAGGGAATTAAGTGATTGAGCTTACTGTGTCATAAGGACTTAGTAGTAGTTAGGCATTGTCATTCTTAGCTATGTTTAGTCTATAATTCTTGTTGCCATCCTGATATGGGAAGTAGATCCTTGCCCGGCGTACATACTTGGAAGAGTGCAGGTCAATACTTTAGATGGAACTCAGAAATATTTAAGTGGGAAATATGTCCTAGACTTGTTTCGGCGAATGCCAAGATTTTGGAGGTGAGTCTGCACCTGCACAATAAACATGGAAGATGAGATAACAATGTAAATACAGTGTGAAAGAGATAAGTTATGTCATCAAATGACAGATTTAGGCACAACAAGATGATATAGAGTTCAGATCACAAAATGTCATATAAAGTGTGCCCAGGATACTACATTTTTATTGTTCTGTGTCTGCAAATAGCCAGGATTAATAGTCCTTTGATAGCTACGCCTTCATCCAGAATTGGTTTGTCTGCAGTGAAGTAGGTAAATGCATACACATCAACATAAGAAACCATCATTTGTAAACTGAGGTCTTAATTCTCTTGTGCAGGTAAAAGTGCATCATTGCACCAAGTTTCAAGCTCCAATAGTTCAAGTAAAGCTAGTGAAGGGAACCAAGCATCTCCATTCTACTGTCTATACTGAAATGTCCAAGTTGGGAGGCAATCACTTGGATGAAGTGGTGGTTATATTCTCTTCCTGTAGGTTGATCTTCCAGTATGGTGTCATCACTCTATAATCTGGTCATTTTTCTTCTCTCACTTATTCCAACTTGACCTTGAGACAATTTTCAATCACGGTATCTAATTATGCAAGAAACTATGGCAAGAAATCAGTGCTGTGTTATATATCTAAAATTTCCCTGTATAAGGATAGGTATGTTTCTTTCAAGAACAAAATATGGAAATGCAATAAGAATCTAAAACTATAATTTGTGTGGTTTTATGTGAGTGAGAGAGGTTTTTGGATAAATATTTGGAGCAGCAATTTTATTCAATCCTAGATTTTCACATGAGTTGTGTAAAATTGTAAAATTAAGAAATGGGAAAAGGCAGTTTTTGTCTTTGTTCAAATTTATTTGTAATTTTTGGAATGCCATTGTCCTTTTTAAGTTGCAAACCTTTCACAGGTTCATGCAACGAGGAGGAGGACTGCCTATACACACAGAAACTTATGTCTGGAACCTGGACAGGATGAAGTGTTTGTTTGCAAGGAAGAGTTAAAGACCGGACTCAAAGGATGGCTAGAAAATTGGCCGGGCAAATCCCTTCCACCTGATCTTTCAAATTTCTAGAGCATCAATGATGCTGTCTCACCCTTGGTAAAGTCTGTCTGGGAACTTGAACTTGATGAAGATAGCTCAATTCAGTGTTATGAAGTCCTCCGATTATAGTGACAGAAGACCACAGAGCCTTTTTTCTCAATAAGTGTTTTTCTTTTGATAGTTGTTCAATCTGTTCCAGAGTTCTCAATCTGTTCATAAGATTCTTTTTAGCGTCTCGCACATATTTATGAAGCTCCTTCTGCTAGTTGCTCCACAGATGTTTGAGCATACAATGTTTTGGATAACAAGCTATGGGAACAGACAGAACTCTTCATACAAACTGCTCACTATATAAAAAGCAATCTTCGTTCTTATTACAACACATACATGCCACTAATAAAAAGATTAAGCAAACTCGAGAGAAACTTCAAAGATACATACATCAAACAATAACCACAGAACCCAGACAAATTCATCAAGAGTAGAATCCATCTGACCAAAACTTCCCTGCGCAACGGACAGCGTTCAGGTCTTAAAAAAGCCCTGCATCCTGGACAGGTACATCCTGCATCTGCAGGAAGCCAAAACAGACGTCAATGACAACCATCTGCAGTCGTAATCGTATGAATTAGTTAGTGAACATGAAATGCCTGGAATTGGTGCAAGATCACAATCTCTGGAATCAGAAGCAAAACAAGTACCATAAATCTGCTTAATCCCACCAAGCCACCTCTATCTCTAAAGATAAGAGGACTAGGGTATCTTGGCATGCTAAATGAGCTCAGAACAAAAACCCCTTTTTTATCAGGTTTAGATGGTTAAGCCACTTAACATATTTCTTGCCCATGAGATAGTTCAGTTCTAAAAAGTACCAGGAACTTTAGCATGTGGAATTTTCTTGATGCCTTTTTTCTTCCTTCTTGGGATCTGAAAATTTACTCCACACAAAGACCTTAAGTCCTCTTACAGGCAGAGATTTACTTACTGTGGCCAAAATATGTTCCACAATTATGTGATTTGGGGTTGAACTCTTGATTCAAAATCTAAAAATATTATTATCCCATTAATCATCAAAAGTCATATGAGCATGATTATATAATTACTTCCGAACCTTCATAATTCAAAATAAAGACAAACTAAAACCAAATTTTCCCAAACACTTGAACATTTCCAAATGCGTTATACTGCCAAAAAAAGATGAAAATTTTTTCACAGGATAGTGTTTGTTAGTACCTTAGTTTGATTAAATGCAGGGGGCAAACCAGCGGCGCCTTTTCTAGTTCTAGCAAGAACACCTTTTGTAACAGGAGACACCATTAGATCTGTGGGACTTGTATACCTGCCCAAATCAAATCAATACAAAAATAAATTTTCATTAAATGACATTCCTTCAGATTTTTGAGTAATAAATTGCAGTTTGGGAATGGTTGAGTTATGAGAGAAGAAATTGTGTTGTGCGTACCTTTCTGGGTATTTGAATGCTCTGGGAACTTTGAGATGATCTGGAGTTCCATTTTTGCCAACTTCGATTCCTGAATTTTTGGGTTTCTCTTTGATTTGGAAACTGGGAGGTGGGATTAATTGTTTTTCTAGAATCTGGGTATTTTCTGATTGAATTGGGGTTTTTGGATTCACTTCATTCTCATTCTCCATTGACGCTGATATACTTTTTCTATCAAAATTTTCAGGAGAAAGAAAGATGAATGGATGCCAAAAATTTGTAGATTCAGAAATTTAGTGTGCGCGTGTTTTTGTGAGAGAGAGAGAGAGCCGGGGGGGGGGGAGAGAGAGAATTAATAATAAAATATGTTGAAATGTGAACGTTGAGCAGTGAGGGGAACGTTCGAGGGGATAAGTGGACTCTAACGGTCGAATTTCGTCTTTCTTTAGCAGCTGGCCGCCTTCTAGATTTGAAAGTTGAAAGGGTTTCAGTTTATCCTGATTTGAGGTTTGGGTTCAGACTTCAGTCCTTCTATAACCCATTCCAATTTTCGGGCCTTTTGTGTTGGCGGACCTAAGCCCTAAGCCCAAGTTGATTTTTTTTTTTTTTTTTTTTTTTTTTTTTTTTTTTGAGTTACACACAAATTTGAACCTAGATCACAAAATTGGAAGAGAAGGTTTATGACGACTACGCTGCTCCTTGGGGATAAGTTGAAGTTTCATAATGCACCAATTTGGGAGTCTGATTCATTCATTATCTTCTTTCTTTTTTTGGAAAAAAAAAGAAGAAAAAAAATTTACCTTTGAAAAATATGCTATTCATCATCAAATTTAACTATTTTAATTATTAACTTTTATATTTCATATAATTTACTGTATTTTATAATTAAGTTTCTATAGTGGGAAAACACTTTCATTTTAGTATTTAAAGGAAAGAAAAGGAAAAAAAAAAAAAAAGGCCAAAATCTGGGGTGTCTCTTGTGGGCAATGGTTCACTGAATGGTGATATTCATCTTAATCTTTCAATCATGCAGTAGAGTTCAATCCATTTTTCTAGGAAGAAAGGGTGCTTTGTCGATTGCATAAATCAAATCTGTGTTAGGTATCTTATGATTATAAAGTTCATTGTTCACTTCACCTTTTCCAACATATTTTTTTCTGTAATGAGATATTTTCTTAATCTTTCTTGATCAAAAACATCTTATAAATCACATATAAAGGGTATGTTTTGACAAATTTCGTCTTTATAATTATTTCCTATCCTATTAGTAGATTTCACTGTCGTCCCTTTTGCAATACAAAATGAATGAGAGAACCATGCCATGGAGGGATTAATATATGTAACGTTCAAATTTTTAAAATTGACACCAAGTTAAGATTTTTAACATGTTAGAATTCTTCAAATAATACCATGTCGGGGCGGAACCATGGGCCATACCGATGGACTTATTCTAGCCACAAGACTTAAGATTAACAAACTGTTGGTTCAGATAGGTTCAAAGATTGCTTTACGACTAGTCCCAAAAAGCTATTTCTGTCGGTTCTTTTTTTTTTTAATTTTTTTTTATAACGTAGTTCTTGTTAATTGTCAAATTCATTAAGAAATCAATTTTTCTGATGTATATTTTTTTTATCCTCAAAATTCAAATCTGAAAATTCGATTAAAAGAACTGGACAAACAAGAAGTTGATGATTTCCTGTCTTTCTTGATTGCAAGTAGTTGCTTTGGATGATAACAAGCTGTAGGATTAACCATTTATTTAGGGAGTCTAATATCTGCACTGATAGTTAGGGTAGTTTTTCTCTCTTGATGTTTTTGCCTTGATGTTCCTCAGAAGAGTGACTTTGTTTTATCAGAATGACATGAAGGGGATGATTTATTCTCGTACTGTAGGCGATCTTTAGATTTCTCCGATACTCATAGTAACTATATAATATTAAATATGGAGTACAATACAGAAAAGTTAAGATAACATAGTCAGCATACGACAGATAAGATTCAGACAGAAATTTGGCATTATATACAATACAGGCGATCTTGTACAACCAAATAAAATCAAAAATCATATTGCACATCTTTGAAAATAATCATATTCAACATGGAAAACATTTTAAACACAATATCATACACTTTGCAACTTTTAATAATGTACAATTCTTTTAAATTAATTTTTTCATTGCATTTATGTCATGCAAGGAATTGCAACTAAGCATGATTAAATTGGAGAAGGGAGGATAGAAATGAAAAGACTCTATTGTTTGAGCTATCTTTGTGGACTTATGTTTTATATTTTATATAAATATTAGTACTATTTTATATAAATTTGATAAAATTGAAAAAAAAAATAGCCTTGGCTGGTAAAACAAAACACCAACATCATTAACTTCAACATGACCAGAGGAAGAGAGGCAATCATGAGTGATGACAATTCAACTAGTGAAATGAATAAGAATGACCCCATTGAGCCTATTGATGTAGAAGATAAAAAATCCAAAGCAATGGACCCTCTTCTTCTTGGAATAGAAAGCTATCAAACAACCACTGCTCTCATGCCACGCAAGGTGCAAAGATATCATTAAATGTTCAATCAAGGTTGGATGAAACATTTATCCTATGAAAAAATATCATTGTTTTTTGGACCTAATAGATATGGTGATAATAAGATAAATGCACCGACGGAGAGTATAGTAAGATGGGATTTTAGATTCCTTAACCAAGTTTTAAATTTAAAATTTGAAAAAGAAAATATTATATTGAGAGAATTATCCCTAACTAAGGCTTACAGATAGTTGAATTAGATTAGTTATGGCTCTGCATTGGTGGAGAAAAAAAAAATGATAAGATAAATGCATTGCTTGCTAGCTGCACACGAGGATCTCATATCTTTCGTTGGTGTGTGGCTAATGATTTTGTTTGACTCAAATACCAGATTTTATGGCCACAAACATGGAAATATTTGTAAGATATTGTAGTTGTAAAATCATTTTTTTAAATAAAATAAAATTAAATAAATGCTCATTCTCTTGTATAAGTCAATCCCTTAAGAAATCTAGTCGGCAAAGGACTGCTCCAACAGGTTCTTGGAATTATATAGTGAATTACTTTTTGTTTCTTTGGTTAGTATAGGTTTTTGCAATCTAGTGATTTAATTTGTAAAAATTAAAGTTCAATTAATTGAGGCTAGAAAATTTTTTATATAAAAATGATAATTTGATAATTTAAATTTATAAAAATTGAATTTTTACCTATGAAATTTTATATTTTTACTACAAATTTAATTTTAATTAAAAATTTTTATAAATAGAATAACATAAAATAGAAGTAAATATGGATAAGTTAAATGGTTGAGGTCTCCCAAACGTTTGTGCGGTTGTTTTCGTATTTTATTTTATTAAATTAATATTAATTGGCCATAATATTTATAGAAAGCTGAATCCATCTGAAAAAGAAATAAAAATTGAAAATTGCAGATATCCAGTACAGGCTAGAAGGAGATTGACCCTCCAGCTCCAGGCTCCACAGCAAAAAATAAAATAAAATAATCAAAAAAATTCATAGTTCCCCAAGCTTCGACCATGGATAGAGGTGGGTGGGTCAAAATTTTTATTATGACAGATGAAATTAATGTAAATTAATAAATGGTGTTGGAGTAATTGTAATTTAATGAAACATCATATCAAAAATGTTGTGAGTTTTTTTTTTCCCAAAAAAAAAAGAAACCCATGTGTGCAAATCTTGTCATAATGTGATGATTAAGCCAATAATTAGGAAGCTAATCCAGTGATTGCAGTGATGAATAACAATGTCGGCAGTCCATAATCCTTCAATTCAATGAAGAACTGCCACCACAGCTAGCTAGGCCGTAGCATTGGAATTTGTAGTTTTCTCACTAGGCCAACCCCCAAAAATTCAATACACTTCCTCTGTTTCTTATCATCACATCTTAATTAATGAGATGAATGTCCATCACCCAATTCTGGTCATTCAGTATTACATCTCTTCTCTGTTCATAAGATCTAATCGAGTACTGCTTTGCCATTTGTCTGATACAGAATTCAAAGCAGCCTGGTTTGACCAAGAATGGGTAAAAAAGCTATATGCACTTATCGATTCTCAAATATAAAATTTAAAAATAAAAAATTATATTAAAAATATTTTATTTTAAATTAAATCTGATAATATTTAAATTAAATTAATTAAAATAAAACTTCAAAATCCAAAGAAAGCAGCTTGCAATGCGTGTCGTTGTGGTTCTTCTTTAGCAGCCTGGGAGAAACCATCATTGTATTAAACTAAGCATATATCATGTTACATTCCTCAGCTAACTCCAATGAACATAGACAAAATCATTTGGTTTGAATGAATATTTGGCTTTCAAAGCTCCTCCTTCGAAGGACAATCATGTCTAGAAAACATTGTTTCCAATGTGTGTTCCCAAATCCATCTTCTCATGATGGCGACTTATAATTAGGAAGTCTATAGAATGATACAAAAGAACAAGCAAGGGGCAAAATTTAGAAAGTAAAGTTAGTATTTAATAATCACTAATTGCTCTCATTGATAAGCTTTTTTTTTCACTAAATTTAAAATTTTGAGTTCAAGTGATTTTTTCTGTATGAAGCAAATACGATGATCGAGTTAGATAATAGAAATACAGATAATAAATTTCTATGTAGAGTTATTGATCTTATGTAGAGTTAAATGAAAAATAAATAAATTTCTATTATTCCATTTAGAATATAAGAATTAATTAAATTGAGATAAATTATATTTTATAAATCAACATTTAATCAACCTTCATAATCAATGGGCCTTTTCATACAAGTTGGCTTGGTATAGGGAAACCCCAATTATGATTAGGCCGAAGTTAGGAATTTGAGTTTTACTGCTTTCCTTCAGGTAAATTTTAATAAGAGATTGAATTATACCCAAAAAAAAAAAAAAAAAAAAAATTCCCATGCCAAGCTTGTCCTAGCTTGTAAATTAGTTGTATAAATACCATCCAAGCACATTTATAAATATAGTTACGCTATTATATGCTATGATATATAAAATAATTAATAATATCTTAATTCATTAATTTAAATTTTTAAAAATTATGATAGTTATACAAAATATAGGATGATAATAAGATAAAAAGTTCTAAATTTAAGAAATGTCTTATCTCCTTTTATTGAAGTGTTTTTTTTTTTTTTCTTTTGGTTACATTAACTCTGTAAAAACTACAGAAATATACAAATTAACGAAAGCTTGAATATCAGATTTTGGGGCAAGACGCTTGAGCAAAACTCTTTATCATTCGGGTTCTCCCTATAAGGACCCTAAAAATTTTTTTGACATGTAAGATAACTATTAAATTAAGATATAAATATTTTATGAAATTAGGTTTTCAATAAAACAAAAAATTTAAAAGTAACTTAAAAAACCGTCTTTCCATTTTTATTTATATTTAATTTCCTAAGGAGATTAGTCTCTTTATTTGCAATATATATATATAAGGAAGGTGGAGCTGGGTGGAGAGCACGATTTGGAGAGTGACCTACCAAGGAGGCCGTATTTTTAGAGCCTAACAACTGGTTCAATCTAACAAGCTATTGGCCTGTGGTGTCTGCAAATTTGTCAGACTTTTTACATTGTAATAAAATCCTTTTATTTTTTTTCTGAGTTCTGAAACTTGAGAAAAATGAGACTTTATTACATGCAACAATGAATGGATAAGAAAAACAGTCCCTACAACAAAACCCCACTCCACAGGTCTGAAGTTGTTGGAGACAGTACCCCATATTAGGGGTGTTATGATATCCAGATCGAGTTTCGGTATCATGATACTCGAACTCGGCTCGAGTATTTTTTAGATGTGTTCGAGCTTGAGCTCGAGTTCATCGACTTTGAATTTCTCGAATTCGAACTCGAAGTGTCATCGGATGTCATCGGGTAGTGTCGTTAGATAATATGATCCACATTTATATTTCTCGAGTTCCAGTTTGAGCTCAAAATATCACGAATAGTGTCATCAGGATAATGTCGTCGACTAGTATTATCAGACATTTAATATATAAAAATTATTTAAAAAAAAATTCAGGTAGCTCATCGGGCTTTCGAACCTGACACATTTAGGTTCAAGCTTGAACTCGAGCCCGAAGTACCTGAACTCAAGCTCAAGTCGAATTTTGACCGGGTAGTATCACGGGTACCCGTGACACTATTCGGGTGTCATAACAGTTCTATCCCATATCATATGAAGAGCAAAGGGACAATCTGTCTCTTTCTTTCAAATCAATAATCTCAAATTTAAATCATGATATAACCAAGAAAGAAAACAAGCAGCCACCCATAAACACTCCTACCACAAAGAAATTTTGAAAAGAAAAATTTTGTTAAACTTTACGTTAATAAATTTAATTGTATATGAAATAATAGCTGTATTATTATTTTTTTATATGACTTGATATAAATATCATATTCAAATAAGTCAATCGATTATCGCTATATTCATTGTGTGGGAAGTGTTAGGAAACAACTTAAATCACTTATTTTAGTTAACTTGGCTTATGAGGTTGCTTCCAACAAAAAATTTAATTAAGCAATGATTGATTAGTGATAGAAAATATTAATTGGCATTAATTCAAATTTTTGATAATAAGTTTATATAATTTAAAATAATAATTATTACTCAAATTAAGTTATTACAAGGCGAACTATTGCTCATTGAATTTTCCCACTTCTTTTTTCGAAGGAAAAAGAAAAATTTATAAATACTAAAAGTGCTTACGATCAAATCAAACCAACACAAGTTGCATCCCATGCACAAGTGGAAAGAGTTCTTTCAAGTACTAATTAGGTGTCGTACTATCATTTCACACCAAGACCACCACGGACTAATCACATAGTAATGGGGAGAGAGAAAGAGAGAGAGAGAGAGAGAGAGAGAGAGAGAGGGAGGGAGAGTGATGAAGAGAGTTGACCAGTTGAACGTAAAGGGTCTTCACCTTTTCTTGTTCTCAATGTCTGCTAATAACTACCAGCATTAAGTAGGGAGCTGAGGACTTTTTTCCATCATTCAATTCCCGCACTTAACACCACTCTACCTCTACCTTTACCTCTACCTCTACCTCTACCTATACTACTTCCATCTCTTAATCTGTGAGCAATAAATGCCTTTAACAACTTCAACAGACCATTCTACTCTCACTGCATAAGCAACTCTAGTACATCTACTCTGCCCACAAATAATAGTTTATCACATTCTTTCAGGTCTCAAATCAAACATATTTTTTCTCTCTTTACGTAATTGCCATAATTTTTTTATTCCTTTTATTTTTTACAAGGGCTTCGCAATTTAAAATTATTTTTTAATTAATCTATTTTAAATAATTATAAAGATTCTATTTAAAAAATGACTTTCTTAATATAATTTTTTTATTCATAAATTTTAAATTTAAAAATTAATTAAAATAACAATTATAAGAATCCTATTTAAAAAATGATTTTCCTAACATAATTTTTTTAATTTATAAATTTTAAATTTAAAAATTAATTAAATTATCTAACATTCCACCTTATTAAACACGGTAGATTCAAAGCCATGGACATTAAATACCCATTTTTCATACACATCTACTCTAACCTAAATAGTTCAAACATAATAAAATATTTGGGACAAATCAATTCACAAACTTTATAATATTATAAACTTGGTATGCTTCACCTGCTAGTTTTTGGCTAATCTACTTGGTGTGCTCTGGTATTTGGGGCAGAGAAATTTGATTGCCTTGAAGTGTTGTTGGCTGGGTTTCAAGCCATTTCTACGTTTGCTTGCCCTTGGCAAAGGCACCCACCCTTGCATGCTAGGGCATCACTTTCGAATATTGCATACCATACAAAATATAATAATATACTATGACCATGTCTAAATTTAGTCAAAATCCGGAATAATATTTTTGAGTGATGAAATAAGAAATATAGAGAGAGGCAAAGAGGGCTATGATTGTAACCAACAACCATTGTCAAATATAGAAAGGAACAAAGTAAAGGTTTCAGGGTTGTGAGATTCATAGCCCTTTATTTGAAAATGCAATAGAATACAAAGTTCAAAACAGAACTCTTCATCATAGCCATCATTCACCAAGGTCATACCCCCAATGTCTTCTAAAGTCTAATTGACCCTCCCACCCACCTCGCGTGCAAGTAAAGACAACTAGAGAAAAGCCTTTCCCTTTTCTATTGGCACTATTATATTTCTCAAATTCAGAAAATTTGAGCTTGATCGTGGCATGGAATATTGAGATTAATACTTATTACAGATAATAGTCTCCTATAAGTAAATTACACACACGGTAACGAGTGGCGCTTAAGAGTCGTTATATAAAAAAATTATTTCTTTTTTTTTTGGTATAACTAATCGGTGTGTGTTCGGAGTTATATTCTGATTAATCTGATTCAATAATTATCGAACCTAATTTAGGAGAGAGCTCTGCCAATTTAGTCTTTTCTATTCTCGAATTTCGAATCTAAGACGAAATTAAAGGATCTAATATTTTTACCTACTAATCCGACTATTGGTGGGTTAAAAATATTATTTCTTAATTATGAAACCATGTTAATTTTAAAGTGAATTATACGTTAAGTTGCTTACAATTTTTGATTTCTTTTTCACCTTATGTGGGATAAACCTAACATTCTTTACCAAATAATCTAGAAATTATTTATAATTAAATTAAATAATTTTTACTCAAAATAACAGATATTAAAATATTAAATTCTTCCTCTCGTAACGATAAAATTGCACCTAGCACATATTGTTTCGGATCTGGTCCAAGATTTTAGAATGGAGGGCAGGAGGTACTGTCATGAAATTAGAATTATGTGTGCTTAGGGTACAAATGGAGATATACATCGAATTTAGTAACTGGCTGAAGTCACAAAAATAATGTGACTTTATGGTAGAGTACGAGGACAAAACCTACAATGTTATTTCTAACAAAAATATAGAATATATATTCCCCAAATAATTATAGTCGTCATCCTCATCCAACCAAAACATAGAAAAACCAAATAAATGAGAGAGAGAGATAGAGAGAGGATAGAGCCAATGAATCAAAAAGGCGGTCAAAGTCTTGTATATGAGTACAAGAGGAATTAATGGAGGACTCAAAGAGACTGTTTCATGGGCGTGCAATATCCATGTGATACCATTTTTGTTTTGATTTTCTTTGTTTTGTCCAATTATTGAACACTAGAAAAGAATAGACTTTATGTGGGTCTCTCTCTCTCTCTCCCCCCCCCCCTCCTCTTCAATTAGCTCGAAATATCTCATACTACATTCACAACTTCGAACAATTCAATAATACCCTTCGCTTCCCCGAACTATATCAACATCGTTTTGAGCAAATATTCATTTGGTGAACTTGAATCAAAACTATTCTCACCATATTACGTATACAATTTTTAATAAAACTATAAAGGACATGTTTACTTTCTAAGAATTATAAAAGGACTATTGAATACATGTTTAGTGTGTATAAAAAAGTCTTTTTACAAGTGGGTCTACTGCCCAAATCATTGTCCTTGTCCGATTACACTCATAACCGCTTCTCTCTCTCTCTCTCTCTCTCCCCCCCCCCTTCCACCTTCCCCTATTTATTATGACTCCAAAAACAGCACTCCTTACCTCCCACCAAAAGAAACACACACACACAACTAGGAAGTACTAGTTTATTTGTTTTTCTTCTTTCTTCTTCATCATTGTGACCATGGTGAGAGTGAGAAGCAAGAGAATCTACAGTTCCATGGTCTTTGCTTTACTCATACTAAGTGTGAGTTCAAGTGATGTACCGGTGAATGAAGAAGAAGAAGCTGATAGAATTTCAGCACTCCCGGGCCAACCCAAGGTCTCATTTCAGCAGTTCTCCGGCTATGTCACCGTCAACCATGCCGTTGGTCGAGCCCTCTTCTATTGGCTCACTGAAGCCACTCATGATCCCTTGTCTAAGCCCTTGGTAGTGTGGCTCAACGGAGGTACTTTTCTTTTTCCTCTATAATTAGTTGGTGTCAGATATATAAATCTCGAATTATTTTTTATTTTACAGACCATTGCATTGCATCTTCTCTTGCAACATCGAAGATATCTACGAGATTAATTCATTGTTGCCGACGTTGAAAAAAAGTAGAAAGAAAGAAGCCATGAGAGAAGAAATAAGATTCACCACTTCAAAATTTCATTCTTTATTGAATTTCACGATGAACATTCTTCTAAGCTTTTCACTATGTATTCAAATTCTTAACTTTTACAGATTTAGGAACATTAGAACTTTTCACAAGAAGGGTACACACTTTTATTGGTGAATTTACATCAATGCACTCTCTCTAGTCCCCGCTGATCTTCCAACCAATGCAGTACACAATTCTGCCTTTTCACTCATTTTTTATAAAGCAAGTAAAGTAATTTTCATTTTAACCAACAACAAGCAATTACAAGCCCATGAACAATCTCTCTCTCTCTCTCTCTCTCTCTCTCTCCCCACATTAAAATCGCATGAAGTTATCAGAAGAAATAAATGCGTTGAAAGCAACCAATAACAAAGCACATTTAATAAGCCACAGCCATTACAGCTCTGTCTCTGTCTTTCCCTCTCTCTTTCTCTGTCTCTCTGTGATGCCCACTTTGTCACCATGTGGTGTCTTTATATAGCAGTATCCGTGCATGCAGTTCATCTGTAACAGAGTGAGCATAAAGTTCGCACAAATTTCAAATATTGTTTGGTCATTACATTGCATGTATTTAGTATAAAAGCCCGAAATTCTGCGCATGCGTACAAACAATATCAAAACCACCGGGTCGAATTACAGAATTGGAAATTTTTGTGGTATGATTTGCATTTCTTCCCCTTTCTTTTGGGCATCAATTGATCAAAAGCAATTATGGCTTTGTTTTGATCAAATTTAGTATTGGATAAGAATTTGGGCCCATCATTTATCGGGCCCCACTTTTGTTACGCTATTTTTGGACTTTAATCTTCGAGGCCTGCTTTGTAATGCCCAAATCTCATACCAAGTGCTTGTCCAATAAAAGGAAATTTTTGTAATATAGCACATGAATTTATCATATATTAGTCCCGATCTAGTGATCACAATCCACTCCTCGAATAACCAAAAAAAAAAAAATATTAAATTTTATTTATCAGAATGGATATGATCCTCAGTTTCCATCATTAGATATGATTTCTTGCTATTGGTCGGTTGATTACATAAAAAGATATATTTTGCATTTATCAGGTAAGTAGAGATTTTGTATTAAAAAATGGACAAAATCTTAAAATTATGTTATTTAAAATATAAATAATGTATGTCCTCGGTTAAAATTTGGGTCATTGATTTGCCCCGTCTTAATAAATAGTATTTTCCTTTTTATTATCACTTCTATTTTTTTTTTTTTTGGGTTAATAATAGGTCCCGGTTGCTCCTCGGTGGCATATGGTGCATCAGAAGAAATAGGACCATTTAGGGTCAACAAAAATGCCACGGGACTGTACCTCAACAGGTTTTCATGGAACACTGCCGCCAACCTCTTGTTCTTAGAAACTCCGGCCGGCGTTGGCTTCTCTTACAGCAACAGGTCCGGGGATTTGTTCGATACCGGTGATCGTCGCACCTGTAAGTGCCCCATGCCCCCACCTCATTTCATCATAATAATTTCCTCACCCATAGCTAGCTGGCCACAGTTGCGCACTCCATGGCATAAGGACTCAAATTGGTTAGACCTTAGTCTTTTAGGCAAATTCAGAATCTTGGTGTGCCAGAGTTTTGAAAGATTAGCCACCCTGACCCATAATTAAAACGTGCATGATCTTATGATCTTTGGTGTATTGGTCTCAAATGGCCAAGCTTACAACTTTGACCTAAACTTTTGAACATCAAATTGTTGATAAACAACTTTTCTTTTCTTTTTTCTTTTTGTTGCTACAGCTGAGGACTCATTGAAATTCTTAATCCGATGGATGGATCGATTTGCTCGGTACAAGAACAGGGAAGTGTACCTGACGGGAGAAAGTTATGCTGGTCACTACGTGCCACAACTGGCCAGACAAATCATGACCTACAATGCCAAGTCCAAGCATCCAATAAACCTGAAAGGCATCATGGTAAGACTGTATTGGTCTTTAGAGAAGGGTTGGTCTTAATTTATTTATTTATTTATTTTTGGGTGGGTAAATTCTAATAGAAAAATGGTAAATGTGTGGAAATGGATATGTAGGTTGGAAATGCAGTGACAGACAACTACTATGACAACCTAGGAACAGTGACATACTGGTGGAGCCATGCGATGATTTCGGATAAAACCTTTCATGAGCTGATGCACACGTGTGACTTTCGAAGACAGAAGGAATCCAATGAGTGTGAATCATTGTACAGTTATGCAATGGATCAAGAATTTGGTAACATTGATCAGTACAACATCTATGCACCTCCTTGTAACCTTAACTCTGATGGCACATTTTCCTCTGCTACTACCCGACACTCCATGCGTTTGCCTCATCGGCCCCAACATCCTGTATATAAATGTTTCGATAACTATACAAAACACATACACATAATTTACATAAGCTAATGAATATGATTTTTGGGTTGTGATCAGATTTTGGGACAGCTTTCTGGGTATGATCCATGCACTGAGAAATATGCGGAGGTGTACTACAATAGACCTGATGTGCAGAGAGTCCTCCATGCCAACGTCACAAAAATTCCTTATAAATGGACTGCTTGCAGGTCACCCTCCCTCCCTCCCTCTCTCTCTCTCATTCACTCTCTCTATATGCTGGGTTGTAAATGATTTTTTCTTTTTGGGTGGTACAGTGAAATTCTGAATAGGAATTGGAATGATACGGCGGTTTCAGTACTTCCAATTTATAGAGACATGATAGCTGCGGGTTTGAGGATTTGGGTATTCAGGTTTGAAATTACATTTGGGATTTCTTTATATAAAATTTTTGATTTCTAATTGAATGTTAATTCTATTTGTTTTGCCTTTTTTTTTTTGTAGTGGGGATGTGGACTCTGTAGTGCCAGTCACAGCCACAAGATATTCCCTAGCACAGCTAAAATTGGCAACTAAAATTTCATGGTACCCATGGTATGTCAAGAAGCAGGTGAGTCGTGCCAGCGCCATATTCATAATGTCAATCTCTCCATTATGAGGAAAAATGGAAAATTTACAGGCTGATCAGCTAAATTTATAAATTTTAATAAAATATTTGAGAGTTTATAAATTTATAAAATTTATTTGTTAAGTTTTTTTAAAAGTATTTATAAAGTCTAAAAATAAGATATTTAGATATTATAATTTTTTTTTTAAAAAAAAAAGAAAAAGTAGTTCCAACCCAATAGTTATCATTAATATTTCATTATCCCACATTTATCCATTTTATGTCAACAAAATAGCTATTACATAATATTAATGGTACTATGTAAGTTTTAATTATTTTCAATACTAAAAATTGTTTGTAAGAACTCATTATTACCAAAAGTAACAACAACTTACATACAAAATATCTTATAAACTATTTTATCTTATTTTATCCAAATATTTTAAAAATAAAATATAAAAACTTATAAACTCTAAAAAAACATTGTAAGTTTTAGGAACTTAGAAAATATTCAAAATAAATCTGACCAAATAGACTCTTATTTAATCCTCATTTTAGGTTACTTTCAAATTATAATCAGTCAGTGAGATTTGAACGATTACATTAGTACCATATAGAACACTATGTCTGAATTATTTCTAATTAAGGGTTTGATTGCCCCGCATGGTAGTCATCAATCAACTGGGGAAATAATTTAGTAAGTAATTATTTATAATTTTAACTTTGCGATTAGAAATTTACCTCATTCACATGTATTTTTGGTGACTTTGTCAAGGCTTGGACTGATGAGAAGTTAGGACTGTTTGGACCATAAGGACATCGTCTTATGTTTGTAATGATGCATAGATTAATGTGTGAGATGTGATCATTTTTTGATGAAGGTTGGAGGGTGGACAGAGGTGTACGAAGGGGTAACATTTGCGACAGTGAGAGGTGCAGGACATGAAGTGCCACTGTTCAAGCCTAGAGCTGCTCTTCAGCTATTCAAGTCCTTTCTAAAAGGAGAGCCTCTCCCAAAGTCTTAAAAAAAAAACAAGTGCATCTCATTTGCCTTTTTCCTCTCGTGGGTTGGGTATATTGCAATTTATATAGCCAAAAAAAATGCCCCTTTCAATTTGTTCAGAGAGAGAGAGAGAGAGAGAGATTTGTTATAGAAGAGAAAGATGTATTAGGTAGGAAGAAGGTTTATGTGATACTTGGGATTAAGATGCAAATGTATCAACGTGGGATTGGGGGGGGGGGGGAACTAGTTCTTTGTAGATTGTATTGGATTTGAATGATACGTGGGGTGCAAATTTCAAGGGCAAAGAAAATAATCATTCAACTAATATCTCTCACTTATTTCAAAAAATCTCTCTCTCTCTCTCTCTCTCAATCAAGTTGAATTATAACTTTCTCGGCCCTTCGGCTAAGGTCAAGATAAATCATGTTGAATCGTACTTTTGTCCGGTCTGGCTCAAACCCTAACACTTGGGACCTGGGGTAAGTAGAATTAGAATATTAGGCCCCAAAACGTGGGCATGACTTTTTTATTTTTCGTCCTCATTTTTTTCCGGTCCGGTAGGGCAAAATTTTGAACCCTGATTTTTATTTTTTTTAAAAAATAATCAATTGATATTTAAAATTATTAATTTAGTTCTAATGTTATTGAACATAATTTAAAGAAAACTCTCGTAATATAATTTTTTTTTATTTTTAAATTTCAAAGTCGAAACTTAATTAAGAGACTTAACACGTTTATCTATTAAGCCGACTATCTATTAATTAATTTTATCAAATTTTAATTCAAACAAAATGTTACCTACCCTTAAATTGATTAATTTAAAGAAGACAACTGTGTCAAAAACAGACAGAAGCAAATATCTTTCTTTTTTTTTTTTTCTTTATTATCAATTTATTTATTTAATTATATATATTCCATGGTACAATATGAATGAATATCATAGGATGGAGGATTGACATGCATGATTTAAGGAAACCATACCAAACAAACATGGTGTGTCATTTGCCACAAATGGGCTATTTTCGTTTTCCGGGGAGTAGGTATTGGGTATGCTAGTGTATGGGCACACATATTATAACAATTTAATTTTTTTTTTTATATAAACTTAATAATTTCAACATTTAATAATTAATACAGAGGTAATGCTATATTTGAATTATTATCTATATTCGATAAATTTAGTACTATGTATGTGATAATTAAAATCTCGTGAACAACAATCCTTCTTTTTTTTTTATTATACCAAGATTTAAATTTGAGATTATCAGATTAAAAAAAAAAGATTGTAACCACTAAACTGTTCATTCCACAACACTAGCATACCCAAATTTGTCTTTATTTTAATTATCGATAATTTTCATTGGAAAAAGTCCTCTGGTTTGAACGCATTTTTTGCCCACCCCATCCGCCTAAGAAGGGGATATAGACTGTTACACGTTGAGTTCGATCCGTTCATGAGTTATTCGGTCAATGATTCAATTGATTCAAATTTGATCAAATTTGAATTGAATTCAAATAGAATTCATCATATATTGAGTTAAATTAGAGTAATATAATTTTAAACTTGAAAACTCGATAAATAGTTCGATTATATATATTAATGTATATTATATATATTTATATATAATTATAATAAAATATAAAATATATTAATATATTATATAATAATCAAGTTTTTAAGTCGAGTTCAAATCCTTATTATATACTACTCATTGAGTTCGAGTTGAGCAAAAAAAATTGAATTCGAATTCTACTATAGGAACATTAGGAATCGACTCGACTCGATTCGAATACACCCCCAGAATACACCAAAACAAGCTTTTGTTCTTTTATTTTTTTTTATTTGATCACCGATATTTGAATTATCTGATTAATTTGATTTAAATATTATGAAAATTCAATTTATGGGAGTCTCTCTCTCTCTCTCTCAACATAATGAGCAGAATTGAAACAACAAATGGCATAGAATGGACAATACCAATTTGAAATTTTCCTTTTTATTAATTCTAGAAACATAAAGGCACATATAGAACCAGGGGGGAAAATTATTTCAATTTCTTATGAAGACTTTATGGCATATGGTCAAACCGGTTGTGATTGGTCAGACGATCTGCATCACATATATAAATCTTAAATCCAAAATAATAAAAATTTCGGTATGCATTCTGCAAATAACAATAGTTTAAAATAGTATTATTTCATAAAACTATAGATTAATGTTTTAATTAATCTTCAATCAACGTTAAACGTTTCCTTAGCTGCTAATCTTATGCTTAATGCAGTTGGCATCACATGATGTCACGCAGCCTAGACATTAAGCATAAGATGACATCAAAATGGAGTTTACTCTTTTTTTTTATAGGTTTAAGTCTATTAAAAGATATACCCATAAATTTTATATAATTTTTTTAAAATTTGACTAAGGGATGCTTCCATTAGGACAAAATCTAGAAATCATTGGCAGTATAAAAATAGAAAAAGTAATCCTAATACAAGTGCTCGAAAAACTCAAAAATTCAATAATTGTATTAATAAATTTTTTATAATTAAAAAATATTTTAGTTGTATTGTAACAGAGAGTGTAAAAGTGGACAAACTCTGTGCGTTGTTTGAGCTGTCCTGTCCTGAGCGACGAAAATCAAAACTCTCTCTCTCTCTCTCATATGACTCATCATCGTCGTGGTCATAAGTTTCAACAGCCTCCGTAGACTGAAAAGTCAAATGACCAAAATCAAAGCTTTGAGCTTGGAAGAAACTTTTTGGAGAGAGAAAACAAACAAATTAACACTAGTCCTCTTGCATAGAAAGCCCACAGAAGCCATAGCATAGCCAACCCTTATTTTCCCAAAGCCTCAAATCTCCAAAAGGGTTGGTCTTTTGATCCTCCACTTTTCTCTCTACATGCCTCTTTCCGTCTCAAGTAAGTTGAAATTTCTGTCTACTTTTTTCAGCTTATAATCTCATTCCTTGTATTGGGTTCTTATTTTTTGTAAAATACTGTTGTCTACTTAGTTTCTGCAAGTTCAATTACTTATTAGTCCCTAAAAAAGTTAAGGATGGGGTTTTTTACTTGATTTTGTAAGGTTGTTCGGCTCACTATTTGGACAATTTCCTAAATTTAACCCATGTTCAGTTTCATATGATAGAAGTGCAAAAAATTTGATCTGGGTTGTTCTTGTTTTCTGGTTTCTGGCTTAGGTTCTATTAGTTTTTTGTTTGGTGGGATTTAAAAGGGTATAGTTACGTTTTCTGGGTTTTGGTGACTTTGTGTAGGGTTTGCTTATGGGAGAGTGTGAATCTATGGTTCCAGTACCGGAAGGCGACGATAATTTAATTGCAGCTGTAGAACATATAGCTAGGGCTTTGGGGACAAGAAGGAATTTGCCTACTGGTGTGAGGAAGATTTTGGCTGATCTTGGAACCCAATTATCAACACTGTCTACTGTTGACAACGATGAAAAGAAGGTTACTGAAGGAGAGGATGGTTTCGAAGAGAGGCTCAATTGGGTTCAGGATAAGATCATGAGTTGGGAAGCTGATCAATCGATGGTTTATGATTCGGGACTTGATGAATTTAATGAGTATTTGGGAGCTGCAGATGAAACCCGTAAATTGACTGAAAGATTGGAGAGTTTGGGCGAGCATAGAAGTGATGAAGAAAATGAGTTTCTACGAAGAGCTCATGATGTTCTTCAGTTGGCAATGGCGAGGCTCGAGGAGGAGTTCAAGTACATTCTTTATCAGCACAGGCAAAACTCTGAGCCAGGGCACATGTCATTCCGTTCAAATGAGGATGATATAATGGATGAGCGCTCGATAGTCTCTCTTGAGGATGAATCTGTTGATGAGTCAATCCAAAGAGACAGTGTGAGCAAAGGTGCAGAGGAGTATGTCATCGACTTGGTCCACCCTGATGTAGTTCCTTACCTGAAGTACATTGCCAATTTGATGTTTGACTCAAACTATGATCATGAATGCTCCCAAGCTTTTGTGAGTGTCCGGAAAGATGCCTTGGACGAGTGCCTCTCTAATCTTGAAGTTGAAAAACTGAGTATTGAGGATGTGCTGAAACTTGATTGGGTTACTTGGAATTGTAAAATCAAGAGATGGATTTGGGCTATTAAGATCTTTGTGCGGGTTTATCTCACTAGCGAGATGGGTCTTGCTAAGCAAATATTTGGGGACCTAGGATCCTTTCATTCTGCTTATTTTGTTGAGGCAGCAAAGTCATCAATATTAAGGCTTCTGAATTTTGGCGGTGCCATTGCAATTGGACCTTACCAACCAGAAAAGCTGTCTCGCATCCTTCAAATGTATGAGGTGTTGGATGATCTTGTTCCAGACTTTGACACTTTGTTTTCTGATGAGGCTGGCTCATCAGTTAGAACCGAGTGTCATGAGGTCCTGAAAGGACTGGGTGATTGTGTGAAGGCTACATTCATTGAATTTGGCAATGCTATTGCATCGAATGCATCAACAGTCCCATTTGCTGGGGGTGGAGTTCACCATTTGACCAGGTATGTGATGAATTATGTCAAAATCTTAGGCGATTACAGAGAAATACTCGGTTTGCTTCTCAATGACCATGCTTGTGATATCCCTGGTTCATCATCACCCAATGCCAACATCCTCGCAGAAGAGGAGAGTAAAAATGCTGACAAGTCATGTATTCCTTCAGTTGCTCCCCATTTTCACAAGATCACTTCGATTTTAGAATCAAACCTTGATGACAAATCAAAGTTATATCGTGATCCTTCCTTACAACACATCTTCTTGATGAACAACATCCACTACATGGCTGAGAAGGTAAAGAACTCGGAGCTAAGGACTATTTTTGGAGATGAATGGATCCGGAAGCACAATTGGAAATTCCAACAGCATGAAATTAACTATGAGAGATCTACTTGGAGTTCAATCCTCTCTCTACTTAGAGACGATGGGCTATACAGTCCTCCAGGTTCAAGTAATATCTCAAAAACTCTTCTCAAGGACAGATTTCGGAGCTTTAGCCTTGCTTTTGAGGAAGTTTACAAGACACAGACAGCATGGGTCATTCCTGATGCTCCGCTTCGAGAGGACCTACGAATCTCAACATCCCTCAAGGTAGTCCAAGCTTATCGTACGTTTGTGGGAAGACATACAAATCACATTATCGATAAGCATATCAAGTACAGTGCTGATGATCTACAAAATTACCTCTTGGATCTTTTCGAAGGATCTCCAAAGTCCTTAAGTAATCCCCATAGAAGGTGATAGAAATAATGCTTGCTATTCGAGATGGGTAGCATTAGAAGAGTTCAAATAAAGGACTCTCATTCTCTCTCTATGAATTTTTTTGTGTAATGCCACGCTGCATGGCCTACAGAATATGATTGTTGTAGTGTTTGTGATAACATAAGTTGAATTCACAAGAACGGTTCATTAGAGTCACAGTGCCAAAGCTAAGCTGTAAATTCTGCTTGTTTGCAATCTTTTGATTCATCATAGTGATGTATTCTTCCTTGTTAACAAAGTCCTAGTCCAAAAGCTTTGATGTTGTTAGAAGTTGAGATCTTGCTCTGCATTCAAGTTCATGCAAATTGAATCCCGAGTTCATAAAGGTCGAAAAGTGTCTGTCTAGCCCACTACCCTTTAACCCATTTCTTTCTTTCAACATTTGTCTTTCTCATAGCATTGGAGGGTCAACCTCCTTTTGGGGGAAGATGATGCAAACAGAAAATTGGATGCTTGAAGGGCACCATACCCAAAACAACAAATTTTTGGGGCTTTGGAATGTGTTATAACTCCAAAATTTTCACTCACAGAGACCATGAGCAAATAATCAAAACAGGGTATTTTGTTGGCACATCACTTCCAAGGGTGAAAAGGTTTGCATCAGAAGGCAAGTGGCCTTTTCATGACCAGGCATGTAAGCCTGCCAAGACAGACTTCCCATCCATCTTCATCTTAAATTCCTGTAGGGCCATCCATAAAGATAGGTGCTTGTATTAAGAATGTCATTTAATGCCGGATGCCATATTTCCGTAACATTTTTTTCCCATTTTTATGATAAAGAATAATAAATTTTTCGTTAGATAAAACTATTTAAAATTAAAGGCGCTTAACAATCACACAATTGATCTTTTTTGAAAGGAGAAAGAAAAATTGTGTAAAGAGGTAGCTTTTCCATTAATAGAACTGTTAATGCACTATGTGGTACTTGAGCTGAATGTCAAATCCTCTAATTATAAAAATTTAGAGTCTTTAAGACATTTTAAAAAAAAAACAAAAACAAAATTTTAACACCAAAAATGGAATTCCAAAGAAAGGAGATGTCAACTTCATCGTATGAACACTTGAACAGAGACCCAAGCTAATGTTTGATTTTTCGTGGTCAAGAAAAGCTTTTTGGGTAGAAAGATAAATTACAGACGACCAAGAAGTCAGCTTAAATTATGTGATCATAATCACCCATTTGACATTTTGTAGAAATCTAGAACGTTTAGTCCCTATGATCTGTCTTGAACAATTTCGGTGGAAAGATATTTTAGAGATCTAGGTGAGGTCAGTATGACAAAATCCCAATATTTACTTGGAAAAAAGGGTCAGAGTTGAATGTGATCTTAACACTCCAATCCTTGCGATGAACGCTATACTTCTAGAGATTATTAGTTTAATTCATGATTTGAATATAAAATCAATTATACTGGGAGATTATTATTCTCTAAAAGGGATCTCAATTGGATTGATCCGAATCAATCGAAATAAAACTCCAAACATTAAACGATGGATCAAGTGCAAGGCACCTGAAAAAAATAATACTCCAATCCTAAAATCAGTTAAAAATATAAATAATTTTTATTTTAAAATAATTTTTAAAAGAGTTTGACTCTTCTAAGAGATCAATTAATATGACACTCACATAGCTGATTAGACATAACTAATCAAACGCATTATTTAGAAATTATTTGAGAATAGGGATTAAAATTATAAAATATTACAAAATTAGATTTTGTCAAATAATAAAATATTATAACTAATTGTTTAGTGTTTGATTAATGAGCAATGAGTATGTAATGTAAGGGAAGCCGATGTCAAGTTAGATTTGATGGGAGAAAAGGACCACTGCTAGTCACAAACTTGATTTGCTTAGGGTCCAATCCAATGTGATTGGCTTAAAAATTTTGTATTAACCACATGCTGCCACATCTGACCTTTGGGCAAATTGAGTTTGCCTTTCTTACTAGTATTTGAGAAATCTTATAACATTAATCTCAACTTTTCTTCATTAACTTTTGTTTCATTTTTAATTTACTTTTATTTCATTTTATTATATTTATAATATTTTTCAATCAAAATAAAAAATTTTAACAATAAATACAAAATATTACAAATAAAAATCAAAATTTCTTATAAAAAGATAAAAGACGGCTCATACGGTGAAAATTCTCGTTATAACGCCTAAAAATAACAGGAACAGTTATTGAGAATCATCAAGTCTTTTGCCTAGGAAGAGGTCACAAGCCAATCCTGAACGGATTACAACATACCCATGCGATAGATGTGGACTCCACAGTGCCTTCTCTAGGTATTGTACCCTAGAATTATCTGACCCCACGTATGAATGTAACACAAAACGTCTATAATCATGAATCATGACTAATGTAAATGCTACACCAGAAATTCTGCTGCTGTATCCTAAAAATGGCTTTGGCCATTGATTACCTTTCACTATTCATCCCAACGTGGATGCTACACAGTGCCACGAGAGCTGGTGGCAATTTCTGTTACTCGGGGGGGGGGGGGATACTAGGGTACAATGCAAAACTATACGGGTGTGCCACTGTGGGGATCTGCAATGCGAGTAGTTGGAGCATCCAATTTGAGCCCTTTTATACCACCATCCGCCAAGCAATCCTAGTAAGGTTCACCACGCATGGCAATGGCTCAGAATAACTGCATTTCCACATCTTCTAGAATCAAGCAATTTAGTCAACCTTTTAAGATGTGTTCATAAGGCCCAAAATGGCTTAGGACCTGGCATGACACTTGAACTGCTTCTAATTGGTTCTTCAATGGTTTCCTCAAGGTCATCATCATCATCACCATAATCCAGTAGTTGGACCAGAGTATCTGATTTAACGGATCACAAAAAATGCAACATTACTTGATGGGACTAAAAAGCGGACCTGATTCAGTCCATAAACCTAATCCACAGTAAAACCAGGAAAAAAAAAAAAGAGGGCAAAAGAGATTTTTTGTTCAAAGTTTCGCCCTCCATTTCATACATTGGATGCAGAAGACTATAGCCTTTAGGTTTCCATCAAGACAATAAATCCTCAGGCTAGATGCTTATTCAAGTACAAGTGATGCAAATGAATAATGCAAGTCAAATCAGCACTGATACCTGGTACATCATCAGATTCTGCTTTCTTCAAAGTGACATTCTTTTTCTTCACATCAGATGATGGAGCAGCATTAAATTTAGGTGGTGGGGTAGGTAGGGTCCTTGGTGGGGGAGGCGGCATTTCGTTCGATGATGGCTGGACCAACTTCTTTGGAGCTGGCATGGTTGTTATATTTCTAACACCCAAACCTGTGGTGATGTCACTTGGCTTTCGAAATTCTGATCCCTGCAATGAGTTCTGAAGAAACAATTTAAATATAAATATACCAATGATGCACAATGGGATGCTACATGAGCAAATGCCAGCATTGGATAATGCTATTCAAACCACTTGCAATTGTTTTATGAGGAACTTCGCAGTAAGAGAAACACATGCACAGGGAGAAAGAAAATCAAAGACGACGGCCAAAAAAAGGCAAGTTAACAGGAAAAAGGGAGAAGATCAGACGGTCATACAAGCAGCTTGTTTAAGTAGGTGCTTTGCTAATTTTGAACAGCCTAGGAATTTGTGGTTCTCAGGGATGAAACAAGAGTGGGAGTAACAAATATTGGCACCCAGAGCTGAGAAATTTCAAGAAACAGAAAAGTTCAACTCTTGGACATGTAGGATGGTCAACACCAATAAGTTCATTAACCAAAATTGATGATGGACTAAAGCAATCCAAAGCTCAGCACAAATAGGTTCACTAAAGGAGTAAAGTTTAGAGCAAAACATCAGGCCAAAATTGCCATGATCTTTGGCCTAGTGATCACCAAGGGAAACCAAATTATAACCCATCCCTCCACCCCCCCCCCCCAAAAAAAAGGAGATAGTTTTTATGCAGGAAAAAGAAAAAGTCCCCAGCAACACGATATCAAGCATGAAAAACCATAAAATCCAAATCCCCCCCCCCAAAAAAAAAAGAAGAAAAGAGAAAGAGCATAGGTGTTCATCTCCTCTATCTTCCAACATGACAAACCACCTGCAATCTCGATCCAGCAGCTGATTAAAAAGTATGAAGGAACACATTCCATGGAGTATCCAGCATAAAATCCCTGTTAAACATACAAACCAATGGTGCAATAGACAGGTCCAGTATCGGAAGGTCAGAGTAAATACCTGGAATATTGAGTAGCAGAAGTCAGCACAAGCCAAGGTTATAATCAGCTGAAAGTTAAGCTTTACATTCGGCATACTAAATATTTATGCCGATCTTAAGTTTCCAAAACAAAAGGTAAATGTGAAGATACAATAAAAACAATTACTTATGTCAACTTGGTCTTAAAACAATATAGATGGATGTATGAACACCCTACATGAAACTCACATGCTAAGTACATCTACAGGCAAACACTTAAAGGATGCAACCTACCATGAACACAGATGATGGGTCATGCAGGGAATTTTCAAGATGGTTTCATAAACAGTATAACTCTTATCACCTGTCTTAGGCACTGTTGCAGTGTTAGTGTGCAACATGGAAAAACAAACAAGAGCTGTACACTAAGACAGCTCCAAAACATCAATTAGGTTACATCTTCCTCTCCTACTAATTCAGAAAGCTAATATTTGAAAAGCCATTTTTGTCAAATCCATGTTTCAAAGTATGAGATGTTATGGTACCATTTGTGGTCCTAATCCCGTAGAATAATATGCACACAAAACTCCACAATACATCAAATGAAGTTCTGGTACAAAGCAGGTCTACAATGCAGATACCTGATGGAGTTTTGAAGGATCTTTAGAAGCAACCGGTAACTCTTGAAACTTTCGCTTCTGTGGAGTTCTTCTTTCTGTCTCTGAAGAGGAACTAACACCCAAGCCTGTAACTGTATTTGCTGCTGGAGTCATTAAAGAAACTGCTGAAGTAACAGGAGATGGTGATTGTCTAAGAGCCAAGGCAACTTGCTGCAGAGGTGTGGCTTGGGGGTAAATCCCTTCATATCCACTATAACTTGTTCCACGCGCTAAACAAGGCTGAGGATAGCAAACTGCAATTTGTGGAGAAACTGTTGCATGCGAAAAGACAGCTGTGGCCCCAGGGATACTGGAGGAAAGTGCAGGAACTGCAGATGGACCCACACTTGATGATATTGAGCCAGTGGTTGAAATGGCATTTGCTTTTATCTCATTGACAGAACTACGAACGCTGTTTAACAACTGTTGCGGGGGTGGAACAGCACTATAAGCCTTCCGAGATGAGACCCTGTGACAGAAAGTAATGTTTGTTTAATCCAAATTACAGAGCAAAAAAATTGGATAAAAAGAAAAACAGCATAAGCATGAGAATGGCGCATATATAGAAGGTGCTAGAACACTAGCAGAACATGGATAAGAGACTTGAATTTCCAGATACAAGACAACACCCAGAATGCGGGCACGATCTTCCTTGCTATCATGTTCAGTAATCTTAACTGAACTAGCCAAACCTCCAGATTCAACTTTATAAATCATTTCCTCAATTCAAAGATAATGCATTAACAATTGTGTATATGTTGTTGAGAATCATCAAGTCTTTTGCCGCAAATGTGTCCTTGTTAAGGTGATTTTCTCATGCTACCATGACTTCCTATTTCAAAATGTCAACCTTGTTCTGTTTTGCACTTGACAGGAGACTGTTAAAATATTTCTACAGGTATCTTCAAAATTAATTTTTGATGCTACCTCTTGGTGAAAACCACTTAAATAATAACATGATACTAGGGAGCAGTTTCACTTACATGTATTGTCTCCAAATTGCACAACACCACAAAAAATATAGTAGACCCCTCACCTTCCCCAACCCCCCCCCCCCAAAAAAAAAAGGGAAGAATTCTTTAACTTATCAATAATGTATGCACGTCACTACAATGACACCTCTTAGTTAAAACCACAATGAAGTACATCATCCTCAAAGCTGTCCATCCTTGAAAATCATTCAATCAAGTAATAAAAATATTCAATTTTTCATAATTTTTGGCCTTTTTCTTAGGAGGTCAAGTCACTCATGTTCTTACTTGCCTCTCAAGTATTCTTCTTTCCCATTTGTCCTTATTCAAGACTCCACCACAAAAGTAAACTACATAATTAAGAGACTGGTGAGAGATTTTCTACGGCTGAGTTGAAAGCTAGGGGGCGAAGAAAGATCATCTGAATGACTTGGAAGATTGCAGTCCAAAGGGAGTCTAGGTCTCAAGAACTTGATGTCAAAAACATGAACTCATAAGAAAATGGACATGCATTTTCCTTGGTGTCAAGAGCATAAACTTGTAAGGAAATGGACATAGCATATTCCTTTGACACAATTCTTTCTTTCAGGTATAAAGTAAAAAATAAAAAGCAAGCTGGCCATCATCAGAATTGCTAGGGTGTTGGTAATTATGTTTTTCCATGTACATCTAACAGAAACTCCAGAGATTTCTTGTACTAATGGAATCATCCATTTTATTTAGTGTTGGTTTTCCCTTATCATCTTTCCATATAATAATTTTCAGAGGATGTTTATTATCTCTCTTTCTTTTTGTGAAGTCTTCTCTCTAATGAATTCTACTTTTAATATCCAAAACAAAATGAGATAAAATTAAACTCAGCCCAAGAAGGCCATTGTGTAAAGTTACAAACCATTACTTATGACAACAAAGGGCGAGATATTAACTAGAACTAATTTGCAGCTTCCATCGGCAACACAGCCATTTTGTTGCACTTCTTTTAATCTTTTCCTTTTGCCACCTAAAAGTTGTGATGACAAATTTCACTTCTGATTGCCTATGATGCTGATTCTGGTACATTAGCTTGGCCTTTGTCACCATGACCATGAAAAGTTCCAATAATCTTTCTAACTAAAGTGGGAAATACTTTAATTTCAAAGCTCCTTATATTTATCCAAACTTCAGCTCTTCTAATTTAGATTCCGTAATCAATTTAATCACATCTACTGATACAATAATATTCTGAAAATCTTCAGCTATTTGGGGGGGAAAAAAAGATTTAGACTTGAATGATAGATTTTGTGGGAGATGCTATAAGAATAATAACATGGGAAAGGGCAAAAGAAGAAGAAGAAGAGATTCCAATAAAAGATGATGACATTCAAGAAGCAGCGGCCAATTACAAAAACAGGCTTTGCATTTTGAGTACTTTATTTTAGGAGGACAAAGAAAACTTAAGATGATTTGAATTATATGCATAGCTGCACAAAGGCATCATACACCAACATATATTTACCTGGAGGCACCACGCTCAGCACAAATTGTATCCAAAAGATTTTCGGCCAAAAGCTTAGCATTATCAAGACTTTTCAAATTACTACTTGACAGGAATAAGTGCAGTGGTTGCTGTCCTTCTGAGAAAGAACAACGGAGACAATCTGAGTTAGCTTCTCAATTAACAAAAGATCAAACCATAACATCACAAGAAGTGTTACCGTCTCCATGTGGGCTCTCCAAATTTCCAGAACCACAGCCTCTGAGTTCAACTGTTGCTCCTGTTTCATTCATAATGTGGTTTATATACTGGTCCTGCATGTACAAAATCCAACCACCACCAACAGAAAACAATCTCTCCCCAGATGGAGATGTCAAAAAAAAAAAGCTTTGAACATTAGCATCTTTCACTTCCATTATGGTGCAACAAAGAAAATAAAAAAACATCATACAGACTAGCACAAGGAGACCAGATAGATAAATACATTGAACTAATCACGAAGAACCTGCTGAAAACCACATTCCACTTTGCACATTAAAGGTAATTTATTTAGCTACATATGGACCCATTTATAAAGCTCAAGCTGAAAAAATATTTGTGACATCACAACTTTAATATTTGTTTACACATAAGCAGACATAACACACAAGAGAGAGAGAGAGAACTGAAAGCTCACATTAGGTCCACGGATACGAGCAGCAATATTCATTGATGGGTCAGCCTCAAAACCCAAGAACACCATTGTGCTTAGTGGCTGAGTCACCTGATTTAGTTACAACACCATCAAGTTAATACTCCTGATCTTATAGCCTGCAAATCTGAAACACTACAATTAATACCTTTGCTCCATTGCTCACAGTTGAATGGGTAGCAGACAAAGATGGGCTCGAACCATGTTTCAGCATCTCTTCAACCATGGCAGCAGCACGATCAACAGCTTTAATCCGATCTGCAGTCTCTTGTATCTGTATGGGCAATACAAGCATATACTTATTATTACATAATATACAACTAAAAGCACAAGTTTTAAATAGTGGCAAAAAAAATAAAACCTCTTCTGCTTTTATGAGAGCAAATATATGAAGAATACAGATCAGGAAAGGAGAGACCGCAGATGTATTTTATTTTTCATTTCCTTTGGTTAAATACTGGGAGAAAAGGGCTAGGAAAATCCTTCTTTCAGCATGTTCCCAAGAAGATCGATAAAGGTGAAAAATGGAACTACTTGATTTACTAAAATGTTCTCTGTTTTGGTGGACAGAAAAATTATTCTGAGGCTAGAAGCCTTTTTCCATGTTTTTATACAAATTTGTCCCTAATTTAGAGCAGAGGAAATCAATGACCCCCCTCCCTCACTTTCTTCCTTTTTCTTTCCCTCTCGGTTTTCATTTCTTTCCAAACAAGGTAAACAATTACCCCTTTTCCTTTTTTCTCTCAAAATCATCTCCATCCCCACCCTCCAACATTTTTTTCTATTCCAAACAACCTTTTACATCTTCATTATGCAGAACGAGACCAGTTCTGTCTAGAATAACCACCAGATGTCAGCAATTCTAGTATGGACTCACCATCCAGGAGACAGCTGAATCAACAATAGCATGACATAAACAATACTGGAAACATGAGAACAGCTAAATCTAAAATGTCCTTGCAAGATTTTCTGAACATAATTGAGTTTTTTAGTATTAAACAGGAGAAAAACCTTCCTTGCTTACCAAGAGAGAACCCTGGTTTAAATAAACCCCCTCCCAAAAATAAAATAAAATAAAATAAAACCAAACCTGATGAGCATTAAGAATTTCAGAGTGCATGCAAAACCTTTCACAAAATCCCTTTTCCCACATAGTAAAGAAATATCTCTAAGCTAAATGTCAAATTTGAGTTCAGTATATTTAAGATCTTACTGAATACATTGAGAAATATTAGACTCGTTAAAGAAGTAGCATACTGTCATCTCACATTGAAGCATACTGAAGGTTGTGATAGCAGAATGTAAGAAAGTAATTAGACACACATAAAGTGAGTTTGTCTAATAACATTCAAAAATATATAGACCCATGTCTACTTGCAACAGTCACTTGCACCATCCCATCAATGGAGGGCTCATACTATTATTACTTACATGAGACCCAGCAGAAATGTGAAGATAAAGTGGCTTTTCACCATCTGGTAGTGCATTAGGAGGACGATATTTGCCCCTGCAAAGACAATTGAATGTAAGCATGTACAAGGAATGTATATCCAATGACTTAGGAGGTCCCTATCTCTGCCTTAACTTACTAACCTAGTTATCACAACAGCACCAGTAACCTTTTGAATCTGCAAGTGAGGTTTTACACAGAACCTGTAAGTAATTTAAAAAAGGGAAAAGAGGATATGGAAATTCTCATACAGAAAACTATTTGTCAGGATCAGCAATCATTTTAATCATGCAAAAGAACTGCAGGAAAAAAGGTTCACCTCTTCCTGTGTTTGCCGTTTCGTCAGTTTATAGCGAACAGTAGACTCTGCATCGTTTATAACAATTTCTCGTGCTATTAGCTCATCTTGTATCTTTGGCTACAACAGAAGAATCACAAGCATAGAAAAATGGTGATGAACAAACCATGAGACAAAAAGGAGAACAATGTATGACAACAAAATGGCAATTACAAGAGAATAATAAGAAATCGAACAAGAAGAATACTCCTTTTCTATCTCTTTCCCTTGTCGGGGGAGGAGGGTGTTGATATTCATTTACGGCATTCCTACAGACAGCTACAAAGTATTCACATCCTTGAATGGATGAATGGCTAATACTAATGATGCATATGTGACCCAAGAAAAAAATCCAAACAGATTAGTCAAAACCGGAAATTCACTAGGTCACCCAAGTGACAAATCACCTACTGTTTGCTCCACCGTGATATGGTGTACAACTCAAACAAGGTCTAAAGGTAAAGTTGACTTAACCTATAAACAAAAATGAATTTAAACCCCTAAATGACATTCAAATCCACCCATAATGTGAAGAAAAAGAGAAAAACAAGTATTCAAGACAAAAGGTATGCATCCAAGCACCAATAATAAAAACATTAAACCATTACAGAAGGTAGAAGTTACATAATTTTGGAAGTGATATCCCTGATATCCTACCAATCCATCTAAGTCAGAAAACCAAAATTAATCCCAATTAGATATTTAGAGGCCATAAATAGGTAAGTGTCTCACTTGAATTAATTTTTGGACAACTGCTGCAGCGTGTTGCTGAAGCAAAGGGGCTTGTAAAACTTGAGGTATTGTTGCACAGTTAGTTGCAAGTGGATTTGCCAAAAGTGAACCAGATACTGGTGATACAGCTGGAAGTGAACTCCCAATAAGAGAAACCATGCCGCTCAATGGCAGGATACCAGGTACCGTGACTCCAGCCGAAACCAGGGACTCTGCAGGCTGATCCCACTTTCTCTTTCTTCTGAAACAATAAAGAAATTTATATTTGAAGGAAAAAAGAAAAAAAAAAAAAAAAAAAAAAAAAAAAAAAAAACCCAACACCACCTAACACATCTCACTCAACAACAAAACATACAATGCCAATAAAAACAACAGACATATTTCTGATCAGCGTAGCAATAGTATTACTGCCACTTCCTTTTGCAAAATCTTGTGACATTTCAAGCAGACAGTAATAAGAATAAATGTAAAACAAAACTGCGGCAATAAATGCTAAATTGAGTTTGCTGCAATAACAGGCAGTAGACAAGAGTATGCCTAGATTCCTAACAATGGAAAAACGATTAAAACAAACAAAGTTGAGCCAATTCAAGAGGAGCCAAGCTCAGATAGTTTAAAAAAGTCACACTCAAAATGAGGCAATCCTGAGCATGACGTTCTTCATAAATAAAAGAGTCTAAAGATAAACTTCAAGCTTGGATTCTTTATCAATATCTTGATTACAATTAATTCCTAAACAAACCAAAATATTTGCAACTCTAATTTGAATCAGACATAGTTCCAGCATCAAATCCTCAATAAACAAAAGGCATTCAAGGACACATACAAGACCTTCTAAGTAGACTCCAATGAATAGATTTGGGGCTCCAAGTCAAAATCCCCCATCAAGAAAGTTTTCAAGCAATGCAATTTCAGTGGCATCTTCTTACGTATAATTTTAGATCTTACTCCTTGCTCAGCATCTTCGAGGAATATCAGTTCAATTTACTTGCAATTCCAAATACCAACAAGTATTAAAAAAATATGAAGCTAAAACCTTAATACAGCAAATCTTCAAGTAAATATCAATAGAGCCAAAACTTTAATATTTTAAAGCTTCCATCACTAGACTACAATCGCCTTTAAACCTGGCATTTCTTAGCACATTCTTGAAAGCCCACAATCCTACGACTCTTCAACTTGCTATATTGTTGAAAGTCCACCATAAAACAAAACATGTTGAAAATAGAATAATTCATTCCCTTTAAACCTGGTATTTCTTGGCACATTCTTGAAAGCCCACAATCCTACGACTCTTCAACTTGCTAGATTGTTGAAAGTCCATAAAACAAAACATGTTGAAAATAGAATAATTCATTCCCCATATCTCCCACTCCATGAGCAATCTAAGGGAAAAAACTTCATTGAGGATTCAGGAAATGCTTAAAACCCATACTTACTAACAGCAGAGAACCCTCTTTTGCCACTAACACAACGATAGAATCTCCCTCCATACGCCTCCTCAACAAAAATTCAACTGCAAAAAATCTGTATTTCTGACTGTTCTATTCTTTGTGATTCTTTAAGCATTTGGACAATATAAGCTTCATGAAACCAACTTTGCTTGCATAATATTTGGGCAAGAGTATGAATATCAAGATGGATTATAAAAACAGATTCTTCTTTTATGTGAAATGTGTAATTTATATAGTTTTCGGGTGTCAGACATCAAAAATTAAGTTTTATTAAAGTTACATCTATTGGGTACCATTGGATTATTTAGGTGTACTTGGTATGTGCAAGTGTGTCACGAAACTAGCGTCACGAAACTAGCAAGAGTGAGTCACAGAACATCACTTTGAGAATAATCAAAAAGTAACACAGTTCATTATATTTCCAATATAAAAGCTAAAAACACTAATGCATATACTTTGAACACTTCCATACGGACCTAAAGTGTATTGCTGGGCATATCACATTCTTATAGTAACAAGACAATGAGGTTTAACCTTTCATCACTAGCAAGTAAAAGCTGATGTTAGGGTTGCAGTTTTACAGATTGGACCATTGGACTAAGGTTTAGCACACCTGAAGTAAAAGTTTTCAAATTCTAAGCATCCAAAAAAAAGGAATTAAAATTACTGCTATTAGAAAACCTAAAGGAATCAGAAAATAACTGTCCTATTTAATTACGGCAAGCATATATAATCTAATTTTTGTTGTCACTTCATCCGGTAGACATCAAATATAAGTAATCTTTCTAATGAAATCCTGTTTCTTTAGATTTTGAAAATGTTCCTTTAACTCTGACCAAATTGCACAACCTACCACAAGAACGCAATCATCGGCCACAGTCAGAGAATTCCAACCTATTTTTTTCCCGAAAGAGCTAACTGTAGTCCAATCCCAAGTGATATCATCTTTTTTCTTTTTATCAAACACACCCATAACCCATCTAAACCCTAAAATTCAACATCAGAAATATAATCAATGCCATTTACGAGATAAAACATATTAAAATCGAAAACCTATTTTACATTTTTTATATAATAGAACAAATTCTCGAACTTCAACCATCACAAACACCAAATAATAATTACGAAACCCTAATCTTGCCAAGTGGACGAACCCAAAATGGGGGAGAGAGTGACAAGGAAGACAAACCTTTGCCTGGTTGACGAAGATTCCGTCGCCGGAGATTCGCCGGAGACATTTGGATTCTCCTCCATCATCTTCGTTATCTGATCTCCGATCTTGGGTTCTGCACGACGAAAACTTTTTGCTTTGGCTTTTCTTTTTTTTCTTTTCCGAATTTTCACATCCACCGAGAATATATGAAGCTACTGTTTACTTCTTGAATTTCCGAAAACACCCTCAGTTCTTGACACGTGCTTGATGGTATTTGTGGATTTTGCTGAAAACGACCGGCAATGTTTTTCTTTTTTTTTTTTTTTTTTTTTTTTTGCTTTGTGTTTTTTCTGGAGTGGAATTATGTGAATAATTATTTTCCTTTTCATTTAAAGATGGAAATAAAAGAATTTCTTCCTTTCCTTTTTTGATGACCCTTTTATCACAGAAATTATTATTTTATGATAATTATTGTACAAAATAATAATATAAGATTCTTTTTAAAATATAAAAATTTATGATAAAATAATAAATTTTAAATATGTGATGCTATGTTTCAAGTTTTCATAAAATACGAGTATTATAAATTGTTAATATTATCATAATTTGGAATAGCTCAATTGGTTAGAGCTTCAAGCCCCTCCTTCGAGCGATTTTATATATATTTTTTTTATTTTTTAAAACCCCTATTTTGTTTTGATTTTTGTAATTTTTTCAAGTAAACTGCATTTTTTCTTTTTTTAAGAAATATATAATAATAGAATAGAAATAAAATTTTCAGATATAAATTATTATTTACGTTGGTAAATTTACATTAAAAATATGCACTAATATTGGTTGAGACGATCTCAATTTTACCATTTCATTTATTTTTCTCTTTTTGTTTATATATACATAGATATATGCCACCGGAGCCTAAGATCAAGCCCATTCAACTCTCCAAACAAATCAAAACTTGAATCTTCCATCCAAAAATTTGGCAATTGCGAGGTACCAAGTCAGTCTATGCAAATCATATGCTCTGCCCTAATCTGCATTCATCAATCTTCCATCTTTGTCAAACGCCGGAAATGAAAATTGCCAGCCCTGACCTCACCATCCATCAGAGTCCGAGAATCATCAAATCAAAACCATTATTGCATGGCATGGCTAAAAAGCTACAAATATTAGAATAGAGTGGATGTTGGCTGAATTTTCCTCGGAAAAAGTTAAAACTATAAGTGACATGATAAATGCCAAAACCATGTTGCTTGAGATTTCAAACCTCTGTCCATACAACTCAATCAGCAAGTTCATAAAAAGTGAGGATGCAAAGACACAATAGAAAGAAGAGGTAATCCAAGAGATTTTTCACAAGCCTTGAGGCAGATAAGTATACAGAAGAGAAGGGATTCCAGATCATCTGGCTGAACATTGACGAATGCTGTCAAATCCCCAGAAGTGTGTCAAATGATGGAGAGCTTATTGCAAAAGTAAACTAAGGATTACAAGAGATAACAAAATAGGGTCTTTCAAAATGATAACCACAATGGGCATGCGAAATCCTCCCACTTGATTTTTATTTATGCCGCTGTCAAATAGTGATAACACATGGAAATTTAGCCCTCCAGTGCCGATGCTCCAGATATAATTTCGATGAGCTCTGTGGTGATTGATGCTTGACGAGTTCTGAACAGAAAAAAGGAAATATTAGTTTTACAGTACCAAGAATACCATGAAAATGAAAATTAAAATGTGATGTTTGGTTCTGTTTTTTCTTGGGGGGGGGGGGGAGGGGAGGAAGACCTATTGTAAGTGAGGGTGAGGCGATCAAGCATCTCTCCAGCATTTCTACTCGAACTGTCCATGGCAGACATTCTAGCTCCCATCTCACTGCATGCATTCTCCAAGACCGCATTGAACAAGACCTACAATCAAGCAAATAAATGCAAAAATTGATAAGTCAATGAATGTAAAGAACACTGCTCTTTGGAGGACGGATCTGGGAATAGAAGAAATCAGATTAACTCCAGTTCATCACACGCATGCACAGGTAAAAGCACCAACAGAAGCAAAGTTTCTCTAGTTCCATTTACAGGCCAGACCTGGGTCAGAGCTTCCAAACCATAAACAAAAGAAAATTACAGATCACCCTAATTTAGCTTTTCCAAGACTAGATAAAGCAGGTCAACTAGACCAAATATTTCTTGATTGTTGCATGACATAAGTCTCGAGGAATGCTTGAAAATTCGAAAAGTCCCTCCACAGAAACTTGAAAAAAAATACACATGTTGGTTGAGGAAGCACAAAAAACATCTCAACGTCTTACCAGCAATGCATCCTAACAGAAAAGGAGCACCACAAAATAATGCCCTTTAACCAACAAGAAAATACATGTTTACTTCTAACCGGAAGATGAAGACCATGGATCTTAAGCAAAAAAGGAGGACTCATTTTTTAGGACAAATACACAAAGATCGATACTAGGGATAAGATCATAATTAAATTCCTAGCAAGATGTAGTCTTTCCAAATCCAAGGGTAAATATTTTTGGTAACAATCAGACCTTGACCCATAGTCACCTTATCGCTGTGACCATCACTTTGTTACTATGTTGTGCTTCAGCAGTACTTCCAACCATCACAGCAAAAAACGCATCCAATAAGAAAATTACGAAATCAATGATCTTTAACTTTTCACATAGAAATTCATTTATCTAAAAGACATGACTTGTTAAAAAATAAATAAAAAATAAAATTCTCAAAGCAAACCTGAGCTCCAAATTTTTGTGGCCAGAACCTTAATACACTGACTACTTCAAAACTCAGGGAACACCTTCTGCATCCATCTTTTGGTAATATCATGACCAAGAAAAACATCTTAAATTACCAGTTCAGAGAAGCAATAGAATACGATTTGATGATTCCTACTCTATTCAGTCTGACTTGATGTAATTTCTAATTTGATCAGGACTTATGGCCAATATATGTCTTGGGATCAATTTAGGACATGTTTCAGATGATAAATTGATTAGTGATATCTCTCTAGGTTCATCTCTTTCAGGATTTTCTTGGAATAATGCTTCTCTCCAATATGTTTGTGATCTCACTTCTCGATTCTTCTTCTCCTTCCTCCAGTCCTCATCTCTCTCCTCCGATTTCTCCTTCTTTTTCCTCCAGCTTCTTTGATCTTCCCTCTCAATCCCTCTTCTCCAGTGCTGCCACATCAGGTCCCTACTTCATTTTTATATTTGGCCCAAGACTGTATCTTTGGTTTTCCTTAAAGCTTTTTGTTTCTGATGGGGATGTAGCTTCCACTGAATATATCTTGCTATTACTTTAGGTTGTTGGCAAAAGATCCATTTGGTGTGTTTTCTCAGATAAGAAAGCAGATAAGAGAGGCATAAACCAACAATAATTATACCATATACATAAGTTGATATTACAAAAATTTAGCTAATTTGTGGAAAAGGAGGTAGGATAATACCTTACGTCATTTTAGGTTAGGTCACTTACTCCCCTTCTTAAGGATATAGCATGACCCCATTTACGTAGATGTATAAGGCATCATAATGTAAACTAGACAAGCTTTAATGTCATTTTATTAAGATTTACAACTCTATCCTTTCCACCTTGCCTTATTGCCATATGAAGGAAATATTGTGTTTGATTTGAACTTTTACACAACCCCATCTAATATGCTTTATCATCAAGTTATGTTCAATCCATGCAATCATCATGCCATGTTGACAAGGAAGCTGTTCAGTTACAAGTGAAAGAAGAGAGATGGCTACCATCTCTTGATAGAAGAACTTACAGAAGAAAACTGGAACTCTGTCAGGTTCTGGAGTACTTCTGATTTTGTCTCACCACCTTCAATTTCATATGAATCCAACCCCTCAAGTCTTCCCCCAGCTTCAGCTTCTTTCTCCACAACCTAAATCAGACATATCACAATAATGTTTAGCACATTGACCAAACAAAATGTACCAGAAAAGTAAGAGCAAAAGATCAAGTCAGTTCTGTCCCCAAAAAAAAAAAATTTAAAGACCTAGTCCAAGAAATTTACAAACTTCCTTTACCTCAGGAGATAGGACAGTTGACATGGTTGGCATAAACGAGACAACAGAATGGAACTTGTTGAAAACAACCCTCAAGGCATCATACTCAACATTTTTCAAAATGTCATCCGCAAGAACAGAAATCTGAAATGAGAAATCACCACTAGACATCAATTTCATCTATGTGTCAGAAGAGATGTGCCCCATCCATTCAAAGTAGAAATGACTTCATTTGAAAAATGAATACAATAAGCAATTTGCTTTTTTTACCACAAAACCAGGCCAGCCTGTGAACTTTTATCAACTAAAACCAATTCAAGTGTCAGGAAAACTACAAAGAAGGCACAAGTAAATTCTTTTAACTTTCGATGTTTTAGCAAGAAAAGAAAACTGGGCAGACATGCTGGTGCAAGAAAATGTACAATAAACTTTTGCTTTATGATATAAAGGTATAAGTAATATTCCTAGCACAATTACAAATAAAAAACCTTTGCTTCGGAGCTTCATAGGTAGCAACAAAAGAACATTTAGCAGAAAGGAATGAGGCATGATACATCACTTTGACTAAGAAATTATCAAAGTCAAAGAAGAAACAATGATCACATTTTAAGGGTTACATGTTTGTGGATATGGATGCTTATAATTGTTATATATCAGGTAAATATACCTATTTCAGCATTAGGTACTGAATAGTCATACTACATAATCATATCATCAAAATAAAATGAAAAAGATTACACTGTGTGTGTTGTGTGTCTGAATTGATGATTTGTCACCTAGCTATGACAATCATAGTATTTTATAATTTTTCACCTAACCACCTGTCATCATCCATGCACAAAATTGTGCATCTACAATGATAGCAGGTTCAGTCATAAACTCATGCAGAAATGTCTTCTCCCACTAGAAATAACCAGTTGATCAACAGGCCTTCAGATAATGCAAAAGAGTGCCACTGAACTGACAGAAACATCTAAACGGTGGGTTCACCTCAATTCTAGATTCTCATGCAAAAATCTTCAGATAAACTATTTCAGATACTAGTCACATTTTAAAATATATATATCAATTCTATGATATGACAGGGACCAGAGACTTGCCTGGGTATAATTTAAAGGGATCTTTTGCAAGTCCGTAATGTTAAGCTCAATATCCTTCTTTGAGTCACGTACAAGTTGTGCCTTTGCCTTCTCACCCACAATGACATATTTTGTTTCCTTGTCAGGACCTAGAGAATAGAAGTAGAAGATAAAGCCTTATCTTTTAAATAGATCAATAAGAACTCTAGAAACAGCAGACTACATCTGCTTCACATAAGTACCAGAATTCAACTTGTGGATCGCCTTGCTCATCTTCACTGAGGTAGAATTGATACCACCACACAGCCCTTTGTCCGAGGAAATCGTAACAAGAACATTCTTCTTCACATCAATGCCTTCAACATATGAACAACAGGAAAAAAGATTAAGAATATATCACAAAAGCAGGAAATAGATAAGCTGAACTAGAACTGAAGCCAGAAAAGCCAGATGGATTTGACATGCTATGTCATTAGTACATAAACTGTGTTAGTGCATTACACTCATGATGGATGAGTTCCAATACTTGGGTTATCTTTCGCAAGTAAAAGAGCCATCAAGGCTAAGATCATCAGCAACATCAGGTGGCCCAAGCACAGCACTACTATATTACACATGTTCTTGATCCTCAATTAAAAATAAATATACAAGAAAGCCTATAAGACAATCCAAATAGACAACAGGTATGCCAGGTAGGCAATATATTCAATTGCAAAATCACAAGTAATTGAGTAGTCATGATATTCCAACCTTTCTTTTATTGATCTCAGACTGATTCTTGGCTATAGGAACAACCATCACAGGATAAACAAATCTGTCTCTATAACCCAACTCTCCAAAAAACACATTACAAAGATGAAAATAGGGCTCCTGATTGGCTTATTTAAAAAAGGTGAAAAAGAATGAATACATGCAATAGTAAACTCATTATTATGTCAACTATTATCCAATGTTGGATCGGGTATATCTAATCCTGTTTCTTTAGATAGTTAAGAAAAGGATCAACAATTCAGTCATTGAATTAACATTGCATTGACATGATGTTTCAACAGTGAGCAAGTAACAACATGGAATCTAGCAGGAGTATATAAGCAGTAAAGGATAGCAAGAATTTACTGGGAGTATCTCCAAGAAGAGCAGTAAACGGCTGCCACAATCCTCGGGAATTTTCAGCTTTTGTTTGAACGCCACGTAGCTTGGAAGCTGCAACCATCTTCATAGCCTTGGTAATTTTCTGAATGTTCTTGACGCTCTTCATTCGATTCCGTACTGCAATGTGGGGGGGAGGAATTGACAGGAAGTAGTCCAACATTCACATGTCACATTGTAACTTAAAATAAGTAGCTTAAAACACATTCACCCACTGGAATTGAAGTAAATTAAGTAGCATAAAATGATCAGGAATCACAACGAACTTACCCACTTGAGTCGAAATAAATCGAACTCCCTCAGGATCCAGCTCCCTGTGAATCAACAGAGAAGAGAGGTAAGGAGTGATATCATTCCCTTGGGATGGAATGGGATTGGGCCGCCTTTAACCCCTTCCCCTCCTCGCTAAAACAAGGCCCACATGCACCAAGAAATATATATATCGAATAAAAAGAATGATATTCTTTTGGAACTAAAGCACCAAATTTTTTTACCCTAAATTTTTACAGCCCCCCCCCCCCCCTCAAAAAAAAAAGCAATAAAAGAATCAAGTCTCATACAGATTCAAAAACTGCTAAACTACTTGCGAAATATAACCCAACAAATGCCTTATTAACAGTTATATGAAAGCTAAGACAAGTGATTTCTTCAAAATTGAATAGCAACATATACAAAAAAGGTGCCTAAATTTATTTTTGACGACATTAAGTCAAGACCACGTTTGCATCCCCAGGCATGATCAACCACATTGAATATCAAAAATATCCTATACACAAAAGAATCAACCATATCCCAGTTCAAATTTCTGTCAATAGGTCATTAAAATGCAAAACCAAACGACCTATCCCAGCCAACACTAAAGATTGATTATGCCAATTAGGTCCCTACAATATTATTTCATGCTTTCCCATTTATCCACAGTTGAACTTGGTCAAATTAGCTTTTAACCTAAGAACCCAGCAACCCCTCTTATCACACAAAAAAAATAAGAAAAAGCATATTTTGAACAGAGCCCACTCTTCTTCCACAGAAAGATTAGGATAATCTCTCTTTCCCATATTAAAGGAAAAAGGGACCTAGATTTTCAAATACAATAAAACAAGAACAAGTTCATCAGCATCAAATAATGATAACAAAAAATCCTAAAAGGCCAGCGTGCTGTATAGAAGATCAGAAATACAATTCAGGATGCACGATCAAAAACTCAAATTACACAAAAAAATAAATAAATAAAACGTGCACTGAATGAACCAAAGGATTAATTAGATCGGATCAGAAATGGTGAATGGAGGAAGAAGGAAAAGGAACTGACTGAGGGATGAGAGAGGAGCGAGGGGCAGTGATGGAATTAGGGTGAAGAAGAGGGGCGAATCGCCTCCCTTCTCTTCTGAACGCAGCCATCGCCATTGTTTTTCCTCGAGGTCGTGATGATGAAAACGAAACCCTAGAACAAACCACTTCGCTGTCACCAAACGCTAAGCTAAGGGTTCTGATGTTATACTTTGAGGGAGAGAGGGAGATGGGGGGGAGGAAAGAATGATTTGTTGCTAAGATGCGCTCCGATTGACCCGATAAAATCAAATCGTGCACGACGGGTCGGGTTTTACAACCCAAATCCGAATAGACAAATTCTAAATCAAAATTTGAGGTTGACTCGACGATCGAGTTAATTTTTAATGCTCTAATTAAGTTAAATTAAATGAAATTATGATATATATATATATATATATATGTTTATATATATATAAATATTAATAAAAAATTTAATATTAAAAAAAAAAACATTTTGATGGGTTTTCTGGAAGGAGGAGGATGTAAGTGCCACAGTCAATTATCAGTATTCTTCAGCCATGAACTCGAAATTGGCTTGGGATGAAGAGGGTTCAGGCAAAAAACTGAGTGACATGACCAGTGTCTTGATAGGGTTCCAAGTTTCGGATTCCTCTTTGAATAAATTCCGTAGCAAGGCTTAATTTTTAGGTCTCTTCCATAGCTTTTTTTTTAATACTAAAATTTAAATTCGAAATTATCATATTGAAAAAGTAGAATTATGATCATTAAATTATTCTTTTAGGGACATTTCTCCCTTCGCTTTGACCTTGAAGTTCCCTCCCTCGGATGTATGCAGTTATTGCAATGTTTTTGAAATTGAATCCTCAAACAATTCAACCAAATAATTTATTGGTTCATTAACTGAATCATTTTACGAAATGAATGACATATATATATAATTTATATATTATATATTTTAAAATAAAATAAATTTTTTATTTTTGGTTGTATAGATTTTAACGATTTATCTATTTTATTGGTTTTGACCGATTTTAAATGATTTTGATTAAATTTAAATTCATTCAATTTAACAATAAAAATCCAATCAAAGAACGGTTTCTGATCGAACTGATCAAACTGGCTGATCAAATTCAAATTTAAAAATATTCAGTTCTTGGTCTTGTTTTATTGGGTTGTTTTTCTCCCTGCCCGTGTTTGCTTGCCTGCTTGTATTTGATTGTCCCCCTTTGAATTTTCCTTTTTTAAAAGTCTAGCTATAATAATTTTTTAAATTATGGAATGGTAGAAAAGGTTTCCAAAATTATAAACAATTGTACAAATTAGCCATAACTTTTTTTTTCCAATTATTCTTTTTTTTAATTAATTTAACATAAAGATACTATCACATCGAGTAAATTATCAATATGAATGAAATTTCAAGGTAGCGAATGAATATAAAACATATTTATTTTAATTATATAAATAATTATAATGTAATCTACTAAACGATTAATTATATTAAAATTATTTTAATTTTAATTAATTTTATTAAATTATTAGAATTTTATTACTAATAAATAGCATATTATTTATAGAAATTAACAAATAATAATTATTTGTTTTATCTTTGACCTATATATATTTTTAAATGCTCGTAAAATCAGTAATTAAAATCAACTAAATAAAATATAATATTACCTCATAAATTATTTAATTCTATTGTGTCTTCTGTTCAAAAAGAGAATGTTTAAAACTATTAAACTTATCTCTTATTGATTGGAGGTATCAGATACATTTAAAAGTACTTGAGATAATATAATATCATATTATTGAAATGCATTCGGTATAATTAATTAGAACTACTCAAAATGACGATATTTCATACAAACCATCATAAATTCTATATTGCATATACATATTTTAACTACCTAAAATGATGTACCTAATTTATGAGACTCCACTCATAAAAGTTTTACTTGTAATATATCAAAATACGATTTCACAAATTCATTTACATATGTTAAAAATTAAGAGCACAAGAATTATATGTTATTGTAACGTATCGATTTTTTTTTCATAATAAATTTAAGAAAATCACTCTATATATTTTGTTCAGTGTTAACAATTTGCACTAATTTTTATTGAATTCAGATTTCATTTGTTCTCGAAGCAAATTATTCATATTCAATAGAATATTTCAAGTTATAATATATATATATATATATGAGATGAAGTACCCAATTTTATCTTTGCTTGATTTATCAATAACTTATATATTATTATGTATCATAGACTCGATTATATATAAATTACGTACATCCAACAACTTAAATTTATGCATGCACATAAATAATATAATATCAAATTTATTTATTTAATTAAAAATATAATTTATAAATAAAAATGCAAAATTTATATAATTTTTAGTATATATAAGAAATATTTCATATATATATAAATAATTCCAACATAAGTAGTGTAAATTTGTTTGCAGTGCAATAGTTTTGAGTTTTGACAAAACGACAGAGAGAGTAACCAGGAATAAGCAAGAGGAGAAGAAAATAAAAATTCTTAAAGCTTTGCCATTATGGGCACTTGGGTTTGTGTGAAACATGGCGTGGCAATTGCTTACTCATCCCAAAAAGCAAGAACAAATTTTGCAATTTTGGGTGAAATAATCTGTCCCTCTTTTCTTTCACAAGAAAATGCGAGATCCATATCTTGATTTTTGGCACATTTTTACGGTTTTTCTCATGAATATTTGAAGTTGAGCTTATAGTGGAAAGTGAACAAGATAGAAGCCATGGCTGCTGCTCTTGCTTCTGGGTGGTGTTCAACCCTTAAAGTGACACTTAAGAGGGGATGGAACTAAAAGGGGTTTTAGAATTGTTGCTGACAATGGTAATGGAGGTGGAACTGGAAATGGGTTTCCTTCATTTCTTCCTAAAGAGATTGAGAATGTCAAGGACCCTTTTGCTCGTTCCTTCGCTCTCAGGATTCGGTGGTTCCATGTTCTGGTCTTTTTCTGCTCCGTTTTTCTTCTTTTTCTTTCTTTTTTTTTTGGTGGGTCTCATATAGATTTTGTGGGTCCGGCGGAAATTAAATAGATGCTTGGATTTGCATAAGTGTAGGTGTTGGAAATGATAATGTTGAGAGAGAGAGAGAGAGAGAGAGAGACTCCACCTCCTTTTTTCATATCAATGTAATATGTTTGTCTATAATGTGATCTTGAAAATAATGGTGAGGACGTGAAGCATTAAATTTTTCTATGAAGACTCTTATAAAGATGCCTAAGATTTAGATCAGGTAGTGCAAGTTATTGCAGCAATCTGTGATGTAGGGTGTAATTAGATTTTGAAGTCAAACCATTTCTATCTATTTACGCTTATGTTTTAAGAAGCCTTTCAAGGGGTTATGTTCCAAATGATCACTTTGCTAATATGGTTTTGCACATAGGAAGAAGGCAGGAACATTTCTTTGGTTGGACTTTGCTTAGATTCATTTTCAGATTAGTATGTCATTTTCATTCAGAAAGAGGTAAGGGTTAATACTTATGTCATTTTTGGCATGTCTAATTTCGCATGTCAATATTGTTGCAGATGGGAGTCCAAAAAAATTGTATCATAAGTAGTTGCGCGAAGACACTTACACAGCGTGAGAACAGTCCAGTGGTTCTCCTCCATTCTTTTGACAGGTATGTGTTGTGAAAGCCTGCTAGTTATAGTTTTTTAGCCATTCCTAAGTACTTCTGAGCTTGAAATATGTTCTTTCCGGTTCTTGTTTGGAATGGAGCATATCCATTGTTTGAGGAGGCCGGTCTAGAAGCTTGGCCCATAGATGTTCTTGGGTGGGCCTTCTCTGATGTAGGTTCATTGACCTATCTTAATTGTACTGGAACAAGCAGCATAATCGCCCTCTATTTCTCTTTTTCTGCATTCTGTAAATTTTATCCACTTTTCAATACACGTACTAGGAAGGCTTCCCCCATGTGACATTCCTTCTAAACAATATCACCTCTACCAGGAAAATGACATTTTGTTAGCTACATTATCATCTGCAGAAATCTTATAGTTCTTGTTCCGCATCCTTATGCTTTTGTCTACGGTACTGCACTGGAGATTTTTGGTTTGAAAATGTGAATTGTATGAAGGGACATACATCCCACCATATATCTACATGCTGCCATGTGTGTGATTTCGAGTTCATATAACGAGTTTTAAACTAAAATTGGTTTCTGATGCATAACGTAGTTCTGAAAATCCCACGTCGAAAGGCCAATGTTGTTGATTGGACCTAGCCTCAGTGTTTCTGTCGCAATTGATTTTGCAGTCAATTATCCAGAAGTTGTTAGGAAAACAGGATCTTAGAAATGAAAATTTGAAAGGGTTTGCACGTGAAGTGAAATGATTACTGTCCTTGAGAAAATTATGCCCACACTATGTTGTTGTCTGGGTTGATAGTAGATTCCTTCAAGATATGCAAGTCGAAATAGAAATTTGAGACAACAAAATTTCAAATTTCTTCCAAGAACGAAATAGAGAATTTCAAAAAAATGAAATCTTATTGTATTGCCAATGAAGAAAAATTCTAAGTATAGTTTCTCAATGATAGGAGGGAGTATTTATAGAAAATGAAGGATTTCGATTATGAGATATCTTTTCATTTAAATGGCATAACGAATATATCTTTTTGATTTTAAAAATCATTAATTTATTCAAAAGACATCACTTCATTGTAGGGAATTTACATTTTAATCAAAAGACACTTATTTATTTTTTTGAATAAAAATAAATAACCGAAGTGTCCAAATCACTTCATCTCAATACCCAAGATGCCCCAAGTGCCCGGCACTTATCTTTGACCCTTAAATAATTATTTATTTAATATTATTATTATTTTTAGAGTCATTTCATGAAAATCATATTTTCCCTCCAATACACCATTTTAATCAAATTCAAATGGTTTCAAATTTGATCAATTATAAACCCATCAAATTTTCTTCAACTTTTCGATGTGGGACAAATGCCCACACCGTATTACAAACTATATCTAACAGAAACTGTATGTAATGTTTCTGTAGTGTTCTTGATGTCATAAAATGCATAGATAATCCAAAATGCTTTTTCTTATTTAGTCCACATATATGTGTGAATTGTATGTTCTAAAGCCTGTGAACATTGTGCATTTGTAAAAGTCTTAGGGACTATTATTCCTAAATTTTCTGAGGGTATCTTTTGCTTTAAGCCTGCAGTTCCAATTGCAAAATGATAGATTTTTCCTTGTTTTCTTCTTTCTTACAGGTTCAAAAGCTGTTTTGATTAGTCCAAGTGTGTATGCAGAAGGGATAGGAAACCTAGCAAGACTTCCTAAAACAGGAGCCTATGCTGGGGTGAAATTTTCATTACATTTGATGTAAACAGAAGAGAACTAGTTCTTTAGTTCTCTGGGATCATTCCTTTAGTTTTTCTTGTTTATGTTTGTGTTAAAATGAGACTTTGGTAGTCTGCAAGAGGATCCTGCAGACAGAAGCCTGTTGTGACAGAAATGATGGATAGGCACGTATAACCTATATATTTGGATCTTTCAATTAAGAACTACTAGAACTTCTTGGTCAGGTTTCTTTACTGAAGAGCATCCCGCTGCAGCTTTATGCAAATTTGATGACCTTCAATAACGTATCATTTTCTACCAATTTGGATTGGACTGATGTGAGAATCTTTGGTGTAATGCTTTTGTTTGTCCTCTCCTTATAGAAATGATGCTGCATAAGTCGGGAAGTATGGTGCTTGCTTACCTTTTTCTGATTATTATTTAGGTGGGTTGCTTACACTGTCTATTGCCTTGGTGGGAAAATGCAGCCGTGGATTTCATGATTAGCGGAGGCTATAATGTTTTGTCCCAAATTAGACAGGTTTGTAGTGTCAACACCATTCCTATGAATAAAGCCCTACAATAGCAACATTTGGATTGTAGCTACAATGTTTTCTCTGTATCTGATGTCTCTAATGTTTTTGTTCAGGTAAAAAACACAGAACACTTGTTGTTGGGGGCGATGATGATCAGATTATTAGCTACAAGATTTCATCAGTATGTTCAGGCCCATCTTAGTGCAATTCTTCTCATGGTTGTGCATATAATTATGTGAATTAAGTTGTTCCATATAGATGGACATGGGATAGTTTTGTGTTTCGTGGTCCCCTTCCCCCATGTCTCTCTAAACATGTTGCAGAGATTGCAAAGTGAACGTCAAAATGCCACCTTATGTTGGATACCAGAATGTGGTCATCTTCCTCATGTTGAGAAGTTTGATTTTGTCGCCAAGTTGATTGCAGACTTCACCGGAAGCTGGTTTTAATGGGTTCAACTTACTTTCCATAGTTGAAGGTCTGTACCTTGGAAGACAAAGATTATAATTATTTCACTCAGGGATTTTGGAGGGAGAGGGGGAGCACCTTTTTAGGATCTTCCCGTTTCTACTCATTAAACCTTATTCAGACTCTTTTAGCCTCAGTGCTAGGCTTTTCAACTAAGATGACCTAGTCAATAGCCTTGTTTTTTGATCTCTCTCTCTTTCCCTCTCCCCTTAATTTGTGGAAAGTGCTTGGATGACAAACTTTCAAGACTTATGGAAAGTGCTTGGATGACAAACTTTCAAGACTTACATATATATGCCTAAGTGTCCTTGTCGAAGTTATAAACACTTTTTTAGAAACAGAGATGTCTAGCCAAGAACAAAGACGTCCAGGAATTAAAGAAGACACACTAGAAGGGCTGCCATTAGAGAGCAGTCCCTATTTAAACTACAATGACACGGAGGACTACAAGCTCAAAGCCTATGGCACGCAAGGCCACCAGGAACCCAAACCCACCAGCCGTGGTGCCGGTGCCACCACAGGCCCCACCCTTGCCGGAAGTAACCTCTCCAAGGGTGAGGCAGCTGTGAAGGATGCTGCAAACCGCTCTGGCATTCCATGACTTCCTGTGAAGGTCTCGTAATTGTTTTGTTTAGTTGGGTTTAACTGGTGTGAGTTATCTGGACCAAAGCAGATTGACATTGTCTTTTTTTCATGCTCCATCTTGTTTGTAATATCACTGTTACAAGATTTTTTTTTTTTTCTCTTCTTATTGATGAGAAATGCCTAGTAGTACAAATTGAAGCACAAAAATGAGGCACTAATAATGTTAACCGAGGACTTGACATTTATTTTGAAATAAAATTTTTAAACCAATTTAAATCAAAAATAGTAAAAGATATCAATTTTTTTTTTTTTTTGTTACACTAGGATTTGAATTTGGAATTATTGAGTGTAGAGAGGTTGTGACCATTGAGCTGTCCGGGGACAAAAGACACCAATTTTGATTCCTAGCATCTATCTCTCTCTCTGCTTCAATGCCCTTTCCCTGCAAAATTTTTCACATGTAGCCATCTGCCACTTTGACAGCATGATGCATCAAGGTGTTTACCTCCTCCAAGTTTCAATGCTCTTTGTTATCTAAAGACGATGTCCTAAATTTTGCTCAATCCACCCCCTCCCCTCCCCAATAAAAGGAAGGTTGAATAGGGTCATGGCCCTTACTTGACGCTCACAGTACTATGAATACTCTTATTGTCATGAAATGTTTGACTCAAACCATAATTACTAATTTTAAGATAAATTCCTTATTATAAACCTATGAAGTTGCTAAGCAATCATAAAACTCATCATAATCTAGTGCCAAGTATGATATTTTTACAATTGATCGTATTTGAATCTAACGTCTTGAAATTTTAAATCATATGTCACATCTATGTGACCATAACAACCAGGTGATCAGCCCCAAGAGACCTATATACAAAGTAATAATCATCAGGAACGAGTTAGAGAATAAAAGAATGCGTAAATTTTGAAATTAATTGTTGCAAAGGCCAACTAATGTAATCACAAATCTTATCTCTTTATTTGTACAGGTTACATATGAGCATAGAAACCAGAGCCAAGATGGAGATCCCGGAAGAAAAGGAAAAAAGAAGGAAAAAAATGCTATACACAAATACTGAGAGGCTGATTGGAAATCTTAGAACAGGAGGAATAGGATTGTGAATGACAGGAAAAGAAAAGGAAGAAAGGACTTTAATAATTACTATATTAGAATGTAATTTACTTCTCTGAAATCTTGTCATTTAATTCCTCACTGCTTTTCAATGTATACAATCCTCCAACAATCCAGGCCTCTTTGTTTTAATGGAGAATCATCCTCTTGCACAATTCTTCTCCATGATCTTACAATATCTCCTCATCTAGCACGGTACTTCCCTCTGGGGTTTCAGTATCACTCCCTGACTCTACAATCTCTTGCTCTGCTCCCTGTGAGGAGAAAGAACATCAGTGGCATTAACCCCCCCCCCCCCAAAAAAAAAAGAAAAAAGGTTATCAATGGAATTAAAATTTCATTCACATCAAAACAAAATGAATACCCTTCTGAAAAGCCGAGGCACAACTTCCACAGTTACACATTTTCATGAGATGTAATGGGTACATGTCCCCTGTTAATTTCGTACAACGTAGTATCATGTGGTTTTTCCGAAGGAAGGCGTCCTCTATTTAAATAAAGAAGGCCCAATATGAAGTGCTTAAAATTGGAGAATCTGTTTAATCCTGGAAACAAGAAGTGATTATCGTTCTTTAAAAGAGTGAAAACTCATAAATGAGGATTTGTCGGAAGTTGCTTGATCTCAAAGATTTGGGATAAGTCAAACTCAATAACCCAAAAAAGATAACAAAACCTGACCCCACCTTCATTTTGAGTTTCTGTTATTCTATCAAGGGCAGGATCACAACTGATGATACTGTAACAATATGAGGCAGGCTTGCGATATGGTATCTTCTTTTAGAATGAATTAGTGTTTGAACGAACCGTTAAAACTTGAAGAGTCTAAACTTTCTGAAAAGAAGCATTGAGAGAAAATGATACTCACTCTGTATCTTCTTATTCCTTCAAGAGTAAAAATGAGAATATATACAAGCTTGCTAACTAGGAAGTTATCTCTAACAAACTAAAAACAAATTAACTGAATTAGTTCTAACTAACTAACTTGATGAGCTAACTAAGTAACTAAAGAAACTAACAAAGGAAACACTTGAGCTTGCTGGAGCTGGAACTTAATTGATGTAGTGCTCTTTGTTCTTATATCCCCCTCTCAAGTTGGAGATTGGTGTGGATCAAACAATCCCAACTTGAAAAGAATGGAAGAGAAGGCTGGTGCTGAAAGAGATTTTGTAAATACATCAGCAAGTTGTTGTTGGGAAGAGACATGAATTGGTTTAATGAAGCCCTGCTTGTACTTGTCTCGGACCACATGGCAATCTATTTCAAGATGTTTTGTTCTTTCATGAAAAACAAGATTTTCAGTTATATGTAATACCGCTTGATTGTCACAGAAAAGTTCTATAGGAAGGCTAAGGGGAATATTGAAATCCTGAAGGATATATGTTATCCATTGTAGCTCACATACGGTGTTGGCCATACTTCTATATTCAACTTCAGCGGATGATCTTGAGATTGTTGCTTGCTTCTTTGTTTTCCAGGAAATAAGAGAAGAGCCTAAGAAAACACAATAATCAGTAAGTGACCTGCGTGTAGTATGACAAGATCCCCAATCAGCACACAATAAGCTCTAACGTTGAGATCACTTTGGGCAGAAAGAAATAAACCCAGTGAGGGGAACCCCTTTAGATAACGCAGGACTGTCATTGCTGTTGTCCAATGATTCTGAGTAGGATTTTGCATGAATTGACTCAGTTGTTGTACAACATAACTAATATCAGGTCTAGTGAATCCCAGATACAATAGGCGTCCAATGATCCTTCTAAACTGATCTGGTTCAGAAAGTAAGGGACTAGAAGTGCTATCAAACTTATAACCTTTTGGCAATGGAGTGGTTGCAGTCTTGCAGCCCAATAATCCTGCATCTCTTAGTATGTCAAGGACATATTTTCTTTGACTCAAATAAATGCCATCATTAGATCGAGCTATTTCAATTCCCAAAAAATATTTGGCTTCACCCAAGTCTTTGATTGTGAATTTAGCATTGAGAAAGTTAACATTCTCTATTTCAGCAATTGATGAACCAGTAATGATCACATCATCAACATATACCAGCAAAGCCAAAAAAACTGAAGGAGTCTGTTTGATGAAGAGACAATGATTATGTGCTGATTGTCTAAAACCATATGAATTCAGTTGAGTAGTGAACTCTCGATTCTATTGTCGGCTTGCTTGTTTCAATCCATATAAGGATCTTTTTAACTTACAAACTTGCTGAGGTTTTGGTTTATCATATCCTTCAGGTGGTGTCATGTAAATCTCTTCATCTAAATAACCATGGAGGAATGCATTATTAATATCCAATTGATGTAAGGGCCAAGCTTTAGCTGTTGCAATTGTTAAAAAAATTCTGACAGTGACCAATTTTGCAACTGGTGAGAAGGAGTCAACATAATCTATGCCCTCAATCTGATTATACCCCTTTGTAACAAGTCTAGCCTTATACCTTTCCACTGTCCCATCTGGTTTGCACTTTACTTTATACACCCATTTGCATCCAATGGTCCTCTTTCCTTCAGGCAAATCAGTAAGTTCCCAGGTGTCATTATTGTCTAAGGCTTGTAATTCTTGCTTCATTGCTTCCACCCATTCAGCCTGTTTCTTTGCTTGTTGATAAGTATGTGGTTCTTTGATAATTGACAGGTTAGACAAAAAAGATATATGTGCATTGGAGAAATTAGGAGAGATGATATATGGATATGTATTTGGTGTATATGGGGAGGAATGACAGGATTTTTTTGAAGGAAGATTTACATTGTTTGAGACAAAATCTTGTATCTAAACTGGAGTGTTTTTCTGTCTGTTACTCCTTCTTGGAGGATTTGATTGTTGAGGGACAACATGTTGTGGTATTGCTCAGTTTTTGACTGCAGTAGGGGTTATTGAAGGTCTGAAAAGTTCAAGCTCAGAGGGTAATTTTTCTTCTATGAAGTTTTGATCGATACAAGGTAAGGGGGTAGATAATACTACTAGAGGATCTTCTTGATAAGGAAATTGATCTTTATAGAATACAACATCTCTAGAAATTATAACTTTATGACTTGAAATGTCATACACTTTATATGCCTTTTGTCCCATTGGATATCCTATGAAGACTGCTTTATGTGCCCTTCTTGCAAACTTATCTTTGTGTGGTAAAGTGTTGGATGCAAAACATAGACAGCCAAAGACCCTTAGATGATCTAATTCAGGTGACCATTTATGCAGCATTTCATAAGGAGTTTTCCATTTCAAGGTGGGAGTAGGAGTTCTATTTATGAGATAGGTTGCTATTAGAATGGAGTCTCCCAAAAAATGTTTGGATAGGTTTGATTGAAGCATAAGAGCTCTTGCTATCTGTAAAATGTGCATGTGTTTACGTTCCACTATTCCATTTTGTTGTGGAGTATTAACATAGGTTTTTTTATAAAGAATTCCTGATTTAGATAGCAAACTCTTACATTCAACACCAAGAAACTCTTGACCATTATCTGTTCTAATTGTCTTAACTGATTTTTGGTATTGATTTTTGACCATTCTGAGAAAAGAATCAAGAATGGAAATGGCTTAAGACTTGAATTTCATCAGGAATGTCCAAGTACATCTAGAAAAGTCATCAATAATTGTGAGAAAGTAATTTGCACCTGAAATTGTTTGGTAATTGTAGGGACCCCAAATGTCAACATGAATCAATTCAAAGGATGAAAGACTTTTTGAGATACCAGACTAAAAAGGTAACCTGTATTGTTTGTCTAAATGACAGATATCACAATTGTGGTTACCCTTTATTTCAGATTGAAGATTCAAATTCAAATGATGCATTACAGTGCTGGAAGGATGGCCTAATCTGCTGTGCCATAAGGAAACAATTGATTGGGTCACATTATTTGTAATACTAGGAGTCAGTACAAAAGGATTGTGAATTTTTTTTGATACAAAAGCTTGAATGTTTTTAGGATCAAATGAGCTTTCATCTAAAATGTAAAGTCTCTGAACTACTTTACCTACTGCTATCACCCTTTTAGTCACCTGGTTCTGTAATAGACAAAAATGAGCAGAAAAGAAGAAATAAATCATACTGGTTTCTACTAGCTTTTATACTGAAAGAAGGTTCAACCTGAATGTAGGGACATAAAGGCATCCAATCAAAACAATATTCCCTTTTAGATATGCATTCCCAATGTTATAAACAGTCTTAACATATCCATCTGGTAAATATATGAGAGTGAAACAAGTTACTGGTTTGCAGTGTAAAAGTAGTTTTAGATTTGTGCACATATGGTTGTTGGCCCCTGTGTCAATTATCCAAGAATCTGATTTTAAATTGTCAAAAGTTGAGAAGCAATTAATGTTCATACCTGCAAAATCATCAAAATGAGCAAAGTTGATGAGTTCCTTCTCAGAATTTTGCATCTTTCCTTTCATGTACTTTTCAAGTTCCTTTTGAATTAGTTCTGTCATTGAAGAGTGTCAATCATTTCAGTTGTTTTTCCTTCCTCGAATGGAGAATCAACTGCATTTGTTATGTTTCTTGGTTTAGTTATTCCTTTCTGCTTCTTCAGTTTTTTTTCACCAATCTGGATATCCATGCAATTTGAAGCAAGTTTATCTAGAATGTCCTGTCAAGCTGCAGAAGTTACATTTCAAATCAGATTTCTTCTTTTCAGTAGTTCCTCTTCCAATTCCTAATTTCTTCTGTGCATAACCAGCTTTAACCATCATAGCTCCATTATCAATAGTATCTATGAAGGTTATCTGCACCTGTTTTTGTCTTTCAACTCTTAGTACCATAGAGTATGCTTTGCTGACAGTAGGAAGAGGTTCCATAACCAGAATCTGATTTTTAACCACATCATAGCACTCATTCAATCCCATCAGAAATTGCACCAAGTTGATATTTGCATTTATTTCCTACATAGTCTTAGCAGCTCCACAGTGACACTCTGGTATAGGTTGCAGGTGATTCATCTCATCCCATAGTCGTTTGAGCTTAGTGAAGTATTGAACAACAGATAAATTTTCTTGGTTTATTGACGTTATTTCTCTCTGTAATTGATACAGCAGTGGACCATTACAGGTTCCATACCTTTCTGCCAATTCTTCCCATAATTCCTTTGCATTTGTTGTGAAGAGGAAGGCATACACAATTTCCTTTGAAATTGAATTCAAGATCCAAGAAACCACCATACAATCCACCTTTCTCCATTGTTCCAAGAGAGGAGATGCTTCATCTGGCTTTGAACATATACCATCAAAGAATCCAAGTTTTTCCTTAGCTCCTAAGGCTATTTTCATGGAATGACTCCAGAACAAGTAATTGTTCTCAGTTAAGGGTGTTGTTACCAACAACATCCCTGGATGATCTGATCCTTGAAGGAAAAAAGGATCATCATTTGTAAGCTGCATCTCATGATCTCCCTGTCTTCTGGTGTTAGCCATTCGAGTGAAGTACCAAAACAAGGAAGAAATGGCTCTGATATCATGAACGAACTGTTAAAACTTGAAAAGTCTAAACTTTCTGAAAAGAAGCATTAAGAGAAAATGATACTCTCTCTGTATCTTCTTATTCCTTCAACAGTAAAAATGAGAATATATACAAACTTGCTAACTAGGAAGTTATCTCTAACAAACTAAAAACAAATTAACTGAATTAGTTCTAACTAACTAACTTGATGAACTAACTAAGTAACTAAAGAAACTAACAAAGGAAACACTTGAGCTTACTGTGCTTGCTAGAGCTGGAACTTAATTGTTGCAGTGCTATTAGTTCTTATAGTGCTAGAAAGCCATAATTTGGTGATAGAAATTGTGAGGTTCCTTTTTTTTTTTTAACTAATTGATGTCTAGAATCATGCTTCGAGTAAATCGATTCGTACAATTTGAGGGAATTTTCTTAATATAATCTTTTCTATTTTCAAATTTTTAACTCGAGATTTGATTAAACGACTTAACATTGTTACTCACTATATCGATTGTCTGTTTGTGCTAGGTTCCTTTGTTGGGGTTCAGTAAATTGCATCAGAATGTGGTTTTAAATCACCCTCAAATATTGCAGAATTGATATTCATGATGAACAACATTTTCTGCTCATGGGGGTGCTGTGAGGCTATAAACCGCTACTATAAACCCTATTCATAGATGCTCCTGGATTCATATAATTAAAAAGGAAAAGGGAAAGAACTAGAGAGGGAAAGGTTAGAGTGCATTCTATGGCATAGAATTTACTTTCCAACACTCGAACAGAGCAAAGCCGATTAATCACCCTTTCAAAATAAATTCATAACTAATTCTTTAAGGTCAATTTATTGAACTGTACGTATACCCGAGTTTACTGGTCACTTCTCTCTCTCTCTCTCTCTCTCTCTCTCTCTCCCTGAAATTCAATTCAAATTTGGGAATCAGGACATGGAATTCATAAGCTGTTAAATGAAGTTGATTTCCACATCTTAAACAGGTTCCTTTCATAATTTGTTCTTCTTGTTTTTCCCTCTGATGGATTTGATTATCTGTGGCATTTTCATTTGATCCGATTGACTTCAGTTTTGGTTCCTCATTCATCAGTCTTCCTAGGGCTTATAAAGAACCCATTACGTCTCTTTTTCTTTCTTAATCAGTAACTTAGTCAAATGTGCTTAAATATAATCTATGATTTCTTTTTTTTGTGTTTTTAATTGCTAGTAAACACTGGCTTATGGAGAATGGTATTGATAATCATAAGATTGTATTGTATATTCAATAAATTGGGGTGTACATGTTGACGTTGATTTTTGAATCTCATGTAATGCATTATGTTAATTTTGAGTTATCACATGTCTTATCCTTTTATAAGAACTGTGAATTCCTCTTCTATTTTCCTAGTCATTGTAAATATTGTTTGTTTATTTTTTGGCCGGAAGATTATTGTCTGAGTTACACAATTTGGGATGGGAGGGGGTTTGCGTCTCTCCCCTTACCCATAAACCTCCCCCAAACCCTAGGACAGTAGGATTTAGCCCTTGAATCCCTTGTTTCCAACCTTAGAGTCTTTATCACTTAAGCTAGTAGGCACAGTGAAAATGTGTTTGTTTGATGGCAAGAACACATGATTTTCTTTAATAAATAAAAAAAAGAAGTTAATGATATGTGTTGTCTTCAATAAATTGGAGTAATCTTGTTAACCTTGATTCTGTTTTATATTTTTACACATGTTAATAGGATGGAGTATCAATTATATTGTTGTCTACCCTCATGTTTTGTCCAGGAAGTGTTGATACTTCAAATTGGAGGCCATATCTGTATCAGATGTAATACTCTATTGATACTCACTGGCTACATAGTCCAACTTGGTGTACCCATTTTCTTATTATTTTTTTAAATCATGGATGCTTCTCATATCCTTTGCGAATACTTCATGTGAACTTTTTGTGACAAACTTCATTATGTAGCAATAATTATTATCTTTTTGTTTATTCATTGATGTATTTGTGAAGTGTCCAATATGATATTGTATCAGTGTCTGTGTCTGTATCCATGATTCTTAGTGTTTTGTCATTGGGAACTGTATTGTGTCATTGGATGAGTTTTATTGGTTACTTATTCTGGTTTGAAAGATGAGAAGCTTTGAGTGATTATTTAAACCAAATATCTTTGATAGTTGTCGTTTACTTTGGATACAATTAAGTGGAAATTCTGATGTATGGTCGGTGTAAATGGAGGCCCCTTTGTTGCCCAAAACATCAATTAGCGCTTCCATGCAAATCAAAGACATTTCAATGCCATGGTTAAAATCGTTTCTGTAGATGGGATCATTTAGACTTTGGATGCCATTCTACCAAGGAAAGGTGCTTAAACAAGTCTTATAAGTATATCTATCACTTCTACATCCTTCTTTGGAATCGCTAATGAATAAATGGATATAACCATTTTGTGAGGATTTGGACTACTAATTGATAAGATTGCATCTTCAAGTGATTCTATGTTGACTTTTTTCAAAATGTAACAAGGTTAAATGAGGAGGTGACCTTGCTTTACTGACCAGATAATCCTCTTGAATATAGCATTAAGTCTAAAGAGCAAGTACATTATTACATTTCTTTTACAGGGTGATTCTAGTGAAACCCCCACCGATGTTTTTATTGGTGGGGATGGTTTCTTATCTGGTAATACTGATATATTATAGTTGGATGATAATAAACTAGTGATAGCTAAAGTTGCTTTTACAGAGGCACAATCTTAGCTAGAATCCCTTGAGAAAGAGAGAGATCAATTACTTGAAGAATTGTCCAGGTCTGAAGCTAAACAGCTAGAGTACATGGCAATCATGAGACATGACAAAGAATTGGCGGTTGCAAAACTTGAGGCAGCCAAGTCCCTATTTAATCAAAAGCAGCAAGAGTCGGTCAAAGTGAAGTTCCACTTGGAATCTAAGTTAGTCCTTGCAAAACAAGATGTCATTGACCTTGCAGTATAAGTGTTAAGTGTCTCGTCCTATCCCACATCGAAAAGGGGCACTTTTGTTGTTACCTCCTTTCTTGCGAATCCCACATCGGTTGATTAGGAGAAGCCAACTTTCAAGATTTCCTATAAATATATGGTCTTGGTGATAGATTTAAGTATCACCAAATTCAAGTGAGTTAACAAAATATATTATGATCTTTTAAAGTTTTATTTTATTATCTCAGAACTTAGAAATATTTTTTTAAGGCACTTTGTATTTTTTTTTTAGTGAAATTTTGTTTTTCTTTTGCATTTGATTGAATCAAGTAAATTTGTCCTTTTTTTATTTAAATTCTGTCATTTTATTTTTTCTATTTTATTATTTTTTGTTTATTTAAATTATGTTTGTTATTTGTTTTTTGGGTTGTTAAAGAGTCTTCCGGTTAATTTTTTATTGGTTTTGGGTCAGTTCTAACAAACTGGTATCAGAGCTTAGAGTTTTAAACTATTTTGAGGAAGTTTTTGGACAATTATTTTTTTGACAACATGACAATAATAAAAATTGTGGTCGAGAAATTTGACAAGAATGTCAACTTCGGTATGTGACAATTTAAGATGGATGTCATTTTGGTTCAGGATGGAGTTGATTTGGCATTACAGAGAGTCGAGATTAAACCAGCCAATGTGACACATTCAGAATTTACTACGATAGATAAAAGGGCGAGATCTAAAATTATTTTGAACCTCTCTAATGAGGTTTTGCGGGAGGCCTCTATGAAGACCACGACTAAGACCATGTGAAATAAGTTTAAGACATTGTATATGAAGAAGACAGTTGAGAACAGATTTTATTTGAAACAAAATCTGTATATATTGCGTATGATAGAATGTATATTTATACTCTCTCATCTTGATAAATTTGATTCTGTTTTTATGGATTTGAAGAATATAGATTCGAAAATTGATGATGAGGATAGGACTATTTTGTTATTGTGTTCTATTTCCCAATCCTTTAAGTATTTTTGTGATACTATGATTTATGGTAAAGAAACTATTTCGTATCAAGAAATAAAATCTGCATTAAAATCTAAATAGCAGATTGATAGGGATATTACTAGGGAAATTAATAGTGATCAAGCCGATTATTTGGTTGTTAAGAGCAAAACTGATAAAAAGGAATTTGAGAATAGTAGATCTAAGCATAAAAATTTGATGTGCAATTATTGTCACAAATTAGGACACATTAAGTGCAATTGATTTAAGTTGAAAAATAAGCAAAATGAAAAATTTGGTGAGAAAAACACTAAGATTGTCGAGGCTAATATTATAGCAGATGAGAAAAATGGAGAAATTTTCTGTATAACTGATGACAGGATAAAGTCGAAAAATGAATGGATTTTGGATTTGGTTTGTTCTTATCACATATGTTCCAACAGGGATTTGTTTTCTACTTATGAATCTGTTAATGGTGGAATTGTTTTTATGAGAAATGATGCTATTTCTAATGTTGCTGGTAAGGGTACAATCCGAATTAAAATGCATGATGATATTGTGAGGACGCTCACTGATGTTAGACATGATCCTGATTTAAAGAAAAATCTCATTTCTTTAGGCACCTTAGAGAATTTCGGGTGCAAATACACAGCTAAAGGTGGAGTTATGAATGTGTTTTATGGTACTCTTATTGTTATGAAAGTTTGCAAGTCTGGTAAATTGTATTCTCTACAGGGATCTACTGTTATTGGTTAAGTTGTAACCTCATCATCAGTGTCTGATTCTGATATTTGTTCAGATTTGTGGAAACCATCTCGTGTTCAGTTTAAAGAAGGTATCAGGTATTTGTTGACCTTCATTGATGGTTATTTAAGAAATATGTTTGACAGCTTTGTTTTCTTTCAGAAGTTCAGTGATGGGTCATTTGTTTATTTACTGTCTTGTGTTGTTAATATACTTGTTGTTATCAAGAATTTGTCAGAAATATTCACTTTGAAATTGTAGTTAAATAGTAAATTTGTTATGAAAAATTTGGGAGCAATTAAGAAGATTCTTAGTTTGAAAATTAAGATAGATTATGAAATTGGAGAATTATTCTTAATCTAGAATAATTATTTTGAAAATTTTTGCATGAAAAATATAAAGTTCGCGAATACTCTGTTTGTTAGCGTTTTTCAGCTATTTGCTGCTCAGATATTTGAAGAGAAAGATTTGGCACAGATTCCATATTTTAGTGCAGTTGATAGTATGGTGTGTGCACTCGTTTGTTCAAGTTCAGACAATTTTACGGTTTTGTTTATGAAGTCTCCTTCAATCTACAAGTTCAATCAGTGCTTGAATTTGTTTTATTTGGTATCCGCTTCTGTTGATTAGACCATTTGGGTTTTTGTGGAGAATGTGAAGCAGATTTGAGTTTTGTTATCTGTTAATATTGGGACTCGCCAACGTACAGATTTGTTAAGTGTCTCGTCCTATCCCATATCGAAAAGGGGCACTTTTGTTTTTTCCTCCTTTCTTGCCAATCCCACATCGGTTGATTAGGAGAAGCCAACCTTCAAGATTTCCTATAAATATATGATCTTGGTGATAGGCTTAAAATGTTCAAGTGAATTAGTAAAATGTGTTGTGATATTTTAATATCTCATTTTGCTATCTCTTTTATATAGTGATCATTTGTGAACTAGGAACACTTTCCTAAAACATTTGTAATTTTCTTCTTTTAGTTAAATTTTACTCTTCCCTCATCCGTAGACGTAAGTATATTTGATCGAACCACGTAAATTTTTATTCATTTTTTATTTAAATTCTGTCATTTTATTTTTTCTATTTATTTAAATTCTATCTTTTGTTATTTATTTTTACGGTATCAAAGAGGCCTCCAATTAACTTTCTATTGGTCTTGGCCGTCCTAACAATAACTTCAAAAGTTAGCAGAAATTGCTTTTCAACAAGCCACATCTCACGTTTTAGAAGATGCATAAGATATTAGCTGCAGAAACTTGTGCGGCAGAAGCTGCTTATCACATTGAAGAACAATAGAGAACTGCCACAGAGGGAGTGCAGTTACCCGTGGTTGAACAATCAAAAGTTGCGATTCAGAAAGCACTAACTGTCGCAGAAAGTACAAGTGACCAGGCAAAAAGGTCATGGCTGTACTTGCAGATGCTGTAAGTCCAGTTGATTGGATAGCTTCCCTTCAATTGCAGAATTCTAAGTTAGAAAGTATAGTGAATGAATTGGAATCTCAATTGTTGCTCACTAGATGTGAGGTTGACAGGTTGAAATTGGAATTGGAACAGGCTCATGCAAAAGCAATTGCTTCTGAATAGCGTGCTAGTGAAATTAAGAAAGCTCTTTTGGGATTTCAGGTTTCCAGCGGGAATAAAGAACATCGTCAGGAGGAAGAAGTTAAATCATTAATGGAGAAACTGAAGAAAGACAGACACAGCAGAAAGGAAGAGGGATCCTTCTAGGGCTTTTAAAGCTGAGCTCGAGGGTATAAAGGCAGCCATTGAAGCTGCCAAAGAAACAGCACATTCAAAAGATGAGGCACACATGAGGAGATGCGAAGCACTGCAGAGATCATTGAGGGCTCTTGAAACTGCTTCTCAGATGTGGAGGCAGAGTGCCGAGATGGCTGAATCTTTGTTACGAAAGGGGAGACCTTCTGTTGAAGAAGACGAAGATGCAATTTAGGCTGTTAATGGTGGACGAATTGAGTCCATGGCAAGAAGGACTAGGACCATCTGCCCCAAGTTTCCACCTAGAAAGATTGATGTCTCTGAAGCCTTGAAATCAAAATCTGGTTCTCTTGTCTGACCAGAACCAGATGAAGTGTGGCCTGTTGCTCAAGAGAAGCCAAAGGAGGGTGACACACTTATTGATCATGTCATTGAAAAGGAAACCACGGAGAAGAAAAGAAAAGCTCTTGTGCGTGCCCTTCAGCGGAAGACCATTTGCAGGACAACAGAACAAATAAAATTAGGTTCATCTCCTTTGTTATCACTACAATGTCTTTGTTAGAAAAAGCAGAATAAAGCAGAAAAACTAAGAAAATAAAGAAAAGCAGATTAAGAGAAAATTGTTTGTGTATATTGTATATACAATAGATTGTACAATAACCCTATAAATAGGGTGACTCCATGAGACTAAACCCTAGAAATATAAAAAGAAAGAATATATAGAATATTTACAAAATTGTAAAGAATAAACTAAATAATTACAATATTGGAATTTTAGAAAGTCAATATTCTAAGACTTCTTTAATTTGGAAATCTCCAAAATTTGTTCCCAATACTTGCAATATTAATTCCCAAGATATTTCTAAAAATCTCTTCAATTTAGGAATTGCCAATATTCTTTACACCCCCCCCTCAAACTCAGGATGGGTGTAGAGAAATCATCTTGAGTTTGTATAATAGATCATCATGACGTCCAGGAAGATGAGTCTTGGTAAAAAAATCAGCAGGTTGATCGACAGAGCGAAGAAAGAATATTTGAAGATCACCATTAGTTATATGTTGACGAATAAAGTGACAATCAATCTCAATGTGTTTAGTTCGTTCATGAAAGACATCATTATGAGCAATCTGAATAGCACTCTGATTATCACAATATAGAGGACTTGGAGAAGAAGTAGGTATACCAATGTCACAAAGAAGTCTCCGAATCCATAATAACTCTGCGGAGTGTCGAGAAGTGCACGATATTCCCCTCACCGTGCTAGAGCGAGTAAAAGTTTGTTTCTTGCTACGCCAAGAGATTAAAGAATCACCAAGAAAAATACAATAGCCGGTAGTAGACCGTCGATCAGTAGGATCACCCCAAATCAAGATCGGAATAGGCACGTTGGCTGTAACGAGGATGAGACGAGAAAAATGAAGTCCATGAAATAAGGTGCCTTTAACATAACGAAGAATCAGAAAACGGCAGCAAAATGAGGAGATCGTGGTGCACCCATAAACTGACTGACAATGTGAACAGCATAAGAGATATCAGGACGAGTGGCAGTAAGATAAATAAGACTGCCTACTAATTGCCGATATAAGGTAGGATCAGAAAGAAGGTTGCCATCTGTAGGAGAAAGTTTAACATTATGCTCAAGAGGGGTGGAAGCAATTTTATTATCTGAAATGCCTGAACGGGAAAGAAGGTCAGAGGCATATTTTGCTCGAGACAAATAATAACCAGAAGATGTAGGAGTAACTTCCAATCCTAAGAAATAACTAAGATGGACGAGATCCTTCATTTCAAATTTGCCACAAAGAAAATGTTTGAATTTGGAGATTGCATGAAGACGCTCCGGTGATAATCATATCATCAACATAAAGAAGAAGTAAAACATGACCATGATCGGTTTTCGAATGAAAAGTGCGGGAATCATAAGCACTAGGAGAGAAACCAAAATCACTGACAGTACTGCTGAAAGTAGAAAACCAAGCACGAGGAGCCTGTTTTAGGCCATATAAAGCACGACGAAGACGACAGACTTTATTGGCGGGGATGTGAATAACCCGGGAGGTGGTTTCATATAAACTTCTTCCTTTAGAACTCCATTGAGAAAAGCATTTTTTAACATCCATCCGATACAAGGGCCATTGTTTAGGCTGCAGCAACGGCAAGCAAGCTACGTACGAGGTAAGACGAGCAACGGGGAGCAAATGTTTCTTCATAGTCAATGCCATATTCCTGTGTAAATCCCTTTGCGACCAGCCGAGCCTTATATCGTTCAATAGTCCCATCTGAGTGAGTTTTGATTTTATAAACCCACTTATATCCGATAAGAGTTTTGTCTCTAGGAAGATCAACTAAATCCCAAGTATGTGTGTTCTCCAAGGCTTGAAGTTCTTCTTGCATAGCTTGCTGCCAAAGAGGATTAGTACTAGCCTCTCGGTAAGATTGAGGCTCATGTAGAGTGGAGATTATAGAATAACAATGATAATCAAGAAGACGAACAGGGGGTGCTCTTACTCTTGTTGGTCGAGGAGTGGATTCATGAGGCAACTGAGTTTCAATGGAAGAGGGTGCAGGTCCATCATTTGGGAGAGAATCTGAAGGAGAAGTCGTAAGAGTTGAAGTATCTGTCAATGTATCAGAACTAGAAGGAAATAAATCAGAAGATAGATTAGTAAGTAATGGAGATGTGGTACGAAAAGGAGATAAGGAAGAAAACATGATATTTTCCCAGAAGATGACATGTCGAGAAACTCGAAGACGATTGGAGACAGGATCCCAACATCTATATCCTTTGTGTTCAATGCCATACCCTAGGAAACAACATAATCGTGCTCGAGGTTGTAACTTATTATGCTCATGAGGTTGAAGTAACACAAAGCAAGCACAACCAAAGACTTTGAGAGAATTATATACTGGTGGAGAACCATATAACCGCTCATAAGGAGAGATGTTAGAGATTGTAAAAGAAGGTATTCTATTGATGACATATATAGTTGTAAGATTGCCTCACCCCAAAATTGTGATGGACAAGATGCGAGAAAAGTAAAGACCGAGTTATATCAAGAATGTGTCGATGTTTTCGTTTCTGCTCTACCATTTTGTTGGGAAGTACCTGGACAAGAACGTTGGACAATGGTTCCATGCTTTGTTTAAGAAATATAGTAAGAGTAGACTCAAGATATTCGGATGCATTATCGTTCGTAAGATCTTGATGGTTTGAGAAAATTGAGTTTGAACCATTGATGCAAAGTTTTTGTATATTTGAGGTAATTTGGCGGTTTTTCCATCAGATAAATCCATGTAAAACGGGAGTAGTCAACAATAAACACAACAAAATATTTTGACCCACCGATAGTTGGTGTAGGAGATGGTCCCCAAATATCGAGTGAATAAGATCAAAGGGAGCATTAGAAATAGAATCATTTGTATTAAAGGATAAAGCCGGTTGTTTTGCGGTTTGACATGAAATACATTGAAGAGATTCATCGAATGTGAACCTAGTGAACCCGAAGAAATTAAAGAACGAAGTTTATTAAGAGATAGATGACCTAGACGAAGATGCCATAAGTGAAAGGATGAAGGAACGTGGGCACAAGGTAGAGTGAGGAACGACTAATAGGAATGTGAAGAGAAGTAAGCTCGTATAGACGTCCAACCTTACGGCTTGTCCCAAAGATCTTTCCCGTCCCGAGGATCCTGCACCACGACATCCAATAGAAGTGAATATTATGTCAAATCCAAGTTCACATAATTGACCAACAGAGATAAGATTTAAGGTAAGTGTAGGGACAAAAAATGTATCGAGTAAATCTAAAAAAGAGTTAGAAAAATGACCAATCTGAGTGGTCGGCATGGTAGAGCCATCACTGTATGAATCATTGATGGTGTACTAGGAGCGGATAAAGAAGTAAAAGAATGGGAATTTTGGGTCATATGGTTAGAGCAAGCAGAGTCAAAAAACCAAGAAGAAGTACCTGATACGGTAGAGAAGGCAGTATGTTTGTGATTATCAAAAAGAAAAGAACTTGTTGTAAAAAGGTTTGAAGATCACCAAGAGATATTGTTGGCTCGAGAAGAAGAGGTGGTAGTAGCAGAATCCTCGGTGGGCAGCAATGGCGGATTGTGAGATATGTCGAGAATTTGTAGTGGAACGATTTTGGGATTGAATGACCTTCTTTGGGCAATTTTCAATAAGATGACCATTCTCTTTGCAATATCTACATTCAATCATAGGATTAGCAAGACATCGACTAGAAATATGTCCTCGCTTCTTGCAAAACCTACATTCAACGGGGGGACAATTAGGAAGGATATGACCGACTTCGACGCTACTTACGGAAATTTGGAAATTTTGATCCTCGAGTAGTGGTGGCCAATACAACATCACTATGTTGAGGTTTGAGTAATCCCGCACGAGTCTCTTCGATATCAACTCGAAACTGCAGTTTCAATAGTAGGGAGAGGATGTCGATGAAGCGAGAAGCTCTAACGGGG